>JASXTE010000019.1:9227500-9812500 GCA_030280995.1 Hemileia vastatrix | reverse complement strand
GGGGAGGCAGAGTAAGGCCTTGGTAAGTAATGCATTACCTCACCAACAACCAAATACTAACAACCGATTGTTTATAGGTAATTAGTTGGAGGAGTAGGTGATGGATAAGATTAATAATGACTTAAAGGGGTAATCATTTGACAATAATGATCTAAATCTTTCCTTTAATAATGAAATAAACAGTTTTATTGATAAAGAAAAAATTATTGCCATTAAAGAATAAAAGCTGGAGTTGCCTTCTGAGTTAAATGATAAATCCTCTGAGATGAATGATCATATTCTTGGAAAATTTTTAAAGGAACATCCTATTGAGTCTAAGATTATGAAGAAACTCTTAACTAGAATTGAGCATTTGAAGAAATTCAATTATGAGTCTCACAATAATATGGATGGTGTTTTAATATCTTATGCTAATACACTGAACATGACAGTGGCACAATTGTATAAATTGGAGCAGGAAAACATTGATTTGAGAAATGAAAATAAAGTCTTGACATCTTAATTGGAGAATTTAAACAATAAATTGGATAAATTCCAAAGTTCAATGGTTACAATTGAAGCAAGAGTAAAACTGTAATTTGCAAGTGTTAATAATTCACTGAGCAAACTGCCTTTACTAAAGGAAAGAGTACAAGTTCTGGAAGCTGAAGTGGCAAATATTTGGAAAGACACTAAACTGGAATTCAAGAATGATGCAACAACTTATACTAATAAAACTGAAAATGACATGAAGGAATCTTATAAGAAACCTATCATAGAACAGTTGGATGATAATATTTCTACTAAGGGCTCTGTAAGCCATAAATCAGTAAAAGATGAAATCAATGATCACTTATCCAAATTAAGTGAATTACTTAATATTTCTCAGGTTTGGGAAGTCAGGAAAAACCAGAAGAATTGGCCCAAGCTGGGCCAATATCCTTCATTGGATGGTGATGTAAAATCTGACTGGCAGAAATTAATTCAAAGAATTGATAACCTGCAGTTTTCATAAAAACTACCTGATGAAGAAATTACATCTAAGTTAATATCCTTATTCAAAGATGTAGCTTTGTTATGGTTTGAATCTTTTCTGAGTGATGGTATAAACTATTCCTGGAAATAATGGAATACACTAATTGAGAGACAATTTGGTGGTCCAAAATTCAGGTTAACCCAGCAGAGGTTGTATGAAAAGACTAGGTATAATCCAGGGATAGGTGAAAAGCCTATGGTGTTTTTAATGAATTTAATAGAAATCATTAAAGCTATGGTCCCTAACATGGATTATGATGAGTGGAAGGAAAAAATAATATACAAATTGCCTATATCTGTAAGAGATATTATTGTTGCCAGAACTGACACCATAAGGGACACTTCTGGATTTATCAATATATGAAATGAAATATTATTGAACCAAATGATTGAGCCAAGGTATAGCAATTACAAAATGAGTAATGATGTTGTGAAACCTGTACACACTAATTCTAAGGTACCAGTAGAGAGGAAGAAAGCTATTGCTCCTCTTGTACCAAAGAAACATGAAAATAACACTTGCTATAAATGTAGTAAACCTTGGGTGAAGGGTCATACCTGTAAGAAAAGGATAAATGTTATTAAGAAGCCTACTGAGTCTGATGCTGAACCCCAAGAGGAGGAGCTAGAGGATACAAGTGAGGATTGTAAAAGTAACATTTCTTACAGTGATGAAAATGAGTTATATGTAGTAGAACAAGATATTATGCTCTTGGATCAAGCTATGACCTCCATAGACCCATATTTAACTTCCATAGAGGAAGCTGAAGTAATAAAAGATGTAAGTCAACATACTTGCAAAGTAACTCCTATAAGAGCACCTGTTATAATATGTGACAAAGAGGTACATGTTGTATTGGATACAGGGGCTTCTGGGAGTGTAGTATCTGTTAAAAAATTACAGAGACTAGATGGTAAGTATTTAGACAAACTGGAGCCAGTACAATCAAAGAATTGGAGAGGTTTTGGTTCTGTCCTATCTCCTATAGGCAAATACACTACAACTTTATTCTTTAGATACAATAAAGGATATGTAAGGGCTGTCTGTGAATTTGTGGTAATGGAAAATGATCATTGAAGTGATTGGTTCATTATTGGAAATGAACTATTGACCAAGTTTGGAATCAAACTGGATCCTGAAAATAATTTCTTCACAATTGGAGTAAATGGGAAAAGGAAATTCAAGATGAGCTCTGAAAATTCTATTCTGACCATTGAAAACAATGGTGAACAATTGAGTAAGGGGAGAGATACTTCTGAACCCTTGAGTTGAAGAAAGAGATTTCCAATGCTTCTTTTAGTTCCCAACTGTCTCATAATGAGAAACAACTGATTTTAGACTTGATACAGTCTTATCCAATGGCTTTTTCTCATGGCTCACATGAATTAGGCTTGGTAGCAGATCATGAAATGAAAATTTCTTTGAGCTGTGACCTTGATGATATTCCAGGAATCCTGAAGAAAAAAACTTACCCTGCCTCTCCATCCAAAAGAAAAGATATTGAGGATAACATAAAGATGTTATTGATGATGGGTATTATTGAGAAAGTTGATACCACACCAAAGCATTGTGTGATATCACCTGTGCTGATTTCCTATGAAAAGGATAAAGCAAGACTATTTGGTGACTAAAGGGCCTTGAATACATTCACAGTGGATGATATTTATCCTTTACCAAGGATAGCCTCTATCCATGCTACATTGCAGGGTGCAAAGTATATATCCTGTTTAGATGGGAATAAAGGTTACCATCAAATTCCAGTAGAAAAAGCTTCTCAGAATTTCTTGTTGATAACTACCCATATGAGAATATATAAATATGTCAGAATGCCTTTTGGACCAAAGAGTGCTCCCTCTGTATTTCAGAAACTTATGGACCATGTATTCCATAATGAAATGGTAGAAGGATGGCTTTTGGTGTACATTGATGATATTATTGTTTTTTAATAATCATATGATGAACATATGAGTCACTTGCAGAGAGTATTTCAGAAAATGGATGGGATTAATATGAAAATTGCCTTAAAAAAGTGCAAGTTTGGATTTCATTCACTGAAAGTACTGGGACATGTTGTGTCGGGGCAACAAAATTGTGTTGGCCATAATAAGGTAGCAGCAATCAAGAACATTGGTATTCCTAAAAATGTTAAGGATGTCCAAAGTTTTTTGGGTATGTGTGGGTATTATAGACAATACATTAAGAACTACCAGTCAATTTCAGCTCCTTTGACAACATTGATAAGAAAAGATGAAGCTTTCATTTGGAAAAATGAGAGTCAACATGCTTTTAATAGACTGAAAGAATGTCTAATGATAGCGCCTATACTGGGTCTACCAGCCTTTAGCCTTCCATTTATCTTGTATACAGATGTAAGTTTTACTGGATTGGGTGCTTCTCTACAACAGAGGTAGATAATTAATGATAAATTATCTGAGGTGGTAATCTGTTATATATCCAGAACCTTAAAGAAAAGTGAGTTAAGGTATGTTTCAACTCAGTTGGAATGACTGGCTGTAGTATGGGCCCTGGATAAGCTACATTATTATCTTCAGGACCAGAAATTTGAGCTTATTACATATTTCAGTGCAGTTAAGTCTCTTCTGAACATGAAAACACCTAATAGGCACATGTTTAGATGGAAACTTGCTGTACAGGAATATAGAGTAAGAATGACTATTACCCATAAAGCAGGTACATTACATTCTAATGTGTACTTATTGTCCAGAAGTCCCCTTTCCAATGACCATGATAACCCTGCTTATGTCCCTGACATGGAGGTTTATCATATTTTTGGCATTTATATTGTAGACCTTGAGGATGAGTTTATGCAGATCATATTGGAGAATTATGCAGCTGATAAGGACTTAGAAAAACTTACTACAATTCTGAATGACCCTTCTAATGCTTCAATGAGTGCTTTGATAAATACATTGCCTCAAAAGTATAAAAATGCCTTGGAAAAAGGTAAGCTGGCCATTGAAGATGGATACATATATTACAGAAAACACTTGAGTAATGTAATTGTAATACCTCCTTCAATGAGAGAGTTAATGTTGAGTATATGTCATGATGATATATTGGCAGGACATTTTTATCTGCACAAAACATTGAATAGAGTCAAGAACACAGCTTGGTGGATTAACATGAAGGAAGATGTTCAAAGATACATTGACACATACAATCTGTGCCAGAAATCTAAAAGATTGACAGGAAAAATAGCTGGGTTGTTGCAACAAATTGAGCAGCCTAAAGCACCATTGGAGATAATCAACATGGACTTTGTAACTGGCTTGCCTATTGCAGGAAAAGAAAGCTTCAGTTTCTGTTGGGTGATAGTGGACGGACTGACAAAAATGTGTAAGTTCATCCCTACCCATAAAGAAGTATCTGCTAAAGATTTGGCTTTTGTTTGGTGGACTCAGATGATGAATACTGCTGGATTCCCCAAAGCCATTATCTCCAATAGAGATCCAAAATTCACATCTGAATTTGGGACATCACTAATGGATGTCTCAGGGTGTCAATTGATATTCTCCACTGCACACCATCCCCAAACTGATAGGCTGGCTGAGAGGATGATTCAAACTCTGGAGGACATGATCAGAAGATACTGTGCCTTTGGTTTAGAGTACAAGGATAGTGACACATTCACACATGACTGGTTAACTTTGATTCCTGGACTTGAGTTCTCCTATAATAGCACAAAAAATTCTGTAACTGAAAAGAAACCTTTTGAGTTGTGGCTTGGTTATGTTCCAAATACCCCTGTTAACCTTCTAAACAACTTACCTAGGTTGGACATACATCCTGGCAAAAAAAATTCATTAATATGCAGAAATTGTGTAGAAAACATGCTGAAGAATGCATTAATAAGGCATTTGAATATGAAAAAAAGAGGTGGGATAAGTCCCATAAAGAGACTGAATTCAAGAAAGGGGATGAAGTCTTAATTTCTACACTACATTTTAACTTACAAGGTAATGTTAAATTAAAAGACCCTTTTGTGGGACCTTTTGTAGTTAAAAGAATGGTTGGCAGCAATGCTGTAAAAGTAGTATTATACTCTCCATATGATAGGAAGAATCCTGTATTCCATATATCATTGCTGAAACCTTACCATTATAATTATCCTGTATTATTTCCCAAGAGAAGAGGAAGGCCTAAGAAGTAACCTGAAGAAATTGTGGAAAAAGCAGAGATTGAGAAAATACTCAAGAAAAGAGTCCTGACGAAGGAGAAAGGTACTGAGTATTTTTTGAGATTTAAGGGTAAATCAAGTGAATTTGATAAGTGGATTTCTGAACATGAGATCTCTAATTTGCCTACCCTTCTGTAGAAATTCAAGCAGAATTAAGTCTGCCTTGTTACATTTTTTCAGTGTTTATATCTCATATTTTTTTTAATAATCTTCTGTTAACCTTGTAAAAAATTAACATTTTTTTATTGTTTTTTTTGGGGTGAGGGAGTGTCAGCCTTGCTCCCCCAGGACTGAGTAAATGGAGTATCAAAAAGATGTCAGACACATGTCTAAGACAGGCGGAAAAGTAACAGAGAAGTGATACCTGAATTGATTACATTAATAATATAATAAAACACCTTAGAAAGGTTAAATAAGTACTTTTATTAAGTATTAAGTACTTAAGTATAAGTATTATGTAAGCCCAATAAGTTTTAAGGACTTAATATTATGTTGTTATAACTTATTAAGTGGTATTATGTTGTTTATTGCATTATATTATGGGTTTTTAGCAAAATGCACTGTTAATTCATACTAAAAGCTGGGTATATGCGCACTTTTTTTAAAGGTATCAAAATTGTGCTTGGACAGTTCAATTTCCTCTATCAGGAAAATATAATAGGCTATTCAAAAGTCTTAAAATATGACTTTTCAATATTAAGGTTTTGTTACACAAAAATGACTATTTTGTAGGGGTATTATGCTGCCTGCATGAATCCCATATGTTAATATGCATTATTAGCATAATTAATCATTTTGGCCTAAGTACTTACTTTATAGTTCATTATCCCTTATGGGATCACTTAAGAATTAAGTGGGATATTCTTAATAAGTATATTAATTAAGTGATGACATCATAACACCTTATTATATGCACAGACAGCATCAGTTACCTATAGGTATGCACCCAGAAGGTCTTAAATACGCTTCAAATGCATATATTAACCCAAAAGATCAAGAATTCACGCTTTCAATTACCTTTCAATGCTATGGAAACATCCCCTGGACTTACCACGCCTCTTCTGGTCTCTGGATTGGGATATTGTGTCAATGGTTGGGCATGGGAATGGTATATTTTGTGTGGGAAATTAGTTATATTGGTTCCATTATTAAATTTTATGGTTATATTTTAATGAGGCTTTTATTTGGTTCCTTTATTGGTTATTTTTAATTGGTTCCTTTACTTGTAGTCATGCACAATCAGTGCTTTGGGCACCAGTCATTCTTATTTGGGGTTTATTCCTTATTTGGGGGTTATAATGATGTGTACTGGTATCTTATTTTGTGAGGAGGAAGTTTTCTTGGTACCTGGGCCTGTGAAAATTCTTGAAGTGGACGCCATGGGGAGATGAAAGCCCTCAAATTGCTGTAATGGCCAGGGATAGCAGTGTAGTGGGCCTGGGAATTAGGGGAATGTACTCCAGGGATTTTGGGTATATATAGAGGGTAATTTTGGTGGATAAAAAGAATCATTCAATTCAATCATTTTATACAAACACAATAAAATCTTATATTATATATAATTTAATTTATCTGGTTGCAATTATTATCTTTTTAAATTTAATTTTTATGCAATTTTTCTGTCAATTGTAAGCTCCTTTTATATTTATATTAGTTAGATTATTAATATACAGGTTACTAATATTTCAGTTCATAATATATTTTACTTTAAATTGGATTGGTGGACAACTAATATTCATACTGGACCATAAATACTTCTAGAAAACAATCTTTCTGAGCACTTAATAGTACTAAAGCCTGACAAGTGAGATGAGGCAAGGTGGGAAGGGAAAGGAAAGGGCCATTAAGGAAGTACCATAAATGAGTTATTGAGTAAAAGGAAAATTTTAAGGGAATAAACCATTATTTATTATGAATTAGGTAGCATGGGAAATAATTGGGGAGGTTATTTTAGTTTTTCTTCAATCATTTCATGATACTTACTGTTCCAGTGAATATCATAATTTCTTTTTATTTTTGTGATATCATGAACCTTTCTGAGCCACCAAAAATAAACACTGAATCAACCCAAGCCAATTCTTTGATCCTGGATGATATTCAAAATTTTTTTTGATGGAAAACACAAATCTACAAGACTAAGTGCATTAAATAGATGAAGCAAAGAAATAAGAAATATAAATGGCTCCATTACCTTCCACCTGAGATGGCACATCAATCTCACTTTCACACTCCTCAGAAGGACTTAGAGACCCATCTTCTGAGTCTTTGGAAGATGTATCAGAGCTACTTGTAGGCCCATCATCATAAAAACACATCAATAACTTGAATTTTTCCTTACTTATTTGAAAATTCTTAAGCTTGTTCCAAGCAGAAATATATTTTTCATTGCAAGTGATTTCAAGATTGTCAGTTTATAAATATTTTCAACATTCTAAACAAAGACATGAGGGTGTTTTGATTTCATCCTAACCTTTTATGAGTATAATTAATTAGAACAAGAGGAAAATGATAAGTTAAGCAAGTACAAAACAAGGGAAATAAGAGAAAGGTAGATGGGCAGCTAGTTAATTTTAAATTTGATTCACTGAGGTATCAGACCCAAACTAGCTTCCAGTGAGTCAAGGTGAGAGGTATTGTGCTGGTACCCAAACCCACAGGTAATTTAGCTTGACCTGTTTCACTCTTTGGTAGGAATGTATTAATTTCTAAGAGTTACTAAGCTATTGTGCCAGTTAACAAACCCATGGGTAATTTGGTGTGACCTGTTCTCCAGTAATTGCCATGTAATCTAACTTAACCAAACTTCTACAATAACACCCCCCCCACATGGAAAGTTTCCAATAAGTGTAGAAAAGAAAAGACTAAAAATCAAATAAAGAATATTAAGAAACACACAAATCAACAAGTGATTTTTTTGTATTTATAGGACCTAATTGTTTAGTGAAACTATCAGCAATTTGATCATTTCTTCTTATCAAAACTAATCTAATTTCTTTATTAAAAATGAATTGATTTAAAAAATAAAAATCCCTTTTTCAATGCCTAATATCTTTGTTTGAAGATATGTCACTACCATTTCCAAAAGTTGTCTGATTATCACAGAAAAAATCTAGGTCCAACCACAAGTTGCCTCCTAATTCTCCATGATATGGGAATACTATTGATGGATACCAGTTTTTAGGCTAGTATGCTCTTTGGTATTCTACATGTGCTTAACACACTGATTATTGTATGCTGAGTATCAACTTAACTTATGAGAAATCAATCAGGGTGAATGTTGATATTAGGGGGTATCAAAGTTAGAATTCTTCCATTTCAAAAAACCTCTTTTTTACACCATATCAACCATGATTATTTTTTTAAATTTGTCATATTGTGATCCCATAACACGTTTTTACTGATAATTAGTGCCAAGTTTATGGCTTTCCTTTTTGTGTTGTGAAATACCTTTTAAATAATTCCAAATTTCTAACTTTGATACCCTCTATTATAAGATTATATATAGTAGAAACGTCTTTGCTAGTTTCTCTATCCAATCTTATACTTTTCCATTACCAAAAACTTATTGTTTTCTTCATGTTATTTCTCTTTCTTTTTAAATTCTTAGGGGGTACCAATGCTAAGGGATTCACAATTAGTGATCAGGAATTTTTTTGGTGGGATCAGACATTATTAATTGCAGAAGATTCTTAGCCACCAGCCCCAGGGCTAGTGGATAAGGATTGAATGATAAGGCATTGTCTCACCTCTTATACTCCAATTTCCATTCCTAATTCCTGATTCCAAATTCATCACATCCATAATTGATTTGTCAGAAACTCAGATGACAAATAATTGCTAATGCCACTCTTATGTCTCTCTTCACTCTATGCAAGATGTGGTAATGAAAAATTGAGTAGAAAAATGTTGGATAGAGGTGAACATTGACATTTAAAATGTCTAATAACCCAATTATTAGAAAAATAATTGCATAAGATAATTGGAGTATAATGATTTTTATCTGCAATTAATTTAATTGTGGATCCCTTAACATTGATAACCCCTATTATTGATATTTGTGATTAACCCATTTAACTGTTTTGTCTATCGATCACTTTGGAAAGGTGATCGAATACATTTAAGCATTCAATGGAGTTTCTTATATTAAACTGACAAATATCTATATAATAAATAAAAGGTTTGTGTTATTATTATCATAGTTATTTCTTAACACTCTGGAATCCAATCTTATAATTTTCCATTACTGAAAATTGATTGATTGCTTTACATTATTTCTCTTTATTATTTTACTTATTAATGCTGTTTGTGATTAACCTGTATAACTGCCTTTTCTATCAATCATTGGGGAAAGGTAATTGAATATGTTTACACATTCAACAGGGTTTCTTATATTTAACTGAAAAATATCTATATAATAAATAAAAAGATATTGAGAAAGTCAATAAATAACTAGGACCTTGACTATGTAAGCATGTACACTCCTATCATGTTCCCTGCCCAAAATAGCATCTGAATACACCTTGATTGACACTTCTGTGTGTTTATCTGGAAAAATATTTAGAGATAATTCTGCAGTATTAGTAACATAACAAAGGATGTCATGCAAAGCTCCCCAATTTTCAGCAGTAGGATAGCTTTCAAAAAACACTAAATAATTTACTGAAAACAAGATATCAGTTCAATTACCTTGTGCAAGATAACTAAGAGACCCAAAATTTGATAAGAATTTTGTTGAATTAAGCGGCAGTTGATTTTTTTCAGCTGAAATTAAATTCACCTTGTAATGAAATGGTGTTGATGTAAGTTTTTTTGAAGGATTGTGATATTTTATATTCTTCTCAGTTAGTACATGTTGAGATAATAGCAAGACCTCAGAACATTTTTCAACTTTAATACAAACTATTTGATCAACACTATTTTCCCACTTAACATCCATTCAGGTGACTAAGTCAGAATTCAAATTTTGTAGAGAAGTTAAGGAAGAAGATGCAACCATACTTTCATCCACATGCATCCAGAAAGTAGCTTGGTTGGACTCCTATTTTAGAAAATAAACTGAAGAGTCAAACATAGAACGGATATAGCCCAAAGTACAAAGCTTATTTGATAGATAATTCCACCAACACCATGCAGCTTGCTTGATACTTTACAATTTTTTTTTAATTTATAGAATTTATCTTTAGAATGCATCACAAATCCTTCTGGCTGTTAAATATAAATGTCTTCATCTATTGGGGCATTTAAGTATGCAGATACAACTTCAAAAAGATGTAAGTGCCAATCAAAGCGCACTGCAAGAGTAAAGAGGAGTCTGAGTGACATTGTAGACAATCCTATAGTACTAGCTATAGGCCTTGACCAAGGAAGTTGGAGAAAAACCAGAGAGAAAATCCCCTGTCCCTTTAGAAAAAATAGAGTGAGATTTACTTGCTAAAGTAAGTTGGTTCCTGTTTTGCTAAAGCCCCCTTTCCAACACACTTGACTGCTTGATGAGCCAAGAAAGTAGTCACCAGCCAGACTACCAGACCAAAGAACTGAAATGTAGACCAGTGTCCACACCAGAGACAGCAATAATACTTGCTATAGCTTGCAAGACTATAACAGAGAAAACAGTTTCCAAAGTTAAGTTAAATGAAGAACTCACTTGCAACAATCACAGCCAAATTGTGGCCAGAAACAGTGAAAACTGAGTGAGGAACAAGGATATCACCTCTGGATGGTTGTATGATAATTAAGGTTGCCCCAAACTGTCTTCTTCACTATGTACACCAGACCACTATCTAAGAGCCCATGCACACCCACAAATCTGGCGCCTGTACCCGCCAAATTGAATAAAAATCCTCCAGAAGTGCTCCCCAACCTTCTAAAACAGAGGCGGGCAGGCCACCCAATTTTGGAGGTGCCGCCTGAAGCAGCCCGGCCTCCCTGAAGCCAGAAAACCAATAAAAACAACTAATCTACTTAGAAAAATTAGGAACAACTACTAAAACCTTTAAAACACGGAATTTCACTATAACAACATTGAGACATGAAATATAGAGAAAAATTAGCCCTATCCAATGGTACTAAGCACTTAACCCTAAGGCTTAAGGTTAGCCTGTAAAAAACAAAAAACAAAATTAAACAGCTATCTTTTATAAATGAAAAATGAGGAAATGACCCCTTAAAACTTAGAATATGAAAAATGTCTTGAAGACATTAAATATAGAGAAAAACCGGGGCTATCCAATGATAGTACCCACATACCCGCAGACCCAATATCCACAGAATAAAACCAGAAAAATACCCAATTCTTTAACTGATGTCAATTAAGACATGCACAAACAGCGCCAAATCACACAACAAAGGCCCCTGCCAATGTTGGAAGACCACAACGTAAAAGTGGCTTTCAGATCAAAACTTTCTTTAAAGTTTTTGAAAAAATCTTGACAAATATCTTGTACTACAAATCTTTCTTTGTACTTCATTTGTAAATTAGTTTTTACATCTTTTTTGACTTCTAATACCCAACTCCCCCCAGAACCGGATTTTTCATGGGTCTATCAACCAATTCCCAAAAATTTCAGTTTGAAAAAGTTAAATTTCAGTATCACAGTCTGCCTTCTTAAGATGGGCTTCTGGCTGTTTAAGTGCTATGTGAATCAATTTTGGAGCTGTGGGACACAATTCACTGCACTAGTTCTGAATTGTGAAGGCAAGAATTTCTTGTTTGTAAATCATTTCATTGATTGTAACACCACCCAGAGTTAAAGTATTTAGAATGAAATCTAAATTTCTGTTTGATGGGGCTATATCAGCTGCAGGAGTTGAAGAAATGGTACTTATTTTAATTTTTGATGGGAAAACTGCAACCACTGACTGAATTAATTTATTTCTTGATGAGTCCTAGAATCTACCTGTTAATGAATTAGGTAGTCAATTATGTAGATATGCTTCCCAGAGAGAAGCTGCACCCCAAATTTTCTTACCATGTTTACTTTCAAAAAACACTGATCTACTAATTTCAGATATATTTCTGTTGAAATGCTCCAAAATTCTATTTTGACATGAAAAGTTTGGCATTTATTGTTTGAAAACAATACCTAGCCCCTCCAGTAGCTTTAGAAAGAAGAATTGATATACTCTGTGCCATTATCAGATCAAAAAAACTTTTAGCTTATGAGGAGTCTTTTTCTCAATTGATACAAGGAAGTGCACAAAGCTATCAAACACATCTGATTTATTGTTGATATTTTCACTAACCAAATAAGAAGTAAAAATTTCTCTGAATGAAACAAGATATAGAGTGCCATGAAAGGTTTCTACTTCAAAAGGGCCAAGAACATCTCATACCACTAAACCTATTGGCTCCAAGATCCTTTCAGTGGGTAATAGTGAACCTACATTTAAATTTTTTGTTTTTTTACAGGTATCTCAGTTGATTTCACCATCAGGAAGAGTATTAGGTAAGCCAAGGCCCCTCCCAAAGAAATAAGTTGTCAAATCACTATCATACCAATATATCCAAGGGCACAATACCAATACATCAAATGATCCTCCACCATAGTTGGAAAAATTCAATTTAAACTCAGGGGGTCAAGACTTAAAGGAGTCTTGACAAAACAGAAAAATGTATATGGTGATATAATTTGGATTGAATTACAGTTAAAATCACAAGATAATTCTAGACACAATTAAATTTAATTAGTGAAATAGAATACAAACAACACAGGTTCAGCTTTTGAAATGTAAATATTTTTATCACAAGGGGAAAAAATGGCAAACAGACATTGGGTTCAGTTCACATACTGAATTGAATCAATTCAGTATGTGAACTGAATCTGACATCTGGTTGCCACTTTTCCCCCCTGTGTATAATTACCAAAAGTAAACTTTCTCCCCTGCCTTAATAATGAGAAAGCAGATATTAAAGTGCCTATTACTACTGGACAGAAGAAAACACATGAAAGTTTAATTCAAGTAGCATTGATTCCTTTAGCAAGGATAGATCCTATTTCTGTAAGCCAAGCAGGCTCCAGTGTTTTTGTTGCCACAATGAGATGATAGGGTTTATCAGTTCATAACAATCAATAAACAAAGCTTGGACACCACTTACATGTTCAGTTGCACCTGTATCAAAAAGACTATGAGCACCATCTGAAGTTCAGGATGTAGATTGAACAGCAAGGGCTTTTGGTAAAGTCTCTTTTCTTGGTGCAACATCAAGTGAGAGATAAGTGAATTTCACCCTTATTTATGATTAGCACTGTGTGATGCTGGGGCTCTCCAAGGTAAAGATTGATTTGATGAATAAACTGAACAGTAAGAGTCTATTTAATGTTGTGGATGGGGGCTTGTAGATGGCTGTTGTTGATTTTTAATATGTGCAAAGAGCAGACCATAAGACAACCAAGGATCAAAATGAACATGGAAGTCTCAGATGTTGCTTTTACTATTCTGAGGGAAATTTCGACACATAGTTGATGTATTGATAGTTCAAGGAGGTAGAGGACAATTGGATTTCCAATTATTCAGATTTACACAATTAAAACATCCAGATCCTGATAATTTACCCATGAAGCATTAGTTTCTGCAACATCTTCAATTTCCAGATCAGGCATTCCAGGGAAAACAAAGGCATGGGTTTTGTTGACTAGGCAAGTAGCTCTTGAGCTATTGAAGTGGATTTTTTCATATTTGTAGCCTGAAAAAGTTTTTTACCAGTGTCTCTGATTCTCTAGAGGTCATAGAAGAAGGATCATTGCGCATAAAGTGGTCAATTCAGTTACTCATTGATATGGAAAATGGTGAACAGGCTCCACAGAGGACGTGAAGTAAACAGCAATCTGGTGATTGTTTCTGCATTTATAACCTTTTTAACTCGTTTTTTCATACACCAAAAAATATTCCTGAAATGAGAAGTGATATAGGTGGAAAAGGAGGTAAAAAAATATAACCTGATTCAAGAATACCAAAAATAATGGACCCCACTGAAACAACATTGAAATTTCTGGTGAGGAATATATAGGCATCATACACCCAACAGATCCAAGAAATTGCTTCTTTTTGAGAGACTGAAACAGAATGCAGCAATATTTCAAAAGCTAGTTTATCTAGCTGCTGATCAAACATTTAATCTGGCATTGGGAAGTCCAGGTATTGCTTGTTTAACAAAAAGATGCCAAGGGTTCTTTTGAGGGTTATATTCCACATATTAAAATTTGACCTGTTGGCTGGAAAAATGGTGCCATTTTTACAAAACGTTTGTATTTCCTTGACTTTTTTATAGAAATTATTGCCTTTTAATAAAGCATAGACTAGATCTGGTTGGCCATAATTTGTGTGAGGTGGGGAATCATGACAATTTCCTTAAGGTGCTTGTGAAGGAAGTTTAGTTTTAGAGGATGGGTCAGACATTTTCTTTTAATTGGTGTCAGAAGACAAAGTTGAAGAAGATTTTGATTGATTAATGAACATACAGGAGAGAAAAATTAAAAAGGAAGAAGGCAAGGAAGTAAGGGAGAATGGAAGTGTATAGGCAATTCAGCTGTCTCACAATAACTGGTCTAAAAATTCCATAACCTATTGTGCTGTTACACAAACCCACAGGTAAATTAGCCTGAACTGTTCCACTCTCTGGTAGGAGTGTGGAACAATTGTACAGGTAATGGCACACTTTATACAATACTTGCTGTGTAACCTAAATTAATATACCTTCTACTATTACAAGAGGAATGTGAGGTGTTTTCTATGACACTCCAAAGAATTGGTGGCATTTTCAAATGTGTGTTGTGTTTGAATTGGCATTTGTAGTGGCATTCACACATTTTATTTATATCCAATGCAAATACCTGGGTAACAATCACACTGGAAATGTCTGCAATTTGTTGGTGGTGTGAGTACTCAAGCTTTTTTCTTTGGTTTCTTTGGTTTCTTTATTTTTTCTTATTTCAGCTCCTTGAGTTTCATAAAAAAAATTTGTAAATTTTTGTTTGGCCTCAATGCATGTCTGAAAAACAGGTCACATGCTGAAAACATTAGAAAATTTGAAAGTTCCCCTCCCAGGTCTACAGTATGCTCAGCAGCCTGAAAACCATTGCAAGAAGCAGTCACTTAAGCAGCTAATGACTTCACAAAAGAATTAACATCTCAATATAAGTTATATTGAAAAAGTGGACAAATATATTATCCTATATAAGCATAAGTAAAAATAAAAAAAAGTGATAAATGAAATGAAATGGAAGCAAATAAAATAATTTAAAAACAAATATGATAAGATGAGAAAAAATAAAATAAAATAAAATAAAATAAAATAAAATAAAATAAAATAAAATAAAATAAAATAAAATAAAATAAAATAAAATAAAATAAAATAAAATAAAATAAAATAAAATAAAATAAAATAAAATAAAATAAAATAAAATAAAATAAAATAAAATAAAATAAAATAAAATAAAATAAAATAAAATAAAATAAAATAAAATAAAATAAAATAAAATAAAATAAAATAAAATAAAATAAAATAAAATAAAATAAAATAAAATAAAATAAAATAAAATAAAATAAAATAAAATAAAATAAAATAAAATAAAATAAAATAAAATAAAATAAAATAAAATAATCCTAATAAAGGATGATGAAGATAATTACAAAACAATAATGAATATATGTCATTAAATAAATCTATTTATATTGTTTTAAATCTATTTTCATGTGCTTTAAGAGATTCAGAATACGCCTACTGAGGAAACTATAAAGCCAATCAATTCCCTAGCACTTCCTCCCAAAATTTTCTTTGAGCAGAAATTTCATTTCTACAATATGATCTATAGCAAATGGGAGGAAGAGGAGCACCTTCATACATGATCTGTCATATAAAGTGTAAAGTATCATTAGCATAAACTATCACTAGTGGAATTGTATGGCTAGTCAATCTAATTGGGACAAAGATAAAAGAGCACTGATTTACATAAAAATCTTCCTGAAAAATTAGTATTGGCATCTGAAATGTATTAACTGCAAATATAATGAGATTTAGAAACTAAAACCATCTATTGGCAGGTGCTTCTAAGTTAAAAAATTTGAGTTCTTCCACTATTTCTTCTACCTGACATTTTCACACAGCTTAATATAGTAGAACCTTTTTTGCAATACTCTCTGAAACATACCTTTATGAACAGAGAGCCTATTGATTTTTCAACTGAAGAATACCCACAGTGGGAATTTGGAGAGACATCATGAATCTCTTGAAGAAAGAATTGAAACACAGGTGGAATTTCTGAAATTAATTTAACATCAGTGTAAGGTAAGACAGTTTTTTTAAGGGATTTCATACTTGAGGGACAGGTGCATGTATTGTGTCCAGAGTTACTGAAAGACCTACATTTTTTGCTATCTTTCACCAAAAAATCTTTCTTCTCAATATATTTAAAATCAAGCAGATCTTGTGTTTGAATTCTTAATTTTTATGGATGGCCTTGACCACTATCAAGATGTACAGGTATAAAAATTATTCCTGTTAAATAATTTTCACAAATTTGGGTCACATATTCATCTATCTTTTCCTTCTTTTGAGGAGGTAAGGCATTATAAAATGAACTCAAATTTTTAAGAAAGCTGTAAGGCTGAGTTCATGTACAGAGAAATAAATGGCTTGATTAGTCAATTTTCTAGAAGATTTTAATGGTCCTATATGAATACTGTAGTACAAATCCAATAAGTAGTAAAATATAACTTAATATGAGTGTCTCAGTAATTTTAATCTCACTAATTATAAATGGGTTACAATCTTATAGTTGGTAGAAAAATATATGTAATGAATCAAACAATATTCAAAGACTTTAAAAGTACTTTATATATGTATTATAATTGTAAAGGTTATATATTTTAATTTTAATGATAAAGAATGTAGAAAATAAGACCAAAACACCCCCATTTTATACCCAATAATTCTTTAATGTACCCCCATAATTTACCAGTCCTATACACAGCCAATAATTCTCCATTCTGTCAGCCAGGCTATCTCAGTAGCCCAGTAATTTATATAATAAATTACTGAAATCATGTAAGGGAATAACATTATGTATTATGTAGTCACAATAAATTATTTTATTAAATAATAAAATTATAAATATTTTATGAATAAATAAAATAATTATTATATTTAATTTTATTATTAAGTAAGTTTTTATTAAATAAAAAAATATTATATTCTATAAAAACATGGCACATTTCTATTTATTTAATATTTCTAAAAAATTAATTAAATTAATTATGATATTATAAGCTTAATTATATTTAACTTATAATGTAATTACAAATTAATTAATATAGTTTAGATATTAAATCCAACTCATAATGTAATATTATCCATAAATATTGGGCGCTTTTTTGACTCTTAACTGTGTCAGTAAAATTACTTAATAATTTAAAACACATATTTAATATATTAATATTAAATTCTCACTTTAAATAAGTTACAATTAAATTATTTATTTATTTCAATTAAATTAATTACTAAAAGTATTTAAAACAATTAATTAATTTCTCTTTATAACTGAATTAAATTGATTACATAAGTTTAGGTGTGAAAATAATTCTATTTGTTTTAATTAAAACCTTTCCATCTTATTATAATACTTGTTTAGGATATTTTTTCTCACAGTTCTCATGGTCTCATAATTATTTAGATACTCATTTTATTAATTACTTGTTTTGGAACTTTAAGATAGGAAAGTTATTTACTTATTCACAGATTTAATTTGTTGTTTCATTTTTTCCCTAAAATTTCATGTTTTAATTAATTTCCTTTGATCTTTTGTTTCACATTACTATTAATCTTTTATATAAATTTGAAGCGCCCCAGAAGTATCCTTTCCTATAGAAGGGGCTTGGAATTCCTATTTGTAGATCATCACTTACAATACGTTATTATTATTTTTATTAGTATTTCAAATATAATTTAAATATTCATTAAATAATTGAAGGTTTCTTTAAGTTTATTAGTAATACAAATTGTTAGCTGCGCAGAGAATACTTTACTTACTTAAATAAATATTCACAAATAAACCAGAACCTCACTGTTGTGTCATTCCTTATAATCTGTCATTGCATTTCTCTTATTTTGATTTAATTCTTTTATTAGTTTTATCAATTACATTTCTCTCTCTCTTTAGTTACTCTCTTTTTATTTTTTCCTCCTCCTCCTCTCCATTTTTCTCTTCTTCTAGACAACCCGCCAACAATTGAGGACCTTTCTGAACAACAACGATCTTTTTTGACAAGTTTCAAACTTGTGTTCAATCTTTGTGGTTTATAATATATTAGATTATATATATTTTAAAGTGATTTCTTGATCACTATAGTAAGTAAACCTTTGCGCCTCTCAAATATATTACTAAATTTTTATTGCAATAACAGTGTTTTTGGCTTAATTACTGAATCACTGAGTGTAAGTGATCATTAATTTTTAAATTTTTTTTCCTAGTTGACCACAATAGAGTTATACTCTTAGTCCTAGAGGGTCATTAAAATTTTTTTAAATAAATTATTAAATTAATTTTATTGAAATTTTATTTTTTGATTTATTGGTTGACCATAATAGTACTCAGTACTAAGTCCCAATATTACCAAGATATATTTTTGGTATTAATTATTTTGGTTGACTTATTAAACCTTTTTGGTTGGTCCCTTAATAATTATTGTTATTTCTTAATAATATAGTTTGTAATTACATATTTTTTGTATTACATTCTTATTGTTAATTAATTAATTTTTTTGAATAAAATTCAAAAAATATTTCCTTAAGAAATAATTTGATTATTTTTTGATTTAAAATATAAATTTAAATCATTAAAACCATTTGATTTTTTATTCACAGTTTCATGTCCAGTAGTTTGGCAAACAGCATGGATAACCTTCATGTAGATGAAATTGACGTGGATGTTGATAATGAATCTGTAGGTTCTTCAAAATTAACTTACAAGAATTCTTCAGCTAACAAGAAATCTTCATACTCCTCAGGACATAGAAATGTCAGGAGAAATTTCAAACCCCCCTCACCAAACTACTCTGAAAGAAGTAAAGCCTCAGATCAATCAGGAAAATCCTCTAAAGGGTATAAAAATAAAAAAGATCCCTCTGACGCAACAAATAAACAATCTTTCCAGCCATATAAAAGAACTTAAGGCAGAAAGAATGAAGTACAAGGAAAGAGTAGAAAAACTCCAGCAACAGATGCAGAAGCTTTTAAATCACAAGCAGGTTCAACCTCCTTTCCCAGCTTCTCAGCCTCAGCCTCAGCCTCAGCCCCATCAGGCACCCAGCTCTTTCACTCAAAGTCAAAACACTCTACAAGTGGAACAGTGGAAATAAGACTACCTGATGAGCCATTACCAACAGAATGTTCAGCAGCCAGAATCTCAACACCCTGGCCCATCCAGGACACAAACCTACCATCAATCTCCTCAGGCCCATCCTTATCAGGGAGGCAGAAGAAAGAAGGCACAGGGGAAGTTTCCTCCCTTTCCATGGTAAGTAATTTGTTTGATAAAAATGTTGGTATGTATAATAACAAATCTTCTGCCACAGGTAATATTGTGGATAATAGTGAAAGAACAGTTAAACCCATAAAGAGACAACTTCCTTTAATGAGTAGCCCTAATGATTTAATTAGTAAATTATCATTTGATGAACCTTTACATTTAACTTCTACTTCTTTAATTAATCCTTCTCTTGCAATTCTAAATTGATTCTGTTTCCCCTGAAGTCTATACCTTGCTTGAGAAAACTTCTGAGGATATATTGAAAGATACACTTGATTTTAATGTTTTTAAAGACAAAAATTTGAGAGATGTATTAGTAAATGAGAGTGATAGATTGAATAATTTGCACTTACATTGTAAAGTGAGCTCTTCTGTTTAAGATACAGCCTATTTTAAAATCAAAGAAACTTTGAATATTGTTCTTAGCCAACAAAAACAAATAAGAAGTGATCATAGAGCTATCTCAGATAAAAATATTCATCTGCATAGAACTTTGAGCGAGTTAAAACCCCTTATTAAAGAGAATTATTCATTGAAAAATGAAATTAAGTGTCTAAACAATGAGTTGAAAAAGCTGAAAAATGATTTCCAAGCTCTGAGTACCAAATACACAGTTTTTGAGGACAGAAATGTTTTATCCCTTGCAAAAATAAATGACCAGATGTCTGAAATTCCAAGGATAAGAAATTCTTTGTCTGACCTACAGGAAAAATTCTCAGCCTTAGCTGTCAATCATTATGGTGTACATGAATATGCTGCCCAAAAGTTGCATAAAAATAAAGGAAAGGAGCCTGAACAAAGCAGCTCTTTTCTTCCCCATACTTCAACCATTAAAAAAACTGACAATGAGTCTGTAAAATCTTTTGCTACTAGCAAAAAATATTTTAATGGTCATAAACCAGCTGTTTCTGTAAATAATGAAATTTCTGAACACCTGGATAAACTTCAAGAATTATTAATTTTAAATAATTCAAATCAAAAGATGGACCATCCTAGTAGCCAGAAAAATTGACCCAAACTGGATCAATATCCCACTTTTGATGGTGACTCTTCATCTGACTGGCAACACTTTTTTCAGAGAATTGATAATCTGAAAAATTCTTATAAATTACCAGATGAAGAAATTATTTCTAAATTAATATCTTTATTTTCCAAAGTAGCTTCAATGTGGTATGAATCTGTCTTACTGGACAATCAACATTATACTTGGAAAGAATGGAAAACATTGATTGAAAATCAATTTGGTGGTTCCAAATTTAGGATTGCCCAGCAGATATTATATGATAATGCTAAATATGTGTCCTCCTCCCCTGAAAAAACTATTGTTTTCCTTATGAAAATTACAAAAATTCTTAGAGCCATTGATCCTAAAATGGATTATGATGTTTGGAGAGATAAAATTCTCTACAAATTACCGAATTCTCTGAGAGATTTGATTGTGGCGAGGACTGAGCATGTGAGAGAGAATTCTTACTTTATTGATATCTGTAATGAAGTCCTACTAAATCATAGAAATGAACCAAGGAACTAACCTATTAAATCTTATCAAGACCAACAAAAGCCTTCCAAAAACCTTCCAGATAAAACTGGTAAACCTTCTGCCCCTGTTGCACCAAAGAAATATTCAACACTTGTTTTAAATGTAACAAACCTTGGCAGAAAGGACATATTTGTGACAAGAAAATTCATCTTGTTGAACATAATGAGGAATCTTAAAATACTCAAGCTGATCTTGATGATTCCTCAAGTGACTGTAATAGCAATATCTCTTATGACTATGATTCTTCTCAAGAATTTCTAGTTTTAGAAAAGGATATCCAATGTTTAGATAATTGGTCTGAAAATTGTAATATTGACTTATCTTCCATAGAACATGCTGAAGTAATTAGATATATTACTGACAGTTCTATTTTAATATCACCTTTGAGAGCTTCAGTTATCATAAATGGTAAAAATGTGGAGGTTATTCTTGACTCTGGTGCTGGAGGGAGTGTAGTTTCTGAGAAAGCACTAGCTTCTGTGGATAAGGATTATCAATGCAAATTATTACCTATATTGTCTGAAAAATGGAAAGGTTGTGGTTCTGTGTTATGTCCCATTGGAAAATACAAAACCACTGTATTCTTTAAATATAATGGTGGTTTTGTCAGAGCTATTTGTGAATTTGTTGTGATGAAAAATGACCATTTAAGCAATTGGTTTATCATGGGAAATGACATTTTAACCATGTTTGGAATTAGGTTGTATCCTGCAAACAATTGTTTTACCTTGGGCTTGAATGGGAAAAGAAAATTTAAAATTTCTTCTTCTAAGAAGCATTCTGCACCCTTATTAAAATCTTGTCACTCTTTTATCCAATGTAAAGGAAGACAAACAGAGGAAATGGATGTTTTATTGTCTGAGATTGAAACAGCTTCATTTGTTGATAAATTAACGGTTGATCAGAAAGATTCAATAATAGCCTTAATTACATTTTTTCCTATGGCTTTTTCTCATGGTTCTCATGTCTTAGGAATTGTTAAGGATGAAATGAAAATTACTTTATCCTGTAATTTGAATGATATTCCTCCTGGTCTTAAGAAAAAACCATACCCTGCTTCTCCAACAAAGAGAAAGGATATTGAAGATAATATTTCCACCTTATTAAAAATGAATATCATTGAAAAGGTGGATGTCACCCCAAAATATTGTGTCATCTCCCAAGTTTTGATTTCTTATGAAAAGGATAAAGCTAGATTATGTGGTGATTATAGAGCATTAAACACTTATACTGTTGATGATATTTATCCTTTACCAAGAATTAATTCAATACATGCTACCTTGAAAGGTGCAAAATTTATTACTTGTCTGGATGGTAATAAAGGTTATCATCAAATACCTGTTGAGAAAAACTCACAAAATTCCTTGCTTATTGCTACTCATATGGGAATATATAAGTATTTTAGGATGCCATTTGGCCCTAAAAATGCAGCTTCAGTTTTTCAGAAAGTAATGGATAACACTTTCCATCAGGAAATAGTTGAAGTATGGCTCATGGTGTATATTGATGACATTATAGTTTTTTCTAAAACTTTTGATGAACATATGATTCACTTAAATAGTGTTTTCTAAATATTGGATGACATTAATATAACCTTGTCCTTGAGAAAGTGTAAATTTGGTTTTCAATCCTTGAAAGTCCTTTTCCATGTTGTGTCAGGCTTCAAAATTTGGTGTAGACCAGAATAAAGTTGCTGCAATTCAAAATATAAATGCACCAACTTCTTTAAGAGAAATCCAAAGTTTTTTGGGTATGTGTGGAAACTATAGACAATATATTAAAAGTTTTCAGGTAATAGCCTTACCTCTTACCAAACTTACCAGAAAAGATGTTGTCTTTATCTGGAATAATGACTGTCAAAAAGCTTTCGATACATTGAAAAATTGTTTAATGACAGTCCCTATCCTGGCTCTTCCAGATTTTAGCAAATCCTTTTTCCTTTACACAGATGCTAGCTTTGTTGTACTGGGTGCTGCACTTCACCAAAAAAAAATTATTAATGATAAACCCTCAGAAGTTGTAATTTGTTATATTTCAAGAACCTTGAGAAATAGTGAATTGAAATATGGTGCCACTCAATTAGAGTGTTTAGCAGTTTTTGGGGCTCTTGAGAAGCTTCACTATTACCTAGATGATCAAATATTTGAATTGGTAATTGACTGTAGTACTGTCAAATCCCTCTTGAGCATAAAGACACCAAATAGAGATATTATTAGGTGGCAACTTACTGTTCAGTAGTACAGAGGAAGAATGAAAATTATCCATAGAGCTGAAAATGTTCACTCAAATGTTGATATGCTTTCAAGGTTGCCTCTGCCAAATAATAACTCCAATCCTACCTGTTCCTGAAAGTGATACTGTTCATGTACATGGTATATATATAGTTGATATGGAAGAAGAACTGTTACAATTAATTCTGGATTCATATGATAAAGATTCTGATTTAAATAAATTGGTTACAATCTTTAATGATACAAAGAATGCTTCTATTCAAGCATTGATAAAAACTCTTCCTCCAAAGTACCAGAGTTCTTTGAGTAAGGGAAAATTTTCCATTGAAGATGGTTATATTTATTACAGGAGAAAACTGACCAATGTCATTGTTATTCCTCCTTCCATGAAAGAAAGCATCTTAAAACTTTGTCATGATGACATATTAGCAGGACATTTTGATCTTGAGAAAACCATTATCAGAATTAAAAACACTGCTTGGTGGGCTAATATGTCTGAAGACACTAAATTATATATTGAATCTTGTGATTCTTGTCGAAAATCCAAAAGACTGACAGGTAAAAGAGCAGGATTGTTACAAAATATTGAAGCACCTGATTCTCCTTGTCAAATCATTATCATGGATTTTGTCACTGGTCTTCCTGTAGCAGGTAAAGACAGTTATAACTCTTGTTGGGTAATAGTGGATAGGTTTGCCAAGATGTGCAAATTTATTCCCACTGACAAAGATGTATCCACAAAAGAATTAGCTTTCTTATGGTGGAATTACATGTTTAATATTGTTGGATTTCGTAAAGCCATTATCTCTGATAGAGACCCAAAATTTACATCTGAATTTTGGACATCTTTGATGGATATTTGTGGCTGTAAGTTAAAATTGTCTATAGCTCACCATCCTCAGACTGATGGTCTAGCTGAAAGAATAATTCAAACTCTGGAAGATATGATTAGAAGGTATTGTGCCTTTGGATTAGAATATAAAGACAATGAAAGATTTACTCATGACTGGGTTACTCTATTACCAGGTTTTAAATTTGCTTATAATAGCACTGTTCATTCTGTCACAGAGAAAAAGCCTTTTGAGCTTTGGTTAGGTTATGTCCCAAATACTCCTGCTCAAATTTCCAATAATAAAATACCTGGGTTGGAACTACACCCTGGTGTAAAATCTTTTATGCAAATGCAACAGCTATGCAGAAAACATGCTCAAAGCTGTATTGATAAAGCATTTGAATATGAAATGAAAAGGTGGGATAAATCCCATAAAGAATACACATTTGAAAAGGGTGATGAAGTTTTGATATCTACTGTCCATTTCAATTTAAAAGGCAATAACAAATTAAAAGATCCTTTTGTGGGACCATTTGTTGTTAAAAGAATGGTTGGAGATAATGCAGTAGAAGTTGTATTGTATTCTCCATATGATAGAAAACATCCTGTTTTCCCCATTTCCTTGCTTAAACCTTATACTTCCAAAAAGTGACTTATTTCACAAAAAAATGAAAAGACCTAAGAAAAACCCTCAGGAAGTCACAGAAACTGCAGAAATTGATAAAATTCTCAATGATAGAATTATCACTTCTGAAAGGGGTATTGAATATTTATTGAGATATAAGAACAAATCATCTGAACATGATGCATGGATACCGGGAAAAGAAATTTCAAATCTTCTTGCTCTGTTAAAAAAGTATAAAAAGAAAAAATATTAGCATTTTTTTATTATTTTTTAGAGTGAGGGAGTGTCAGCCAGGCTATCTCATAAGCCCAGTAATTTATATAATAAATTATTGAAATCATGTAAGGGAATAACATTATGTATTATGTAGTTACAATAAATTATTTTATTAAATAATATAATTATAAATATTTTATGAATAAATAAAATAATTACTATATTTAATTTTATTATTAAATTTTTATTACATAAACAAATATTATATTCTATAGAAATATGGTGCATTTCTATGTATTTAATATTTCTAAAAAATTAATTAAATTAATTATGATATTATAAGCTTAATTATATTTAACTTATAATGTAATTACAAATAAAGTAATATAATTTAGATATTAAATCCAACTCATCTTATAATATTATCCATAAACATTGGGCGCTTTTTTGACCCTTAACTGTGTCAGTAAAATTACTAAATAACTTAAAACACATATTAGGGGGTATCAAAGTTAGAAATTTTTAATTATTTAAAAGGTGTTTCACAACATAATAAGAAAGCCACAAACTTGTTATTAACTCTCAATAAAAAGGTGTTTTTGAGGCACAATATGTCATATTTTAAAAAATAGTCATGGTTGATTTGGTGGAAAAAAGAGGTATTTTGAAATGGAAGATTTCTAACTTTGATACCCCCTATTTAATATATTAATATTAAATTCTCACTTTAAATAAGTTACAATTAAATTATTTATTTATTTCAATTAAATTAATTACTGAAAGTAGTTAAAACAATTAATTAATTTCTCTTTATAGCTGAATTAAATTGATTAAATAAATTTTGGTGTGAAAATAATTCTATTTGTTTTAATTAAAACCTTTACATCTTATTATAATACTTGTTTAGGATATTTTTTCTCAAATTACTCATGGTCTCATACTTATTTAGTTACGCATTATATTAATTGCTTGTTTTGGAACTTTAAGATGGAAAAGTTATTTACTTATTCACGGGTTTAATTTGTTGTTTCTTTTTTTCCTCAAATTGTATGTTTTAATTAATTTCCTTTGATCTTTTGTTTCACATTACTATTACTCTTTTATATAAATTTGAAGCGCCTCAGAAGTATCCTTGCCTTTAAAAGGGGCTTGGAATTCCTGTTTGTGGATCATCAATTACAATACTTTATTATTATTTTTATTAGTATTACAAATCTAATCTAAATATTCAATAAATAATCTAAGTTTGCTTTAAGTTTTTTAGTAATAAAAATTGTTAGCGGCGCAGAGAAGGTTTTACTTACATAAATAAATATTTACAAATAAAACAGAACCTCAATGTTGTGTCATTCTTTTTAATCTGTCATTGCATTTCTCTTATTTTGATTTAATTATTTTATTAGTTTTATCAGTTACATTTCTCTCTCTCTTTAGTTACTCTCTTTTTATTACTTCCTTCTCCTCTGCTCTATTATTCTCTTCTTCTTCACCTTCTTCTAGACAACCCGCCAACACATTATAAATAATACACCTTTCTATAAAAATAAGGAATGACCCATAACATAATTAGAGTTATCTCACCTGCCAAAATCCTTGAGTAATAGGGTTAATCCATCGAAAATAAAAGAATAAGCAAATAAGAGAGTATATGCATGTAATATCTTAAAATCAAAGACTAAAAAATGAAATAATAACACTAAATATTACAAAATATTAAGGTGGATTAGTAGTAGTAGTTATAGGGCTAATTATTCAAAATTACTACGTGAAATCCCCATCCAAAAATGACTAATATTGGCTGAGAAACCACTGAGAAACTTAAAAAGGGATGTGGGATGTGGGATAACTACATGCAGTCCTTAGAAGGCGCTTGCACAGGTAAATTCTTGACTAATTTAGGCTGATTTAATTGTGGTATTAAATCAAAGATGCCAAGCTTGAGTTTATTGATGAAATTAGTGCATATAACAAGGTCAATGCACTTATAATTAAATTAGGAGACTAAATAAGCACCTGTTGCCTAGTTTAGTGTGTTTCCCCACAGTGGGTGCACAATTCGGGGAAATTATAGTGGGAAAAATTTAACTTTGCTAAAAATTAAGCTATTCACAAGGGAAAAATGCAGGCAGTTTGTGACCAGTACACAGAAGCCATTTCTGGCACAAAAAACACCAAACTTGAAAAGTGTTATTTTTATTTATTTGAGTAGCTAAATAATTAGTACTAATTAAGAAAAATTGATCTGTCAAAGTAAATTTTTAATATTATCAGATTTATAGCACATATATTCAACTTTTAATTGATTTAAAGCACATTTCTTGTTTTTCACATAAAACAATGAAAACAACAGATTTAAGTCTATTTAAAAATTATGTAGCCTTATGTTTAAGGCTCTTAGGATTACCCTAGTATACTACAACTTAATATTAAGCACATAAGACTTATAAAAGGTGGATATATGCGTGTATTTAAGGGGTTATAATGGCATATATTGTATTTTATCATAAATTTGACTTATGTATACAACTTATGTACCTTTATTTATTGCACCCATATATACTAAATGTGTTTAAAATAATTTATAATTAATTTTCACTCAGTCCTTGTAATATCCAGGCTGACACTTGCGCACCCAAAATTACAATAAAAAATGATAAGTTATACATTTTTTTATATTTATTTTTCAGGTATTCAGAAAATCAGTTGCATTAAAGATTAATTCTTTAAAGAAATGAAAAATAATAAAATAATATGAATACTGTTTTCTAACCCCCTGCTGGTTGAACAAAATTTTATTTTTGTTTAAATTTTTGAAGAAGGGAAGATAGATTTGAAATTTCTTTTTCAGGTATCCACTTATCAAATTCATTTGATTTTTCCTTATATCTTAAAAAATACTCAGTTCCTTTCTCTTTTGTAAGGATTCTTTTCTTGAGTATTTTTTCAATCTCTGATTTTTCCTCAAGTTCTTCAGGTTTCTTTTAGGCCTTCCTCTTCTTTTTATAAATAAGTCTGGATCATTTGAGGTTTAAGGCTTTAATAATGAGATAGGGAAAACTAGATGTTTCCTGTCATATAAGGTATATAATATGACTTCCAAAGAATTATTACCAACTATTTTATTGACTAAAAAAGGTCCTACAAAAGGATCTTTTAATTTAACATTACCTTGTAAGTAAAAATGTAGCATTGATATCAGGACTTCATCTCCTTCTTTGAATTCAAATTCTCTATGAAATTTATCCCATCTTTTCTTTTCATAATCAAATTATTTTGCTTTCTACACATTTTTTACATATGAATAAGGGATTTAGTACCAGGGTGTATGTATAACCTTGGTACTTTTTTTAAATTATTTACTGGAGTATTTGGTAGATATCCCAGACAGAGTTTAAATGTTTTTTACTCTGTTACAGAATGAGTTTTGCTATTAGGGGATATCAAAGTTAGAAATCTTCCATTTCAAAATACCTCTTTTTTCCACCAAATCAGCCATGACTATTTTTAAAAATATGACATATTGTGCCCCAAAAACACCTTTTTATTGAGAGTTCATGTCAAGTTTTTTGCTTTCTTTTTGTGTTGTGAAATGCCTTTTAAATAATTAAAAATTTCTAACTTTGATACCCCCTATTATGAGCAAATTAAAAGCCAAGAATTAAAGTTACCCAGTCATGTGTGAATTTCTCATTGTCTTTGTATTCTAATCTAAAGGCACAATATCTTCTGATCATATGTTCCAGAGTCTGTATCATTCTCTCAGACAGCCCATCAGTTTTTGGATGGTGTGCCATAGAAAATTTTAATCGACAACCTGATACATCCATTAAAGATATCCAGAACTCTGAAGAAAATTTAGGGTATCTTTCAGAGATGATGGCTTTGGGGATCTCAGAAGTATTCATCATTGGAGTCCACCATATTAATGTCAAGTCTTTTGCAGATACCTCTTTATGGGTAAGAATGAAATTACTCATTTTTGTTAGTCTATCCACAATTACCCAGCAAGAATTAAAACTTTTCTTTCCTGCTAATGGAAAGCCAGTAACAAAGTCCATGTTTATAATTTCCCATGGAGCTTTTAGCTGCTCTATTTGTTGCAACAACCCAGCTCTCTTCCCAGTTAATCTTTTAGATTTTTGACAAGAGTCACATGTGTCAATGTATTTTTTTACATCTTCTTTCATGTTTACCCACCAGGCTGTATTTTTGACTCTGGTTAAAGTTTTGTTAAAAATAAAATGCCCAGCTAAGATTTCATCATGACAAGTACTTAACATTAATTCTTTCATAGATGGTGGTATAACTATTACATTGCTTAGCCCTTTTCTGTAATATATGTATCCATCTTAAATTGAAAGTTCACCTTTTTCCAACACATTTTTATACTTTGGAGGCATAGTTTTAATTAATGCACTTATAGAGGCATTTGTTGTATCATTTAAGATGGTTTATAATTTAGACAAATCCTTAGAAGATGAATAATTTTCTATTATTTTTTGCATATCTTCTTCCTCTAAATCCACTATATAAATCCCAAATATTTGTATTAACTCATTTTTAGGCACATAAGCTGGGTTTTCAGTATTATTTGGCAAAGGACTTCTTGATAATAAATGCACATTAGAATGAAATTTCCTGCTCTGGGAGTGATTTTCATTCTTCCTCTTTACTCTTGTTCAGCTAATTTCCATCTATACATGTGCCTATTAGGTGTTTTCATGTATAGTAATGATTTTACTGCACTGCAATCAGTTATTAATTCAAAATTCTGGTCTTCCAAATAGTAATGAAGTCTCTCCAGGGCCCACACAATGGCTAAACATTCCAGTTGGGGGCACCATACCTTAATACAGTCTTTCTTGAGGTTCTGGATATATAACAGATAACTACTTCAGATAATTTATCATTTATTATCTGTTTTTGCTGTAAAGCAGCACCTAACCCTGTAAAGCTTTCATCAGTGTTAAAGATAAAAGGGAGGTTAAAATCTGGTAGTCCCAATATTGAAGCTGACATTAAACATTCCTTTAATTTATCAAAGGCATGCTGTCATTCATTGTTCCAAATGGTAGCCTCATTTTTCCTGATTAATGCTGTTAAAGGGGCTGTAATGGATTGGTAGTTTTTGATATACTGCCTATAATATCCACACATACCCAGAAAGCTTTGAAAATCTTTCACATTTCTAGGTATATTAATGTTTTTATTGATGCCACTTTATTCTGGTCAAAACAAATCTGCAATCCAGATACAACATGTCCAAGTACTTTCAAGAATTAAAACCCAAACTTAAATTTCTTTAATTCAATTTTCATATTAATTTCATCAATTTTCTGAAATACACTTCTAAGGTGATTTAAATGCTCATCATATGTTTTTGAAAACACTATGATGTCATCAATATAAACTAAAATCCATCCTTCAAACATTTTCAGATGTAAAACACTATTTATCAATTTTTAGAAGACTTAAGGGGAATTTTTCGGGCCAAAAGGCATTCTCAAATATTTATATATCCCCATGTGTGTGGTTATGAGTAAGAAATTCTGAGAATTTTTTTCCACTGGAATCTGGTGGTAACCTTTGTTTCCATCCATACAGGAATTATATTTTGCACCTTGTGAGGTAGAATGGATAGAAGCTATCCTTGGTGAAGTGAAAATATCATCTACAGTGAATGAATTCAGAGCTTTGTAATTACCACATAGTCTTGACTTATCTTTTTCATAAGAGATCAAAACTGATGAAATAACACAATACTTAGGTGTTGTGTCTACTTTTTCAACAATACCCATTTCTAAGAACATCCTAATGTTGTCTTCAATGTCTTTCCTTTTTGCAGGAGAAGCTGCATAAGGGTTCTTTTTTAAGCTTCCAGGAATATTATCCAAATCACAACTTAAAGAGATTATCATCTCATGGTCTTTGACCAATCCTAGTTCATCTGAACCATGAGAAAATGCCATAGGATAAGATTTTATCAATCTCAAAATATATTTTTTCTTCATTTTTTGAGAGTTGAAGACTGAAAGAGGCATTTTGGATTTCATTTTTGAATTCAACCACTTCAGAGGTGGTTCTTCCATCTTGGAGTTGTTTTTCTTTAGGAGAAATTGAATAAACTGAGTTTTCAGAGCATATCTTGAATTTTCTTTTTCCATTCACTCCTATAGTGAAGCAACTATTTGCAGGATCTAGTTTGATGCCAAATTTGGTCAATAAGTCATTGCCAATAATAAACCAGTCACTAAAATTATTATTTTCTATTACTAAAATTTCACATACTGCTCTTAAATCTCCATTATTATATTTAAAGAATATAGCAGTTTTTTATTTGCCAATCAGACATAGTACTGAACCAAAACCCCTCCAGCTCTTTATCTATACATGTACCAGTTTTATCTTTGTACTTACAATCAAGTTTCATTAAATTATTAATAGAGACTACACTAACTGCAGCCCCAGTGTTAAGAATGGTATTCATTTCTTTTCCAAATATAATAACAGGTGCTCTAATTGGTGTGAATTTGTAAGCATCATGATTTACATTATTTATTTTTTCAGCTTCCTCAATGAAAGTTAAAGATGGAACTGTGGGGGATATTTCATTATTCAGGAACATAATGTCCTGTTCAAATACAACTATATCATCTTAATCATCACTGTAAGAAATTTTACTTTTACAATCCTCACTAGAATCCTCTTTTTCATCTTCATGATTACTGGATTCAGAATCTTTTGAGTTTTCAATAACATTTATTCTCTTCTTAAAAGTGTGACCTTTAACCCAAGGCTCATTACATTTGTATCAAGTGTTACTTTCTTGTCTCTTACAAACAAGAGGAGCAGAACTTTTTTTCTTCTCCACAGATAACTTATTTGTTGTAGATTTTACTACCTCCCCATTTTTCTTATAATGATTATATGTTGTCTCATATTTGAGTTTCAATAAAATTTCATTTCATATATTAATAAACACAGAATTATATCTGATGGTTTCAGTTCTAGCTTCAATAATGTCTCTGACTGATATAGGAAATTTATATATTATTTTTTTCAACTCATCATAATCCATTTTTGGATCCATGGCTTTCATGATTTTTATTAAATTCACTTAAAATACCATAGTTTTATTCCCAGAATTTGGATTATATCTGGTTTTTTCATACAATCTTTGTTGAGTGATTCTAAATTTGGACCACCAAATTGTCTTTCAATTAGTGCCTTCCATTCAATCCAGGAGTAGTTTATTCCCTCACTCAATACAGATTCAAACTATAATAAGGCCAAATCTGTAAATAAAGATATTAATTTTGATGTAATTTCTTCATCAGGTAATTTGTATGAAAATTTTAATTTGTCCATTCTCTGAATGAATTGCTGCCAATCAGATTTTGAATCTCCATCAAAAACAGGGTACTGATCTAACTTAGGCCACTTCTTTTGGTTAGGTTTTATCCCTTAACCTGACAAATATTAAGTAATTCACTTACTTTTGATAGATGGTCATGTATTACATCTTTTACTAATTTTTTACTCTCAAGGCCCATGAGACTATTTTCTTTCTCAATGATTGGTTTTTCATATGAATTCTCCATATATACCAGTATTCTTTCCGCATAGAATATTTTGTCCTTTACTTTATCAGTATTTTTTAAAATGTTAGCTACTCCAATTTCCACTCTTTTTAACCTATCTTTATTACGGGCACATGGGTTAAAGTTTCATTCACATTTGAAAATGACAATTTTAAATGTCCCTCTATGGTAGCCATAGTATTCTGAGAATTTTCTAATTTATCTTCTAAATACTTAATCTCAGAGGTTAATTGTTTATTTTCATTTATTACTTCATTATTTGAATTTTCAATGGTTTTTAATCTATTGGATGTGGTACTCAATGATTGTGTAAGGTTTAATAATACACTTTCTGTATTATTGTTTGACTCTTTAGAGAATTCTTCCAATTTTACAATCTTTAACAACAATTTGCTAATGATTTTGATTCCATTTGATTTTCTTTCAGAAAATATTCAATTTTTTCCATGCCCAACTCAGAGACTCATCATCAGGCTCAAGATTTAACTCATTTGGCTCCATTTTAATATTCTTAGAATCATCTTTGTGATCAATAAAACTATGTACATTTTCATAATTTAAAGACAAATTTAAAATGCTATTTTCAAATGAATAATCCTTTAAATCCTTATAAATAATATTCAGTATATCCCTACCAATCTCATTACCTATGATTAATTCATTGTTAGTGTCATATAATTGATCATGAGAAAATGGAAGACTTACCAAGGTCTTATTCCATTTCCCCTACCTCTCCTTACCTTTCCCCAGTAAGGGTGACTTCTGGAACCCTTCTGAGGAGGGTTTTTTTAGTTTGGGCATACCAGTCCCATTTTCGTTTGCTTACTGTAATCTTTTGGTCCTCCTCTTGGGCTGGAGGTGCTACTATTGCAACTGTGGAAGGGTTTGAAACTACTGTTGGTGGTTGGGCTTTTAATCCTACTAGAGATTTATTGACTTCTATGAATCCCTATTCTGCTCTTTTTTTCCAAATTTTTCATTTGGTCCACCATTTTGTTGACTTTGATGGTGTGGGTATTCAGAAGAGTTGAGAGGGAGTGAATTTGCTCTTGTAAAGTATTTATTTGTTTTCTTTATTGATACTTGTTTTAGAAATTTTTCCATTTCTTCCAGAGACATCTGTTGGAAGCTGCTGTTTGTTGGAGATACTTACTCCATTTGAGTGTCCTGAAACAGGTCTTTCAGCTCTAGGCCTTATATTATAAGGTTTTACCTTAATACTCACAATGTCTATGTTGTCACACATTTTTACATGGAATTAAATCCAAAAATTGAAATATGAGTTATAAAAACTTCAAAAGGAGTTTTATCAGTATTATTTAACACTACTTAAGTCAATTTAACTTCTTACTAGTAGGTTCTAAGTGAATCTATAAGTCTCAAAAGTCAAATATGCTTTTATGTGGCCACTTGATTTAACTGGTCTAAAATATATAGCTGTGTTTTTATATTTAAAAATGAAAATTGTCAGTAATATTCTTTTTAAATATTAAATGACTTTTACAAAACAATAAAAAGGGTTTAAAAGTCCTGTTAAAAAATTTAATTAATTAGTTTTTATTATCTGGTTTATCATCTGTAAAAATCACAAAGTTAATTGGTCTATTGACAGACTCCCACAAAGAACAATTTTATGCTCAAATAGTGGTAAAAATTGTTGATTAAATATCACAATTTTATTATATAAAAGAGCTTCTTTTTCTGAAGTCACCATATAAGTGACCCCAACCTGCTGTAATTATTCAAATATTTCTATGGGGATCTAATTTATGTGTAGCCTTTTTTTTAAAAAATTTTACTTACTGGAAGATAACCAACAGAACTCTTGCGGAAAGGCCCCCAACAGTCAGGTTGAGTTCAAGTTCAGAGACGTGAATAGCTTAATAAATCATTTTCCTAGAAGATTTTAATGGTCCTATATGCATAATGTATTAAAAATCCAATAAGTAATAAAATATAACTTAATATAATGGTCTCAGTGATTTTAATCTAATTATTTATAAACTGGTTACAAACTTATGGTTGGTAGAAGAATAGATGTAATTATTCAAACACTATTTAAAGACTCTAAAATTACTATTGATATGTATTGTAATTGTAAGGGTTATATATTTTAATTTTAATGATAAAGAATGTAGAAAATAAGACCAAAAATCCCCTCCTTTTATACCCAATAATTCTCCAATCTACCCCCTTGATTTACCAGTCCTATACACATCCAATAATGCTCCATTCTAACTAATACATCTTTCCATAAACATAAGGAATGACCAATAACATAATTATAGCTATATCACCTGCCAAAATCCTTGAGTAATAGGGTTATTCCATCAAAAATAAAAGAATAAGCAAATAAGAGAGTATATGCATGTAATATCTTAGAATAAAAGACTAAAAAATGAAATAATAACACTAAATATTGCACAATATTAAGGTGGTTTAATAGTAGTAATGATAGGGCTAATTATTCCAAATTACTACGTGAAATCCCCATCCAAAAATGACCAATATTGGCTGAGAAACCACTGAGAAATTTAAAAAGGGATGTGGGATGTGGGGTAACTACATGCAGTCCTTGTAAGGTGCTTTTTCAGGTAAATTCTTGACTAATTTAGGCAAATTCAAGTTTGGTAGTAAATTAAAGGTTCCAAGCTTGAGTTTATTAATGAAATTAGTGCATATAAAAAGGTCAATGCACTTATAATTAAATTAGGACACTAAATAAGCATCTTTTTCCTATTTTAGTGTGTTTCCCCACAGTGGGTGCACAATTTGGGGAAATTATAGTGGGAAAAATTTAACTTTGCTAAAAATTAAGCTATTCACAAGGGAAAAATGCAGGCAGTTTGTGACCAGTACACAGAAGCCATTTCTGGCACAAAAAACACCAAACTTGAAAAGTGTTATTTTTATTCATTTGAGTAGCTAAATAAGTAGTACTAATTAAGAAAAATTGATCTTTCAAGGTACATTTTTAATATTATTAAATTTATAGTGCATATATTCAACTTTTAAGGGATTTAAAGCACATTTCTTGTTTTTCACATAAAACAATGAAAACAACAGCTTTAAGTCTATTTGAAAATTATGTAGCCTTATGTTTAAGGCTCTTAGGATTACCCTAGTATACCAACACTTAATATTAAGTACATAAGACTTATAAAAGGTAGATATATGCGTGTATCTAAGGGGTTATAATGGCATATATTGTATTTTATAAAAAAATTTACTTATGTATACAACTTGTGTACCTTTATTTATTTTTCCCATGTATACTACATGTGTTTAAAATAATTTATAATTATTTTTAATTGAGTCCTGGGAATATCCAGGCTGACAAAATCTCTCCAAAAAACTACTAGAGTCTCAAGAATGTAAAAATATACAAGGAAGTATTCTTGAGACTTAAGGTGAATTTAGCCACCATTGTAGATGGAAATTAGACATCTTTACCTTAGTTTCACTACTAAGAATAGTTTCTTTGATCTTATGTGCAAATTTTAGTCAAATTGAAGAACTGAACTCATGACCACCAGTGCTGAAGTTGATTCCAGACCATTATGTCTCTTATATTCTTCAGAGACTTTCTGTAGTGCTACATGTGAGATTTTCTGTTGAACCTATTAAAAATTCACCTCAATTAGAAAATTATAATGAAAAACATATGTGAAATTCCCTCTCAACTGATACCAGAAGTGATAATTACATGGATGTACTATTCTAGCCACATCTTTTGTAGTTTTAAAAGAAATATCTTTCTCTTGATTTTTCATGGCTAGCAAAAGCTTTGACACTACAGTTGATTGGTCACCAAATAAAAAATAAAGCCAGCCTTTTAATTAAGCATTCTTCCCTTTAATTTGAGAGTTAACAAGATGGCCAAAAGGTGTCACAATTTTTGTCCTTTGGATATCTACTCTTCATCAACCTCCTTCAAGATAAATAAAAACTTGGTGACTTCTTTTAGTAGCCACCAAATCATCATCATCATCATCATATTCCCCTGGCCTTTCCAGTGTCAACAAATATTTCACCAACAAATAATAAAGCTCAGTATGAGCCCAGCCTTAATCTTTCAATTCCATTAACACAACATCAATGGTTGCTTCCATATAACCTAAATCACCTACAGATAAGTGAGCTAAAATCTTCATACCATTAACATGCTGACTAGATTGATACAATGTTTTTCATCAACCCCAGAACCTTTTATGCCTCTTTTAACCAAATTTAACTCACCCTCATCACAATCTTCCATACCTCTTTTAACCAAATTTAACTCACCAACACCACAATCTTCCAAGTTTTTACTATTGCACACTATTACTCCCACTTCACCATGTAACACTTTTAATCCTTCAAACTTTTTTTAACTAATTTATCTTCTTCATTGAATTTAAATATTTTATCCAAAACTTCATCATCATTATTTTCAAAAATACAACCAGGCAGTTTAATCTCATGGGGTAGGTAAGAAAAGTATTCGGAAACTTTTGTGATGGCCTTAATAGCAGTTATATCTTCATCAAATTATTCTGAGTCAGAATTGTACTCTGTGGGTGGAATTCTTGATAATCCATCTGGCATGTTAAATTATTTTCCGGCCTTATGCACTAATTCAAATGAAAAATGTTGAATAAATTCTATGCACTTATAAAATGTGCATTAGGTAAAATTGGGGAATTAATCTTCTGAATTAAAGATTTAGCATCAACTTGAAGCTCAAAATTTTCACCCCATAGAATATTTTGAAGTTTCTTTAGAATTTTTTCCACACCACACAGTTCCAAGTTTGGCTGTGAATATCTTGATTAAGCCTAAGTAAATACTACAGATTCACACCTGACTGGTTAAATATAACCATATTTATCCTTCATATACAGTACAGTTCCAGCAGCAATTTGGCTTGAGTCTACAGCCAAATAAATCCTACCTGCATCTTTACCATATTCTTCAATTTCACGAAAGCCTCTCTACACTTTTCATCCCAATACCAATCATCATCCTTCCTAGTTAACCATCTAAATATAGCTGGAAATAAATAAATGCCCTTGATAAACATTCTAACATGAACACATACCCCTAAAAATTCCCTGAATCAGTTTTATTTTTAGGTCTTGACCAGGACTAAATTTTATTAACCTTCTTTTTTTACATTATCTTACCTTCTATACATGCTAAATGACAAATAATATCCAATTATGGTACACAACATGAGAAATTTAACCCAGAAATAGTTATTCCAGCTTCTTCAATCCTAAATAATATCCTCTTCAAAATAACAGCATTCTCCCAGATAAATTATATTATCCCTGCAATCTATTTCAAAACTTTATTATCATAATCTATTAAAGTAACTTTAACTCTACCCTCATCAATAAATATACAAGAAAATTGAGGAATTTTATATTGAAGAATCAAAGAAATCTTAGCTTGATAACTAGAAACTTAATTTGTTCCCCTTGAAGTAATCTTGTAAGCTGTAATTGTCCAAGAGGAGTAACAAAAGTTTTGTGAGGTCTAGAATCTAAATGTAATTCTCTCTCATTGTAACCCCCCATAATATTGCCTAAACCGTAACAAAATCTACCATTAAACACATCTACAAACTTATCTGCACTAGTTGTGAAACCAGCATCTTTTATTTTCACTTTGTTTAATTCCCTAAGATCTTGGAAAGCACTGAGAGTACCATTTGGTTTCTCAATACAAAATACTGTACTAGAATAACTTGATGAAGACTTTTCATAAAGTCCAATTTAAATCTCTTCTCTAATAACTTCTATGTAATCTTCTTTCAGATCTACAGGAATTGGATTTGGCCTTTTCTGCCAGGATTGTGACATACAAAAGGAATCTTGTAAGGCTTTCTGTAAGAATTCTTCAACACACCTCTCTCCTCTTCCAAAAATTTAATTTACTTCTACCTTAACACCATAGCATATAACAACAGCTTCTCCTCCTCCTCCAATAGCCAACTTTCTGGCATAAGATTAACAACCACTATTCTATCAAAAGTGATTCTTGATGTTTCAGAAAATTCAGGAATATTATTGACTAATGGAGTGTCATAAGAATCTCTTGATAAATTTGGCTTCTTTGATGGTGGGTTTAATTCAGCAGGTAGCAGTTAATTAATAGGTTTGACTTTATTAGCTACTTTCTTGTATTTTTCTGCTTTGATTTCCACATTGACTTGAGGTATAAGAACTCTTTTTTAATAGACTTGATAAATTTTTCAAAAGAAAATTTCTTCATCATAAGAATCAGAAAAAAATAATCTGAAACAATATTTTTATTATCCTTTATATAATTTTTTTTGAAGATTCAGAATTTTTAGAAATATTATCATTTAAAACTATATATTTAACAAGCCTGTCACCTGTCTGCTATGCAGACAGTCATCAGCCACACACACAAATTGCATGACAGTCATTTTTATACATTCAGACCACAGGTCTGGATGTATGTCATAATAGTGTTTAATATACATATGTGTGTATTTTTTAAGTGGAAAATACTTTGTGGAATTTTTATCTGGAATCAAAATTTTAGTGTCATTGTATTGAGAGAGAGATGAGAAGGGATTGTCTGTGTGATTCTGAACACAAATTTTTTTTCTGATATTCATCAATCAATTTAAATCATCCAAAACAAAATTAGAGACTACCATCTAGCACTCCAGTATATAAAACATTGTTAGCCTTTCTATTAGATTTATAAACTAAAAGTACATGTACATTTTTACTTTATTTGGCCCTGGAAAGACATAAATAGATTTAAACATTTCCCAAAAATTTTGAAACCAAATTCAGGCCCATAATGTCTAGTTATCCTTCCTGGGACTTTTTGATTGATATACCAAAAGCTAATTGTACAGGTAGCTGAAACCTCCTGAGTTTTAATGGAATTCCTGTCCTATCTGAGGAGTCCAAACCAGTTTTGGGGATGAATACTCATTTACCTTAATGTGTTCCAGAAATTATAAAGGCTTCAATAACACTTCTTTCTATCCTTGTAACTGCAAAGTGGGTCCCATTGCAAAGGCCTTCTGAAGGATCCAGGTTGTGCAAAAGAAAAATAGGCATCCTTTTTTCTTAGTAGTGTGTGAAGTGAGAATCCTAAAGGATTGATAGTATTTTAATAGTCTGTGAGAAAGAGATTCTTGATGGAACCATCATCTATCATTTCTCAATCTGCACTTTTAATTTTTGTGGTAGCACCAGGTATCATATTCAAAACAAAAGCATTGATTTCATCCACATGCACTTTTCTTGAAGCCAGAAAAACCCTATTTTTGAATTACTGAAGTTGTGAGTTGTCATCTGAGTGAATAAAAGAAACAATACCTGGGTAAAAATCTGAAAACAATCTTTTCAAACCTTCTGAACCTGGGGCCACACAGTGTTTGGAGGGGATAATGATAGATCTTGGATTTTTTGTGTTTCCTTCACCTACCCTTAAAATCCAATCCAAAAGTAGAGCTGCTTCTATCTTCTGTTCTAGATTCATTCCTGGCTGCTGCAGTTACATATTAATAGTGAGGTGAAGAATTTTTGCATCTTTCCAGAAGGAGTTATGAATGAGAGTTGATGCTACTATGTCACCTCTTGAACCCTTTTGAATAACTGAAAGGCATTGTCTAAAGTCACCTAGAGAGAGGCAAATCAGTAGGGAGAAGCAAATTATGATACCTATAATAATTATATAAATGAAAAATAATAAATAATAATACCTTAAAAAACCATTTTAATTCCACCAAAAGGGGCCTCTTTCTTTCAGATATCCTTCAAACTTCTATCCACTGCCTCAGCACAATGATGGTGCTGAGAAGGAGCCTCATCCCATATAATATGCCTTGTCCTTCTTAGTAATTCATCCATAACACTTACAGATTTTATTAAACAATAATAATTATGTTAAATATTAATTGGAATCTTGATCCTTGAATAAGAAGTTCTCCCTCTCTGCAGAAGATTTGAGGCTATTCCAGAAGATACCACAGCAAGAGAAACATGACCCTGATTCCAACACCATGCCAGAAGAATGTTTTCCACAAAATCTTTTCTGTAACACCAGTTCCATCTAAGAAAAATTAAGCACCCTCATTTGCTTCATAATATTAAAATATGGCATCAAAATCTTTCTTTTGGTCCATATTTGTGGAATGATACTGACTTTCCCACAAATTAGAAAGCTCTTGCTGGTCATAAGATGCTTCCTTGAAGATGAGTTGGACAGAAGAAGAGCAGAAGTTCTGTGAAGGTTCAGGAAGTCCATATTCTGATAAAAAAGATCAATTTTTATCAAGAAAAAGCTTTATAATTGTCAAAGAATAATCTTAAATTGGGTGAGAGGAAGGATTTGGAATAAGGTATTTGGTTTGTAGTAAATGCTTTCTGTCGTCCCCAAGTACCACATGATATGATTCCTAGAATCCCAGTGGACCAGAGGTCTGGTTCAAAATAAGAATTGACACAAAAATTAGCCTTAATTGATTACCTGTCTTTATTAAAAAGGCTCTTGAAGACATTTCTTGTACTCAGAATCATCTTCCAGAAGTCCCAGCTCCAAGAAAGAGGCTTTGAAAGTGGGATGTATAATCCCATTTACTGTTTTTAAATCATCATTTATTTTGGCCTAGGCACTTGTTAGAGGAGCAGTCATAAATAAAATCTTTCTTGAGGACTGGGTCCACAGAAGGAAACCCTCCCAATTGAATCACCTTTTTTTCTCAAATCCCAAATTTTTTTTATTTCTTATTTGAAAGAAAAAATTTTCAATTAAGATTGAAATAATAGTGATAGAAATGCACACTTACATATTTCATACAAATATTGAAGGAGAATCAGGATACTTAACAACCTTTTCCACCTCAGCAGTGTTTCCTCATGAGAAAGAAGTAAACCACTCCATATGAACAGATTTAACATTATCCAAATCTCTTTCAATATTTTCAGTGTTATATATTACCAACTGTTGGCCAGGAAGGTGGAGTGGGAGCCTAATAACAGTTTGTTTGTGTCCATGCATGGAAAATCCAAGAATAAACCAAGTTGCTCCAGAAGCAGAAATATACCAACCATCCAAATAAGATTTTCTTTCATCCAAGTTGTGTTTTTCAGCCTCAAATACTGTTTCTTCCAAATAATGATCTTTATAGAGATATTTATACAAATACTTGACAGCAGAGATTGTTGTTTCCACTTAAATATTGATATGGAAATTGAAACAGCATGTTAAATAGGGTTTATAAGGGACCACATTTTGATTGGTGTAGTTAGAGCTTCCTTCTGACTTTTAATATGTCCTTTTATTTTTCTTCCTTTTATATAAATGATAATTGTTTTCATCCATAGAAGTTTAATCACTATATTTTTGTGAATATTGTTTATGAAATTTAACATCCTTTATGAAAGAAGAAAAGGGATTAGAATTCCCACAGGCTCCATGAAGCATGCAATTTGTGAAAATTTTAAAAAGTACTGGGTCTTCTATAGGTTTGGGTAACTCAGCAGAAACAATTGAATCAATATCTTTTGCTGAGAGTGACTTATCAGGATGATGCAAGAAAATGAGAATGTGTGCATGGGTTAATCTCCTTATATGAAATTTAATGACATACACATATTCCAAAACAGACCCAAGAACACCACATCCATGTGTCTTTCTCCACTTCTTAACCAACTCTTTCAATAAAGAATCAAGTTTCAATTTGAATACCCTTGCCACCAAGTCTGGACAATATTTCACAGTTTGACCATCAAAAAGATTATCACTAATTTTCCTTCAGTTTGGATTGCATGTGACTGTAATAAATATATTGGGTTTACCAAATTTTTGAAAAATATCCATATCATCAAAATAAAGTTGATCATATTTTGTGGACCTCCAAAAAATCTGGGGGTTAATATTATTCAATTCCCAATCAGTTCTGAATACAGCCCACAATTTATTACATCAACAAAACCATAGTACAGATCACCATGCAGCTCAGCTTGATTTTATTTGTTCAAGTATAGACAAATTTTTACAACCTATGTAAAAAATTCGACTAAATATTCTTGAAATAATTATCCAGAGTAGTGAAGTAATTAAAAGCCTTGATTATGGAAGTGAAAATGATAAGCATAGTATTGACTCATTGACACAATAGTTTAGCCTTCATTACCCCATACAGATATGAAAAATATTATCAGCAGAATAGGGGTATCAATGTTAAGGGATCAGCAATTAGGTATCATTATTTTTTTTTCCAGGATCAGACATTATTAATTGTGGAAGATTCTTATCCACCGGACCCAGGGCTAGTGGATAAGGATTTCTATAATAATGCCTTATCCCACCTCTTATAACCTAATTTCTATTCCTAATTCTTGATCCCAAACTCATCACATCCATGATTTATTTGTAAGAACTTCATATGACATATAATTGGGGATTCCATTCTTATTTCTCTCTTTGCTCTAGGCCACTTAATTTTGGTGGTGAAAACTTAAGATTTTTTTCTATCTACACACCCCACCTGCTCATTTGGTGGTGAACTCTCACTTCCCACTCATCACCTAAACCTTCTACCAACAATAATGAAGCACCTCTCTACTAAGAAGAAACTTCACTCAGCTATGAATGCTATCACTTTAACTTTATCTGCTGACTCTGATTCTGACCTGGGTTTGGAAGACACTTTAGCTTATATGAATTTTCAATGATATTTATAAAGAAGAAGATCCCAAACCTGCACCAGCTCTCCCCTCCCTTGAATCACAAAACATTCTTTCCACCAGCATATGCTCTGTCATTATGGCAATCACCCTCCAACATTTTGAAACACACACCACACAATATTTGGGGGGACTTTCTAGAAAGTCCTCAACTTGAAGTCAGATGGAACTCAGAATGGACTCAGACTGAACTCAGGCTTGACTCAGGCTGAAATTTACTTTGATCTCATCTTGAGCTCTTAACCAAAAATGGATGAGTATGTGCTGGAATAATAGTGAAATTTTAATGAATAATTTATAGAAATAATAACAAGGGAAGATTAATAATCTGATCCATTCACAGAGTTTTTTTCATCAAACTCATTTTCATTTTCATTTTGAATTTCACATGATCATTAAAAATACTGAAAATTATACTATTTATTTCAAAAACATCACTTTTAACCTCTCTAATGATTTTATTCTATTTTTTTTTTGAAAAAATATAAAATAAGATCAGTGGTTCTTTTTAATGATAACTCCTTTTAACCAAGAATTTGAGGCTTTTATTTTTTAATTTACACCATATTACCTGATTTTTTTTGTATTTTTAATATTTTGTACTATGAAATATAACCAACATATTTTACTATTACATTTAAAAATAAATACAATAAACTCATAAAATACATAAGTTCAATATTTTAAAATTTCTTTAAATGTTTTGTTCTAGTTTTCAACTTTTTGATAAAATTTTCCTATTATATTATTTATTTATATCATGTATAGTTATCAGAAGCATTCTGTGAATTCTTGTGTAAAAAAGCAAAATAGTATTTCATTACCAATTATTTTACTATATTACTTTCTTAGTCTTAAAGTGCATTGTAAATCAAAAATATAAAATAAAGACATATAAACTATAGGTTTAATTTCAAAAATATCAATAAAAAATAATTATCAATCATTTTCCATATTGGCAGAATAGAGCTGTAGATTGAGGGGGTGGACTCTGATGTTTGCCTGAAGAATAAATTTTACTCTCCATTTTTCACTACCTCAATGGACAACCTCTCAATCTCTCCACACAACTTTTTCTGCCTTTTCATTTCTATTAATTCTATTTCCACTCCCCACCCCTTTATTGCCCTCCTGATACATTTGCTACACCCATTAAGCTTCAAAATCTAAGTTTAAGCCCTCCTCACTACTCCCCTCCACTCTATTTTCACTTTTAACACAGCTCCACCCCTTTTAAAACCTCTTGATCACCTCCCATTCCCCTCAATCACCCGAATCACCTCCATTAGCCCTCACCAGCCTTTCTCTCACATTTTCAAAATATTACTTACCTCCCCAGTTTATTTTTCACATCCCCCAGCTCTCGCTTACCTCCCCTAGCCTTTTCTCACCTTCCCAAGACCTTTCCAGCCCTTCACTCACCTCCCCCAGCCTCTCCCAGTCCCTTACTTTGGTTGGCAATGTGAGCGAGGTGCTTTGTAGACTAAGGAGGGCTGGGAGAAGTGAGTGAGAGGCTTTTATCACCTCCCCCAGCCTCCACAGTCCCTTAATTTGGCGGGAGATGTGAGTGAGGTGCTGTAAAGACTAAGTAGGGCTGAGAGTAGTAGGTGAGAGGCTTTTATCACCTCTCCTAGCCCTTTAAAGACCCTGTCTCACCTTTTCCAGCTTTCCTGAAGTGGATTAGGGGCTTTTATAACCTCTCCCAGCCCTGTAAAGCCCCTCTCTCACCTTCTCCAGCCTTCCCCAGTCCCTTGATTTTTCTGGGTGAGGTGAGCAATGAGATTGGAGAGGTGAAAAAAGTGCTGGGGAGGCATGCAAGGGCTTGGGAAGTAGCCAACTTTTGATAAACTTGAGAATAATTAATATGTATAAATTAGAAATAACAAGAAATAAAATATTGAGGAATTATAAACCATTCCAAGTGGTAAATAAAGTAACTAAATACTTATTTCAGAATTTGAGTTGCTTGTGTTTACCAAAAAAATGTGGCCAAGTGTTGAGAAAGGAAGATATTTGTAGGAAAGAAACATGAAAAAAGAAAAAAGTACAAGGTAAAATAAAACTAAATAATGACAGTGGGCTGGGAAAGGTGAGTGAGGTTTTGGGGGAGGTGTGAGAAATAAAGAGAAGAGAAGGGAGAGGGGTGGAAGGAGAGGAGAGTTGTTTTCTCACTGTGAAGGGAAGGGATAGGGTAGAAAGGGTAAGTAGATTGCAAGGTTAGCAAAGAGATAAGGGGGGTAGGATAGGAAGGCAGATTGAAGATAAGGGAGAATTAGGGGAGGAAGGTATCAGATGGAAGTCCCACTTGGAATTCTACCAGGAATTATTTCAGGAAGCAAAAAAAGCACTAGACCTCTAGTTCACACTTTTTTCCTGCTGTGAATATTTTTTGAACTATTGATCAACTGTGGTTCAATGAAGTTTCAAATCAGTTTCAAGGTTTTTTCAAAGTAAATTCAATATTTCTTCATGATTGTTTCATTACCACCTCAAGGTGTTCTGAAAAAGATATGAGTTAGGGTTCAAGGTTGTGGACTAGCTAGCAAGTCCGCCCCCCATATTGTGTGGTGAAAATCCTTTTAATTTTTTTTTCATATTCTCCAAATTTTCAACTAATGTGCTTTATTCATTTGGTTTGGTGTTTTTTTATCTTGCATATTCATTTTTTATTTTGAATTTATGGTGAATTTCTCTTTTTTGGATGTCTAATTTGTTTTCATTCACAAGCTCAACATGAAATCACATATTTTCTGAAATTTCATAATTTTTCACTGTTTCTTTTTTCATTCATCCCTCATATACTTTTCATCCTCTCCTCAAACATCCCTCAAATGATTTGGTTTCATTTATTTTTTCATCTCATCTCTCCAGGTAAGTCATTTTATTCATTTTTTTTTAATATTTTGTTTGTCAATTATAATTTTTTTTGTTTTTTTTTTTGTTAATAAATTTTTTTGTAAGTGGTTATTTTTGATTTTAGTGGTAAAATTAACCTTGATTTCTCTCTCTCTTTTCTTTCTTTTTATAGCTCCATCATCCTACTCTTTATCCCTCCTTGGCATGGCCATTATCCCCCCTTTCCCCTATTTCACTTTTTTTTGGTTCCATGTCATTAAAAAACATACATTTCACATTCTTTATGCATTTCACTTACTCCATATTCATTTTCCCCTAAATTCCAACATCAATTTTTCTCACTCTATTTTTCCTACTTTTCAATCAAGATAAGTTTCATCTCTTTTTTTCATGCCTATATGATATCAATTTCCTTCTATAAAAATTTTATACTTAAATATATGTATGACCCTTATCTGGATAACAGTGAACTTATTAGGGGGTTTCAAAGTTAGAATTTTTTTAATTCTTTAAGAAGTATTTCACAACACAAAAATAAAGCCACAATCTCAAAATTAACTCTTAGTAAAAAGGTATTTTTGGGGCCCAATATGGCATATTTTAAAGAATAATCATGGTTGATTTGGTGGAGAAAATAGGTATTTTGAACTGGATGATTTCTAACTTTGATACCCCCTATTAAACTCCTCTTGTTGTCATTTCCATTACCACTTTTTAAGTTTTTATAAAAGTTTGAAAATCAGAGTCAAAATTAGGGTTAGGTATATTAAAATCCTATGTCCTTTTTACTGAAGATTCTCCTGAAGGCTATATTCAATTTCACACAAACAATTTGATTTTGGTTCAGTAGTTTCTGAGATATTGACCTTTATATTTTAGCCTTTTTATCCAAATTTAACTTCATTCATTTCACATTTTTATATTGCATAATTAAAGAATAAGGCTTCTGAAACACTTATCTGATGATTATCTAGGCTTTTATCTCCCAAATATTAGGATCACTTAATTATTTACTGGCCTATTGCTTGAAAAAATTATATATTTGTGCATTTCAATCTAATTATAAACTGGCCAAAAAATCTGGACTTCCCAATTGGATGGTTATGGAAGGGGTTGAACTCAGTAATAATTATATCTTCTCTTCTAATGTTATCATCACCTATGGAGGATTTAATAACTAGAATTATGTAGACAAATACAATTCTAATATGCTTACTTTTAGGATTCTCTGCTATATTGATTATATTACTGGAAGAAAAATCCCTTCACTAGCTAAAATCAAAGTTCATGGACTGTACTTTCCAGATAATAAATATATCATTGACTTTGTTTTAGGAAATTTTATTATCAAAGCAATTTGGAAATCTCCAAGAGATAATCATCAAAGTACTAAGACACCTCCTGGATTGGAATCTTGCAAAAATTTTACTCATTTTGGATGTTCTTTCCAGATCAATCAAAGTTTGATGAACTGGGTAAGTAAAGTAAGGGGTGAAGGGCCAATGTCTAGTAGAAAATTAGGGAGGGTTTCTAAATATGGTAATTAAATTATTTCCAATTTTTTTTCTTAAATTTATAATTTATCATTTATTAAAGATAATCAATCAACTTTAAGTATTATACCATTGGGCCCCTGTGCTGTATAAAGGTGTTCATACAAACATATAGTTATATTCTATGAATGAGTTCATAACACCATTCTTGTAATATGTTTTCTTTGACATTGATAATATCTGAAATCATTGGAAGGTAGTATTTGGGATTATTTTACTTTTACTTAGTTGATTATCTTTTTTAATTGATTTACTATATTATTTATGAAATTAAAATGAAAGTTTGGTAATCCTCACCACCTCACAGAGTAAATTGCAGGATGGGGGGAAATTGAAAAATTATCAAATAAGATGTGTGAAATTTTTGACTTGAAAAAAAATTTGGAATTTAATATGAACAAAATAAAAAAAACTGGGCCACAAAAATTTTCATTGAGTGTTCAATTCCCTCAATAGATTTATTAGCTTTAATGCATTCTATTAAGAAAACTTTTATTTTTGAACCATCTTCAAGTTTATACTTGAGTTTCATCTGATCCAATAGGAAATTGTACTTGAGAGCCTTCTCATCCCTCTGTAAAGAAAGCTCAAATTTAATCTCCTCCAAGTCTTGTGACCTCTCTTCCCTCTTCAAAGAGAGCTTGAATTTCTTCTCCTCCAAGTCTTGTGCCCTATCATTCCTGCATAAAGAGAGTTTGTAGTGCTTCTTTTAAAGTTTAAGAGTATCTCTTGAAACTTCAACTCTACATAGAGTGAAAAGAAATATTAGCAAAAGAAAATAAAAGCTCACTAAATTTTTAAGAGGTATGCTATCACTTATCAGCATCATGTTTCTCCAAAAAATCATCAATCAAAGAAGGTCTTTGGAAAAAACTATCTCTGTTTCATTTTCTTTCACTGTTGAAATCAAAAGTAGTTGATGTTCTTTGATTTTTTTGGAGGTAACATTTTCCTCTCCATCATCAATGCTAGCTTCAGACTTGCTGGATTGAGGATCCTGGGTTTGTTCATTAGCCTTTATAGAAATGAAAAAATAAAACAACTAGACAAGAAATAAAAGTTCACTGGAGTTAGATTGGGTTGGTTTATATTTTCATAGTGATCTATTGAAAATATATCTTGATTAATGGAAGTCAAATTAGGGGAGGCTTGAGTAGAAGAGAAAGGAAAACAATTTCTTTTGACATCATGTTCAGAGATATCATCTTCTCCATCCAACATGTTTTCAGGATTAACATTGGCTATCTCTACAAATATGGAATTCATCTCTTTATAGTAAGGAAATAAAGAATCAAGTTCATTGTCTATAGATTTAATGCCCTTACTGATATCAATGTAAGTAATACAAAAACCAGTGGAAGATGAAAGAGTGTTAGCCTTCTTGTATTTGGATCTATAGTGCTTGAAGTGTTCAGACATCTGTTTAGGAAAAATATCAATCCTTCCCTTTGTCTTATTTTGTAATTAATTGGCCATTAGAAGATATTCATTGACTTTTGACGCAGAGGGCTGTCCTATTTTAGTTGAATTCTCAGTACCAAAACAAGCATTGTAATTAGTTTTAGTTTTCAGCCAGTTGATAAGGGCTAGTGGATTAAAAATGCATTATACCACCTCTTATACCCCAATTTCCATTCCAATTTCCTGATCCCAAATTCATCACATCCATATTAGGGGGTATCAAAGTTAAAAATATTCCATTCCAAAATACCTCTTTTTTCTACCAAATGAACCATGATTTTTTTTTAAAATATGTCATGTTGTGCCCCAAGAGCACCTTTTAATTAAGAATTAATTTCAAGTTTGTGTCTTTCTACCTGTGTTGTGAAATACCTTTTAAATAATTACAATTTTCTAGCTTTGATACCCCCTAATTTATTTATCAGCAAGTAATATGACATATAATTGCAGATGCCATCCTTGTGTCTCTCTTCACTCTATTTAAGATGTGATTAAGACAGAAATTTGTCCAAGATGTGGCAATGAAAAATTGAGTAGAAAAATATTAGATAAGAGGTGAACATTGACACATGAAAGGTCTAATAACCCAATTATTAGTAAAAATAATTGCAGAAGATAATTGGGGTACAATAATTTTTATCCACAATTAATTTAATTGCAGCTCCCTTAACTTTGATACCCCCTAATAAATTAGATATTTAAAAATGGAATGAAAATTTTATATAAACACACCATCTTCTTGACCATTATTTCTTTAAAAATCCATGTTTTCATCATCAGGGGGCACTTTCTAGCAAGTCTGCAATCTTGGACCCAAACTCACCACAGATTGAACGCACATTGAGCTATTGACAAAGGAACCATACAATCAGGGAGGAAGACCACTCAAAAGAAAAGTTTTAGGGTGTGTGTTCAAGTATATTTCAGTATGGGTTTGGTATGATTTCAGTCTGAGCTCCATCTGAGTTAAGGTTGGGTACTTTCTAGTAATTCAACCCCCTATATTGTGTAGTGTGTAGCCCTGAAACTCTTCACCACTTCCCTGCATAATAAATCCAATCTCAGAAGCTGTAGGGAGGTTATACCATTAAAGACCCATGTTTTTGGGTACCTTTCTGGTGAGTTTAAGTCTGATGAGGTAACCACCCTGTGCTATTCTCTCTTGAGCTGTTTTTAACAGGTTCACATAAGGATTGCATCTCTCCAACATCTGTTGCAAGCGTAGAATAACAGGAAGTAATATTTGTCCATAGGAATGATGCTGTTTTTGTTGAGCCTGTAATAGGGAGTCACTTTCAGATTTATATATTTGAGAAAATGTTTCAATCCCATTGAGAGGCAGAAGAAGTGAACCAATTAGGTGTAATGGTTCCCCTGAAATTCAAAAGGTGAAGATAAAATTTGGTCCCCAGGTTGAGCAATCAATCTTTGCACCAAGTGAAATTATTGCTAAATATTTGTTGTAGGAATGTATGTTTGTTTGGAAGTAATCAGTATCTAAACATAAAAATTTAAAAATTTCAGAGGAGAACAATTTATTTAAAATACAATGTGAGTAGGAACACTTACCTGGATTAAAATACTTTAGAAGGTGTCTTAATTCTTCTCAGGGACCCTGAAGTGCAGGGATTTGGACTTACCCTCACTGAAGCAGGTGTAAAATCTTGGTTGCACTACACAATATAGGGGGTGTACTTGCTAGCAATTCCCCAACCTGAACTCAGAGAGAACTCTGATAGAACTCAGACTGAACCCATACTGAACCCATACTGAACCCATACTGAACCCATACTGAACCCATACTGAACCCATACTGAACCCATACTGAACTCTACTTGAAAACTCACCTAAAGCTGCTCTTCTGGTGGTGTTAATCCCTGATTTAATGGTTCCTTTTTCAATAGCTCAATGTGTGTTCAATCTGTGGTGAATTTGGGTCCAAGGTTTCAGAATTTCTAGAAAGCCCACCCCCCATATTATGTGGTGTTGTTTAATGGTTAATTTTAACATTTTCTCTTCTATCCAATGAGTTGTGGCTCAGTATAAAAATTTTGGTCACATTTCTTCAAATAGTGAGGTCTGGGGAAAGCAACAGTCAAAGGCCTTCTTCCTATTGTTAGCTGAACAAAATTTTCAGCAAGAGTCTCATGTGCTGGTAAGATAGCTCCTGTAGATGGAGGGTTTGTAGGTGTTGCAGGAATTCTTCCTATTTTTATAATACTTTGAAGAATATTTTGCCCAATTTTTGATCGCCCACTTTCTCCCTTGAACTGTACTGTGTTTCCTCTTTGCAAAATTGGGCCATTGAAGCTGGAACGTTGTATTTCAGACTTACTAATTAAACTGATATTATGGTGAATAAACATATCAACATGTTAATTAAAGTTATGATATAAAAAAGAATATGCATCAAAAAATAAATTTATATAAAAGTTTTAAGGAAAGCAGGTGAAGATTAATAATGCCAAAAAAAAGTTTAATATTGAAAATCAACAAAAATATAAGCAGGTGTTTATTTATAATTGATGTTGTTACTTCAAATAAACTTCTTAATTTTATTTGATAACATGACCAAAAATAAGAAGTAAAAATGAAGATGAAAAAAAGTTTGAAGTTGATGATGATAATGACTTGTTACTCATTATTTATAGGTGAATTAAGATAGTGGATGAAATATTTTAAAAATGATGATCATTGAAGAAGAAAAAATCACTTATGAGAGAAAACTTTAAGTATAAGAAAATAAATCTTTATACTTAATTTAAATGAGATTTGAAGCTGAAAACCATAATAATAATTTGTTATGTCATTTTTATTGGTGTGCAGTTTAATGGTTTTTCATGTGAAAAGAAGGCTTTATTAGTATTATAAATGAGATTTGAAGCTGAAAACAATAATAGTAATCTATGATCTATTATTTTTTTGGTTAATAGTGTGCAGGTTATTGATTTTATATATATTATAAGAAGACTTTAAGTCTTTATTTTACTTTTAAAGGAGATTTGAAGTCAAAAACAATAAAAATAATTTTTATGTCATTTTTATTGGTGTGAATTTTAATAATTTTTTATATATGTAAAGAAGGCTTTATTTGAATTATAAATGAGATTTGAAGGTGAAAAAAATAATAATAATTTATAATTTATTATGTTTATGTTATTGGGGTGCAGGTAATGATTTTATATATATCATAAGAGTGCTTTAAGTCTTTATTTTACTTTTAAATGAGAGTTGAAGTTGAAGACAATAAGTATTTATTATGTCATTTTTTATTGGTGTCCAGTTTGGGGTATAAAAAAATTAAATTAAAAAAAGAAAGTTGAAAGAAAAATAAAATAGTGAACATAGCAAAATATTGAGTGTTGGTGTGATAGTCAAGTGAGGATGGGGTGGTTTCCTGGGGCAGAAAATAAAATGTACAACATATTTTTGGGTGATTATTTGATTTTTTGTGTTGGTTGTGGTCTGGAGGGAAGGAAAAAAATTTAAAAAATGAACAGTAAAAATTGGAGGCAAAGTGGTTGTCAAGTTTGGAAATTTGTTGGTTTGAAGAGGAAAAAAAAAAGAAAAAAAAGAAAAATGGAATGGAACATACAATTTGTAATTGAGATGATTGCATGGGTGAGAAAGGTGGTGGGCCCAGTGGAGGGTAAGTTAGGTGAGGCAGTGGGTTGAAATGAAAAAAATAAAATAAAATAAAATAATAATGTACAATTTTGATGGTTGAGTTGGGAAAGGGGAATAATATTTAAAATTAAGGAAAATAAAAAAATAGAGACATACTGAAGATGAGCAAAAAGAGAGGGAAAGAGGGTGCAGGTTGGGTGAGGTGGGGTAGGTGGTTGTGTGTTTTCTGTTTAAAATAAAAGAAAGAAAAATATAAAAATTAAGAAAGATAAAAAAGGAATAGGAGAAGAGAATGTACCAAATGTGATATGTGAGATAAAAGGGAGGGAAAGGGGGAAAGTTTTTGTTTGTGGGATGGGGTAAACAAGGTCAGTTAGGGCAGGGGTGAAAATGCCAGAAAATAGGTGAGTTAGTTTATCATTATTTATTCATTATATAGATTTCATAACCAGAGCCACATAAATTCTCCATAAAATCACCAGTAAAAAATGTTGGAAGTTTAACTTCTTGCTGGAGGACAGAAAGAGATTTTTTAGATTTTTCAAAATATTATTTTTTTGTGAATTAACTATACTAAGATGTTAATCTTGATTTTTTTAATTCAGTTTATCCTCATTCTGGAGGCCTAGAAACAGGCAAAAAAGCCCCTGAACTAGATTTCTAGTTCAGTTTTTGGTTGAAGGGTAAAACTCTGGGTCTGATTTGTGGAGTGACCCTGTTTGACCCCACTTTATTTTTTTTTCTGACTTTGGAATCTCCTTGGCACATGTCCTCTCATCTTCATGGATTCATCTTAAAATTCTATTTGCACCTTTTCTTTCCTTATCTTACAAGCATACCCACACCACACCACCTAAATTGTCTTCCAAAGGAAAAAAAACAAGGTGGGCTAAAAAAGTGAAATTCAATTGTTTGTCACAAAAATGTACCTAGGAATGGAATAGGGTCACAAAACTGAACTATACATCTAGTTCACAATTTTCTCTCCCTGTGAGAACACCTCCATTCATAACACCAAAATTATCCATCTTTCTAACCTATTTTTCATCCCAATTTTTATCCAACACAACACATCCCATATCCCTTTTAAACCAGTAATAAAAAAATAAAAAAACTTGATAGATTGGTGTAAAAAATTGAATAGGACAGTATATATTTTCACTCCAATGAAATATCAACAGAAAATAATTAAGAATCCATTTGAAATATCTCCAAGTGATTTGACCTATTAAAATCCAGGATCTCTTTAGGAGGAGAGATTACAGAATTAGGGTGATCAGCCCCACCTAACCTAAAAAATAAGGGTCTTCATTATCAACCTGATTAACCAATTCACCTGAATCAAAACTTCTTATTTTCCTCTTGTTGGTTCAAACATAACACTGACATGTAGTAGTCACTCAAGGCCTATTCTTCCAAACTTCATCTTCTAGGGGTGCTAATTGCATATTTAACCCCTATATATCATCACCAGTAATCTCCAAAATAATTCCTATACCAGACTGATAAAAAGGTTTTGCTTCAAAATTTATAAAAAAAGGATCACTCAAAACTGTCTTCACAGCTCCTCTGGACACATAAAAATGAACCTTACCAATGGCTCCACCAGCACCTAATTATGCATGCTATACAATTTTTACCAGCTCAGTAGAATTCCCACCAATACCTCTAAGATTTTCACCCATAACAGTCTTAATAGGTAAACCCATACCAGTTTCCTGCTCCAGAGAAATAAAGTTAATTTAAGACCCAGAATACACCAAGGCATTCAACTATTTACCATCCAAAGTAACAACCAAATCATCTAATGGGACAGAAAATTGAGTTTCTACCTCATTATCAAACCTTTAAACATTTTCACAAACATATTCAACTTCTTTAACAGACACCCTTCTCCTAGTTGATGTTTTTTTCTTTTTGGAGAGAGCCGGACTGATAGTAAAGAATTCCCCCAAAGAAAGAAGAATTTGAAGTTGATATACCCTAACTAAAACAACATCCATTAAATTTTCTTGACCAGCCACAACTAGCTTTTTTCATACTGCACTTTTGATTTTAACACCTTTTTCCTAGGTACCTTCTGAGAACCAAATTTTTCATCATCAACAGCCATTTCAAAATCTTCAGAATTAATAGTATTCACCCTTTCTTTCAGCCTAGATATCCCTAGGACTGAGTATTTATTATACTTAAAATAAGATAACCTTAAGTAAATTAAGCTTATATCTTAAAAATAAGGTTAAAATAATAATATATATGATTATATTACATATATATATATAATTATTACTCTATTATATAAATTATAGTAGTTTAAATAGCTTATCCATAGCCTAATAATACTTATTAAGGTGTTAATGGAGTCATAATATACTTATCTTAAGTGATATGAAGTAATTATTGACATACATAAGCTTATATGTATACATAAATCTCATATTCAGTGAAATATGCAGTATATTATGTATATTTAGGTATATAAGTGGGTTTTAGCCCCTTAATAGCCTATAACCTTTGTTTTTCTGTTTATTTTAGGTCATATGGACGTATCCAGTGGACTCACAACGCCTACAGGAGCATAAACATCTATTTCAGGCGCATACACTCAGTCTGGACAACTTAAGCTGCTTCCTTGGATGGATATTCATGGATTTATGGGTTGGGAGGTCATTGCTGGGTTAATATGGATGCTTGGGGATCTTATTGGGGGCTTGGAAATTTAAATGGTTTCATTTATATGCTTTGGGTTTCATTAAATCTCTTTTTGATTGCTTATTTTACCTGTTTCTTTATGGTATCCGCTTTTATCTGGATTTTCTATTTGTGGTATAGATCTGTGTTATCATTAATTGTGATGGAGGGTCCTTACTGGAGGTCTGGGTGTTGAATCTGCTTGAAGTGGACGCCATGGGGAGGTGATGGGCCCTCACAGTGCTGTAATTTCCGGGGATAGCAGTGACATCATATGGATTGAAGGTCTGTGCACTCCAGGAGATTTGGGTATAAGTAAGGAGGGACTTTGACAGTTATTTATCATCAATTATTTACTAAATTTAAATCCAACACTTCAATAAAATTATTAACATTTAGAAATATATTATAAAGCCGTTTATAAGTTGATATTATCATTATATAAGCTATAACTATATTCTATTTATCTATTTTGCACCACTAGCATGCATTTAAATCCAAGTATTGTGAGTTTTATTTGAGTATAACTATTTTATTAGTCTTCCCCTGAGGTTTAATCACTAAATCATTTATCAATAAGTAGTAGGACCATAAATAAATACTATTATAACATACTTATATACTAGACTATACTGACACTTTCACTAACTTTACCTAAACCAGATCAATAACTGGTCCTCCTAACTCCCTGAATTAGAGTAGGACCACTAAAACTAGGCCTTGGATGGGATTCCAAAGGTACATTGTATTCAGAATCAGAATCATTAGCCACTTGAATTAGCTCACCATTTAAATCTAAATAACCAAAACTAGGTTACCCCATATCAGACATACCTATCTGCATCCTATAGATTTCATCCCTAGAATAATCTTTCTTCTCCACCTTTTTTGGTTCCACCTTTCAAGCTTTAGGCCTAATTTGAGACTGAATGCTACTTTTTGCTTTAGTATCAGCTTCTCTTCAAGTATAATCTGCTTCATAATCACCAGAAATACAATTTCCCTCCACCTTTGCAACCAAAAACAACTCCAAATCACCATGAGAAGTAGAAAATGTGGCATTACTGAACTCCTTCTCTTTACACTTATCATTTCCACCATTACCGTTTCCATTGTTTCCATTATTTTTCCCACCATTACTATCATAATTATCACCAGTTAATTCTTCAAGCCTAGTGCTCTTTTCACCCAGACTATTTCTCCTAACCAAATCACAGGGAGCCTGACTTTCAATGGGCTTGATGAAAGATTCATCAGGAAATTTATAAACCTTTACATCAAATTTGACTCTACAAGAGTTCATGTCCCTATCCAAGTAAAAATAATCACTATCTCTTTTCCTCCTCCAATTATAATAGGATAACACCTTCAAACCACCATTAATATTGCTATAACCATTACTGCCATTATAGCCATTTCCACAAAATCTATTGTTGCCACCATTAAAATCATATTTCCTCCTCTCCAAATCTCTAGACTGATAATAAGAAAAATAACAAGTTGAAGAAACAAGTTCTCTATTGAAAGTTTGAGTCTCATGAAAAAAAATGTTAAGCTTCTTTTTTAAGTCAGCCAACTGATCCACAATCTTATTATCCACATTTTCATCTACTTTAGCAACTTTTTTCCCCATCTGAGACTTCTTGGCCTCTTGTGCTTTTATTATTAAGTCATTATGTTCAGCCAATACTCAACTGATCTTTCTGAAATATTGAGTACAAAATTCTTGATATTTTTCCAATTCCAAAAGTTTAAGACAGTCCTCCAAAGCCTCTTTAATGAAAACTAAAGCAGGTAGGGTCTACTCTCCATTATATAAGGTCTTTCAGATCCTTTACAGATAACTCCTTCAACACATCCATCATAAAATTCTTACCAAAATCTGACCATAATGAATCCTTTACTTGATTTGTAGGAGCCAGTTCCTCTATATTGATAAGATAATCCACCACTTCATCAAACTTCCCAAGGAGTTTCCTATATTCCACCAATGAAGTAAAACCACCTTTAGCTTTCCAATCACTGAAAAATTTGTTCAAGCTCATCATAGTATACCTGAAACGCCAGCTATCCATCATCTATTTAGATAAATTTGATCAATCCCACTTTTTTATAACCATCCATAGATATGACCTCTTTTTCAACCTCTCTGTCCACAATAAAGAGCCATATTTGCTTCACCATTTCCAAATGATTAGCATCATCTACAGAAGCAGAAGCTTCATACCTTCTCAAAACCCATTTAAACTCTTCACCATTAAACTTGGGCCATCCCAATTTTTTTCCTTACTGATGCCTTAACATTTACACCAGAAACCAAAACACCAGATCAAGAAGCAGAAGACATCTCAAAGTCCAAAAATAAAGAGATAGGAAAAATACAAAAAATTTCTCTTGCAGGAAAAAGATACTCCTGATTACAAGAAATTCTTTAGAAGCCAGAAAATTAGACCCCCATTTTGGGAGCCAAAATATGTAGAAATTGTCAGCCAAAATATCCTTAGGACTGAGTATTTCTTATGCTTAAAATAAGATAACCTTAAGTAGATTAAGTTTATATCTTAAAAATAAGGTTAAAATAATAATATATATTATTTTATTATATATATATATAATTATTATTCTATTATATAGTTTATAATAGTTTAAATAGCTTATCCATGGCCTAATGATACTTATTAAGGTGGTAATGGAGTCATAATATACTTATATTAAGTGATATGAAGTAATTATTGACATACATAAGCTTATATGTATACATAAATCTCATATTCAGTGAAATATGCAGTATATTATGTATATTTAGGTATATAAGTGGGTTTTAGCCCCTTAATAGCCTATAACCTTTGTTTTTCTGCTTATTTTAGGTCATATGGACAAAATAAGTGGACTCACAACGCCTACAGAAGCATAGACACCTATATCAGGCGCATACACCCAGTTTGGACAACTAAAATTACTTCCTTGGATGATTATTCATGGATTTATGGGTTGGAAGGATGTTTCTGGGTTAATGTGGATGCTTGGGGATGTTATTGGGGGCTTGGACATTATATTTTTTTCCTTTATATTCTTTTAGTTTCATTAAATCTCTTTTTGATTGTTTATTTTACCTGTTTCTTTATGGTATCCGCTTTTATCTGGGTTTTCTATTTATGGTATGGATCTGTGTTATTATTAATAGTGATGGAGGGTCCTTACTGGAGGTCTGGGTGTTGAAACTGCTTGAAGTGGACGCCATGGGGAGGTGATGGGCCCTCACAGTGCTGTAATTGCCAGGGATAGCAGTGACATCATCTGGATTGAAGGTCTGTGCACTCCAGTGGATTTGGGTATAAGTAAGAAGGGATTTTGACAGTTATTTATCATCATTCAATTACTACAATTCAAACAACCACTAAAATACAGTTATTAGCATTCAGAAATATATTATAAAGCCCTTATAAATTGATATTATCTTTATATAAGCTATAACTATATTTTATTCTTCTATTTTCCACCACTAGCACACATTAAAATCCAAGTATTGTGAGTTTTATTTGAGTATAACTATTCTATTAGTCTTCCCCTGAGGTTTAATCACTAAATCATTTATCAATAAGTAGTAGGACCATAAAATAATACTATTATATCATACTTATATACTAGACTATACTGACAATTGGGGGTCTTTCCTTATATTTTACTTATTATTTAGTATAAGCCTTGGGACGTGATTTTTACCTTAGTACAGCTCAAAATTAACCAAATATTTGGGTCTGCTGCATATTAGTGGGTCATCATAACTCATTGATTGCGGAAAAGAACCCTTAAAATAATTGTACTAATTTTTTATCATAAAAATTAGATATTTACAGTAGTAACTGTACCCAATATAAACCCAATTTCACTTGGTATTTGGACACCAATATAACACCCAATTAAATTGGTATTTGGCTAAAGCTTGGTAAGCTAATTATTCACCCTTATAGAGGTCTAGTTAAACTTATTATTATATTTTTAACAGATTTTTTCGAATTTTTCTTACATTTTATTTAAATAAATAAAGATATAAATTCAGGGTAAGCTCCATTGCTTTTTTATTAGTAATATAATTGCTAATATCTTTTGTCTACTAACTCCATAGAGTTTTTTCCTTTTGTAGACGTAAAATATTGTCATTCTGAACAATATGAGTGCTCCCCAGGACAGTGTAAGTGAAAAACCTGCTTATAATACCAGGTCTAAAGCTAACAAAAACTTTCCAGGACATCACCATGGACGGACAACAGTACCCCCAGTCAGAAAGCATGAGTATAGAAGAAAAGGACGCCCTCTTAAAAAAGATAACTATAAAAAAGACGTCTCCTCCTCTTCAGGATCAACTTTCCCACCTGGCCAAACAGGTTCTGAAGTTGGAGGAATCAAAATCTCTCATGTTCAAAGAAGTAGAGCAGTTGCAAAACAATTGCAAGGTAGGGTTTCAGCAGATGAATCAGGCAATGGCAGAATTAAAGGGAGGCCAGCCCAGTCAATCAAATCAGCAACCCCCTACCCAAGGAGGGTCCACTCACTCCCAGGAGAAAATCCTGGTAGACAAATGGAAATGGGACTGGTTTCACCAACAGTGGACAAGCCACAGTTGCAACAGGGATCCACCCCCTCATCTGACTTCCTCAGCTCACCCTTACAAGGGAAAAAAGCGCCGAAAATCAGGACTGGCAACCATCCCTTGGTAAGTAGCTTACCCTCTCAGATTGGACATAATACTGATAATTACAATATAGGTAATTCTATTGATGTTAAATCTGTACAAAAAATAGAGGAGGATTTAAGAAATTTAGGTTTTAGAATAGATACACCTGACTTGTCTTTTGTCCACAATAACAGTTCTATTTACAATGATAATACAGTTAATCCTCAGTTGCAACCACCTACTAGTGAGATGAGAAGTTTACAGGAGAGTGAGAGAATTGAAAAGGAGGACATGGAATATTTTAACAATAATCCAACTGTCCATAGAATTGTTTCAGCATTGTGGAATAGAATGACTGATTGTGAGGAACAGACAGTTAAGCTCACTAGTGATAAAATTTCATGCTTGACATTAAACATTTCTCAATTAGCAACACGTAACAAAGAATTAGAGAAAGAACATTTGTCTCTAACTCTTAAATATGATTCATTGAGTAATAAATATAATGACCTTTCAAACAAATTTTGTGAGTTAGAAAAATTATATGAAACACATTTATTAAAAACTGAATCAAGAACAAAGTTATCTTTTGCCCAGACAAATCAAAGTGTCTCTGAGTTGCTACAAAGATTAACTAAAGTTGAGATTGAAACTGCCAATCTACTAATGAACCAGGATAATCATAAGTATAATCAATATAATAATAATCCTTTCATTGGCAAAAGTGAATCTCATTCCTTCCCTGTACCACCACAATTAAAACCATCTGGTGGTAGTGTCAAATCTGAAAATGTAAGTCACAAATCCGTGCAGGAAGAAATACAAGACCATTTATCAAAAGTGAATGAGTTGTTGAATTTACCTAATATTAGTGAGATAAAATCCAATCAGAAAAACTGGCCTAAGATAGATCAGTACCCAACTTATGATGGGGAAGCCAGCTCTGATTGGCAACATTTTATTCAAAGAATTGACAACTTGAAATTCTCATATAAGTTACCAGATGAAGAGATAACATCAAAATTTATTTCTTTATTTAAGGATGTTGCTTTATTATGGTTTGAAGCTGTCTTAAGTGAGGGTAGAGACTACTCTTGGGCTGAATGGAAACAACTTATTGAAAAACAATTTGGAGGTTCTAAATTCAGGCTTACTCAGCAGAGACTTTATGAGAAGACTAGGTATAATCCGTTGAATGGTGACAAACCTATGGTATTTTTAATGAATTTAAACAAAATATTAAAAGCCATTGAGCCTCATATGGATTTTAACTTATGGAAAGGTAAGATAATATACAAATTACCTATATCTGTCAGAGACATTGTTGTAGCTAGAACATTAAATGTTACTGAATATTCTGACTTTATTAATATTTGCAATGAAATATTATTAAACCATAAGTATGAATCAAGGTATTCCACTTATAAGCAAAATTTTGAACCTGTAAAAACTCAGAATTCAAAAACACTTCAGGAGAAGCAGAAAAAACCTACTGCACCTGTAGTACCTTAAAAGTATGAAACAAATACTTGTTATAAGTGTAACAAACCTTGGGTCAAAGGTCACAAATGTGAGAAAAACATAAATATTGTTGAAAATCAACGTGAATCTGAAACTGAAACTGAAAAGAGTAAAGAATCAAGTGATTATGACAGAAATATCTCATATAGTGATGAAAATGAAGTCTGTATGTTGGAAGATGATTTGTCCATCTTTGAAAATCCAATATTAAATATGGACTCAAATGAATCTTTAATGAATTTTGAGGATGCTGAAATCATTAAGGATATACAAGCTGATAACTTTAGAATGACACCTATCACGGTTCCAGCTATCATTTCTGGTGAAAATGTTAATATAGTATTGGACACAGGAGCTGCTGGTTCAGTTTTTTCCACTAATACATTACAGAAAATTGATAGTGAATATAAGTTTAAGCTTGAACCACTTCAAAATAAAAATTGGAGAGGTTTTGGATCAGTACTACACCCCATTGGTAAATACAAAGCTGCTGTTTTCTTTAAACACCAACATGGTTATGTAAGGGTAACTTGTGACTTTGTAGTAATGGATAATACTAATTGTAGTAACTGTTTTATCATTGGAAATGATATTCTGACTAAATTTGGTGTAAAATTAGACCCTGCTAATAACAATTTTACAATTGGCATGAATGGTAAAAGGAAATTTAAAATAAATTCTTTTAACACAGTCTTACACATTGAGTCAGTAACAAATTCCCCGTCTAAAGGAAGAGAATCCAATGAGATGGAACTTCTGGAAACAGAAATTTCAAAAGCATCATTTGGAACTCAGATAAGTAAAACTGAGAAAGATAATATTTTGGAATTAATTAAAGCTTTTCCAATGCCTTTTGCACATGGTACAAATGAACTTGGCCTTGTAAAAGATCATGAAATGAAGATTAGTTTAACCTGTGATATGGATAATATTCCTGCTAGTCTTAAAAAGAAACCATACCCTGCTTCACCAATGAAGAGGAAAGACATAGAGGATAATATTAAGATGTTATTAAAAATGAACATTCTTGAGAAGGTTGAAACTTCACCAAAATATTGTGTAATATCACCAGTGCTAATTTCTTATGAAAAAGATAAAGCAAGACTGTGCGGTGATTATAGAGCATTAAATACATTTACAGTAGATGATATTTATCCCTTGCCAAGGATTGCCTCTATACATGCTACCCTTAAAGGTGCTAAATATATAAGTTGCCTAGATGGAAATAAAGGGTACCATCAAATTCCTGTTGAAAAGAATTCACAGAACTTTTTGTTGATAACAACACACATGGGAATTTATAAGTATGTCAGAATGCCATTTGGACCAAAAAATGCTCCATCAGTATTTCAAAAGTTAATGGATATAACATTCCATAATGAAATGATTGAGGGATGGTTAATGGTATACATTGATGACATCATAGTGTTCTCTAAAACTTTTGATGAACACTTAATCCATTTAAGGAAAGTATTTCAGAAAATGGATGAAATAAAAATGACCCTTGCATTGAAAAAATGTAAATTTGGGTTTGAATCTTTAAAAGTGCTTGGTCATATTGTATCTGGCTTACAAATATGTGTAGACCAAAATAAAGTGGCTGCAATAAAGAATATTGGCATTCCTCAAAATGTGAAGGATGTACAATCTTTTCTTGGAATGTGTGGTTATTATAGACAATATATTAAAAACTACCAATCAATTGCTGCGCCACTGACCACACTGATAAAGAAATCAGAAGCTTTCATTCGGAATAATGAAAGACAACAAGCTTTTAATAAGTTGAAAGAATGTTTAATGACAGCTCCTATCTTGGGATTACCAGATTTCCAATTACCTTTTGTATTATATACAGATGCAAGTTTTATTGGACTGGGTGCTGCTTTGCATCAAAAACAACTTATTGAAGGTAAAATGTCAGAAGTAGTAATCTGCTATATTTCACGTACTCTGAGAAGTGGTGAATTGAAATATGGTGCTACTCAACTTGAATTTTTGGCAGTAGTATGGGCTCTTGAAAAGCTACATTATTACCTTGAAGACCAAAAATTCGAGTTAATCACTGACTGTAGTGCAGTTAAGTCACTCTTAAACATGAAAACTCCTAATAGACACATGTTTAGATGGCAATTATCTGTACAAGAATACAGAGGACGGATGACTATTACACATAGAGCAGGAACCTTGCACTCTAATGTAGATCTGTTATCTAGAGTACCTCTGCCTAATAATGATGATAATCCTGCTTATGTTCCTGAGTCAGAGATTATTAACATTTATGGCATTTATATTGTAGATCTTGAGGATGAATTTATGCAATCAATTCTTGATAATTATAATTCAGATCCTGACTTAAGTAAATTAACTACAATATTAAATGATCCATCTAATGCTTCAATGAATGTTTTAATAAAAACATTACCAATTAAGTATAAAGAGGCATTAGAAAAAGGAAAATTTTCCATTGAGGATGGTTTTATATATTACAGGAAAAAATTAAGTAATGTAATTGTAATTCCCCCTTCAATGAAGGAGTTAATGTTAAGTATATGTCATGATGATATATTAGCAGGTCATTTTGACTACCATAAAACATTAACCAGAGTAAAAAACACAGCTTGGTGGATTAACATGTCTGAGGATGTTCAGAAATATGTTGAAACATGTGATTCTTGTCAAAAATCTAAAAGATTAACAGGCAAAAGAGCTGGTTTATTACAACAAATTGAGCAACCAAAAGCTCCATGGGAAATCATTAACATGGACTTTGTAACAGGCTTGCCAATAGCAGGGCATAAGAGTTATAACTCCTGCTGGGTAATTGTAGATAGATTTACAAAGATGTGTAAATTTATTCCTACCCACAAAGAGGTTTCTGCAAAGGACTTAGCTTTTTTATGGTGGACACAAATGTTAAATAGAGCAGGTTTCCCCAAAGCAATAGTTTCTGACAGAGATCCTAAATTTACTTCTGAGTTCTGGACGTCACTTATGGATGTTTCAGGGTGTCAATTAAAACTTTCTACAGCACACCATCCACAAACTGATGGGCTAGCAGAAAGAATGATACAAACCTTAGAAGATATGATAAGAAGATACTGTGCTTTTGGTCTTAATTTTAAAGACAATGACAAATTCATGCATGATTGGGTAACCCTTATTCCAGGTTTAGAATTTGCATACAATAGTACAATACATTCTGTCACTAGAAAAATGCCATTTTAGTTATGGTTGTGTTACGTACCTAATACCCCTGCTAAAACTCTTAATAAATTACCTAGATTGGATATCCATCCAGGTACTAAATCTTTTCTTCAGATGCAAGAATCATGCAGAAAACTTGCTCAAGAATGTATAAATAAGGTGTTTGAGTATGAGAAGAAAAGATGGGATAAAGCCCATAAAGAACAAATGTTCAAAGAGGGTGATGAAGTCCTTATTTCAATGCTACATTTCAATTTAAATGGTAATGTTAAATTGAAGGATCCATTCATTGGACCATTTGTAGTTAAAAAGATGGTTGGTAATAATGCTGTTGAGGTTATTCTATATGCACCTTATGATAGAAAACATCCAGTATTTCCTATTTTTCTTATAAAACCATACCATTCTAATGATACTGCTCTATTTCCAAGAAGATCAGGAAGGCATAAACAGCAACCTGAAGAAATAGTGGAAAAGGCAGAAATTGAAAAGATACTTAAAAAGAGACACCTTACTAAAGAAAAGGGAGCTGAGTATCTATTAAGATTTAAAAATAAATCAAGTGAATATGACCAGTGGATTCCAGGAAATGAAATATCTGATCTTAAAAATCTCTTGAAAAAATTTAAATCTAAATAATACTGTTCATTCAGTATATGTATTATAAAAATTATTTTTTTATTTTATTATTTCACTCCTTAGTTTTAATTAAAATGTCTTAACATTTTTTTTTGTTTTTTTGGGGTGAGGGAGTGTCAGCCTAAATATCCTTAGGACTGAGTATTTCTTATGCTTAAAATAAGATAACCTTAAGTAGATTAAGTTTATATCTTAAAAATAAGGTTAAAATAATAATATATATTATTTTATTATATATATATATAATTATTATTCTATTATATAGTTTATAATAGTTTAAATAGCTTATCCATGGCCTAATGATACTTATTAAGGTGGTAATGGAGTCATAATATACTTATCTTAAGTGATATGAAGTAATTATTGACATACATAAGCTTATATGTATACATAAATCTCATATTCAGTGAAATATGCAGTATATTATGTATATTTAGGTATATAAGTGGGTTTTAGCCCCTTAATAGCCTATAACCTTTGTTTTTCTGCTTATTTTAGGTCATATGGACAAAATCAGTGGACTCACAACGCCTACAGAAGCATAGACACCTATATCAGGCGCATACACCCAGTTTGGACAACTAAAATTACTTCCTTGGATGGTTATTCACAGATTTATGGGTTGGAAGGATGTTTCTGGGTTAATGTGGATGCTTGGGGATGTTATTGGGGGCTTGGACATTTTATTTTTTTCCTTTATATGCTTTTAGTTTCATTAAATCTCTTTTTGATTGTTTATTTTACCTGTTTCTTTATGGTATCCGCTTTTATCTGGGTTTTCTATTTATGGTATGGATCTGTGTTATTATTAATAGTGATGGAGGGTCCTTACTGGAGGTCTGGGTGTTGAAACTGCTTGAAGTGGACGCCATGGGGAGGTGATGGGCCCTCACAGTGCTGTAATTGCCGGGGATAGCAGTGACATCATCTGGATTGAAGGTCTGTGCACTCCAGTGGATTTGGGTATAAGTAAGAAGGGATTTTGATGGTTATTTATCATCATTCAATTACTACAATTCAAACAACCACTACAATACAATTATTAGCATTCAGAAATATATTATAAAGCCCTTATAAATTGATATTATCTTTATATAAGCTATAACTATATTTTATTCTTCTATTTTCCACCACTAGCACGCATTAAAATCCAAGTATTGTGAGTTTTATTTGAGTATAACTATTCTATTAGTCTTCCCCTGAGGTTTAATCACTAAATCATTTATCAATAAGTAGTAGGACCATAAAATAATACTATTATATCATACTTATATACTAGACTATACTGACAGAAATACTCCTACAGTCACTGTCAGTGTGGGCTAGTATCTAAGTATGATTTAATATTAAATATTAATGGTCCTTCTACTTATTTTTAAATGATTTATTGATTAAACCTCAGGTGAAGACTAATAAAATAGTTATTCTCAATATAAACTCACAATACTTGGATTTTATGCATGCTAGTGGTGGAAAATAGAAATAATAAAATATAGTTATAGCTTATATAAAGATAATATCAATTTATAAATGCTTTATAATATATTTGTATATGTTAATAATTGTTTTTTAGTGTTTATTTGAAGTTTAGTAGGTAACTGATGTCCAATAACCCATCAAATCCTCCCTTACGTATACAAAAATCCACTGGAGCGCACAGACCTTCAATCCAGATGATGTGACTGCTATCCCTGGCAATTACAGCACTGTGAGGGCCCATCACCTCCCCATGGCGTCCACTTCAAGTAGTTTCAACACCCAGACCTCCAGTAAGGACCCTCCATCTCAATTAATGATACCAAAGACCCATACCATAAATAGAATAAACAGATAAAAGCAGATACCATAAAGAAACAGGTAAAATAACTCATCCAAAGAGTATATAATGAAACCCAAAGCATATAAAGGAACAAAATTAACTTTCCAAGCCCCCAATAACATCCCCAAGCATCCATATTAACCCAATAATCATATCCCAACCCCTAAATCCGTGAAAATCCATCCAAGGAAGTAGATTAAGTTGTCCAAACTGGATATATGCACCTGAAATAGGTGTATATGCTTGTGTAGGCGTTGTGAGTCCACTGAATATGTCCATATGACCTAAAATAATCAGAAAAATAAAGTTTATAGGCTATTAAGAGGTTAAAACCCACTTATAGACCTAAATATACTTAATATAACTACATATTTCACTGAATATGAGGTTTATGTATACATATAAGCTTATGTATGTCTATAATTACTTAATATCACTTAAGATAAGTATATTACAACTTCATTAACACCTTAATAAGTATTATTAGGCTATGTATAAGCTATTTAAACTACTATAAGTCATATAATAGAATAATAATTATATATATATGTATTATAACCATATATATAAGTATTTTAACCTTATTTTTAAGTAATAAGCTTAATGTAATTAAGGTTATCTTATTTTAAACATAAGAATTACTCAGTCTTGGAGATACCTAGGGTGACAGTCACCTTTCTGTAGGCAGAGTCCAAAGTTGTTAGAGAAAAATAGAGAGCACTGTCCATTTAAATTAAAAGAGGTTTTTCAAACAACTAGGCTATTAAAACTAATTTTTTAAAAAAACATGTTTTACCAGTTATTTTTTTGAGTAAGAGATGTTTTAGGACCAGTGAATTAAGAAACTATATTGAAATTCAACAAAAAGGTACACCAGAGAAATGATACTTTAATTTAAAGTAAAATTTAAATTTTCAATAAGTTATATTTTTATTATTAAATTTTTAAAACTGAGGTTCAAAGGATGAGAACTATCTAATAATTCCCTACAAGTATATATTCATAAGTGTTGTGTGAAATATTTGTTTTATTTTGTAAAATGTTAATATTAGTAATTTTAATAATAAATATTAAATTGTAATAGTTAATTTTTGTAAAAATATGGTTTTTAACTACTAGAATTCCCTATTCACAGATTTAATTATTCTTATTCATAAAGTGCAGTGAAGGAAATGTGCAGGGCTTCCTAATGGAACTTCAATAATCCATCAATGAACTCACTTTGATTGGCCCAAAATTCAAAGATCAGCACCACCCATATTTAATTCTTGATAAACTTCAAGATTCACTCAAAATGCATCAGGAAATGATCATCAGCACTTCAGAAGATACTAGAAAACCATTGACTTTAGATATTTTCATCAAGAAACTCTCTCTCATAGCTGACCACCTGTACTTGAATGAGAAAGAACTCATCACCACCAAGAAATCAAAGTGCAGTCAAACTAAAAAGCATGAATATTGCACTAATTTCAAACACAATGACAAATTCCCTCCTTCTGAAGATCAGTTCTGGGCACTTCACCCAGAATTGCACCCTAACTTCAAAAACAAAACTAAATCAGAACTGTCAAACACAGAAGTCACAAACCTCTCACATGAGATTCTTCATCTTTATTCAGCAGTTTTTGAAAAATTATCTCACACATCTTTCACATGCCACATGACACTTGAAAAAAAAAATTAATATTTTAATCCATAAATAGGTACACAAATCCATACACAAAATGCAGAAGCAACATCTACATAGCGACTGCCTTTTCCCTTTTTGTGTCTTGATTTGACCATGCTAGCAACCATGCTATCTAAACCTTAAATCTAAATTAGTCAATCATATGCTTATAATTTTTAATCTTAAGAAAATGGGCAATGTATTAGTGCTATGTTCAATGATATATTTTCAATGTTGTGTTATTGTGTATCTGAGGGTAATTAAAGGTCTGTAAGTAGTAATGAGAGAATTGTTAAAGGGTCAGTGATAAAGTAATGGAAGTTTATTGAAGGGGCCAATGCAAGGTAGGGTTATTTATATAATTGGGTGAATTTGGTTTGAAATTCTTTGGAATTAAACTATAATATTGTTTTGATTGTAGTTAAATTTATATACGACTATTTTTGTTTCCTACCTTGCTTAATAATCAATTTCAAATCTTTCTCTGAATTTTAAGTTTCAAACCTTTGTGGGATTAACCTGAATATTCAGTGTCACTTGAAAATTACATTATTATGCACCTCAAACTTATCTCAAAGCAGTATTAATTTATCTTTGACTTATTTTCAAACCACTCCCTTGAAGTATTCCTCAATCATCTTTTCCAATCTCACTTACTCAGGAATGCCCTTGAACTTGTGCATAGGCTGTCTGGTGACACCACCTTAGTTCATCTTTGACTCAGGAGAATCTTCACATATGTTTTCTCAAAGCAATATCTTTGTTACCTACAGCAAATCCAATTTCCCAATTTGAGCTGGTAATAGCACCATGATATATGCTTCTGGTATCACCATGCAATGTTTGGGGGGGGACTTGCTAGCAAGTCCTCAACTTGAAGTCAGATGGAAATTATACTGAAAAGAAAATGAGCCAATACTGAAATCTAATTTTAACTCATCTTGAGCTCTTAACCCAAGATGGATGATTCTGTGCTGATATAATGGTGAGGGTATGATGAAACATTAATAGAAATACAAATAAGGGGAGCTTAATAATTTAATAAACCCACAATATCTTTTCATAAAAAACAATTTAATCTTCATTTAAAATTGTAGTGACAAGTAAAAAGATTTAAAATTATGTTATTTATTTTCAAAAGTATCACTTTTAAGCTGTCAAATGATATCATTAAATTTTTTGGAAAAAATATAAAATAATACCATTGACTCTTTTTATTTAAAACTTCTTTAAAGCAAGAATTAGAAGCTTTACATTTAAAATTTAATGCATGACCTGATTTTTTTGATGTATTTTTATATTTTTGTATTATGCAATATAATTATTTTCTATTCAATTGAGTTATCTAAAAAAAATATGTTGAAGCATCAAAATTCTTAATTTTTATACTCTAGAATATAGTAAAAACACACATAACTAAATAAATAAAAGATAGCAAGGTTGTTTACTTATTTCTGACTCAACAAAGTATTTTAAAAGCTTCTTTATAAAAATCATAAAAAATTGAGAAATTATTTGATTATATGTCTGGAAAGAAGTATAATTCATATAATAATAGATTTTAATCCAGTTTTTAAGCTTTTTAAATGCAAGAAAATGATTAAAATTAAATGGGACTTAATTTTTTCTTCTTTTTTTGCTTTATTTATTCCTCAACTACTAAGCTTTTTTGTAATAAAAATTAAGTAAATTGAATACATATATGAGATTCTGGATCTTTTCATGATCTATTTCATCAACATTACTTTAAAATATTGTCATTCGGTAGAGTGATCCCATGAGTTGAAATAATTGTTAATGACTCAGTGAAGTTTCCATGTGAAAAACTGAAATTAAATTTTTATGTGAAGCTTTAAAGACAAAACAAAACAAAAAGGTATAGATTTATGTAAACTTCCATTTTAATGCTAAAGGGCTCTTCAATGCTATATTTTTGAATCATTGAAGTTTTCACCTGGTAATAGGCACCATGTACTAGGAGAAAACAGGGGGGGGAGTCATATGCAATTCCGTAGTCCTATTGAATTGGATCTAATTGAGTAGGTTTTTTGACTTGCATACAAGTCACCCCTTGTTTTTTCTTGGTGGTGGATTTTGAAAAGTCTTCTCATGTGAAAAAATGTGCTTCAAGGTTAATTTTAGACTGTCTTATTGTGCAAGAACTGAACTGAATAGATAGAAGTGGTATCTTTTCATTATTTTATTAGTTTTTCATTGAATAACTGCAATAGTTTCCAAACAGTCCTCAAGCAAAAAAAAAAAAAAAAAAAAAAAAAAAAACCTAAAAATGACCAAAAAAAAAAACATCAAAAAATCAATAAAACAAGAATGAAAAAAAATTGAGAAGCAAGAAAAAATAGAAAAAAAAAAAAAAGCTATTCAATCAGTAATTGAAACAAAAAAAGATGATAAAAAAAGAACAAAAAAAAGAGACAAAAAAAGACATTTCAATCAGCAATTAAATTACAAAAAATGAGAAAGTGACTTCTTACCTTTAGAGCTGCGGAGTGAAAAGTACCAGAACCAACTATAAGTGATGTAAGTGAAAGAAGAAGAAAAGATGAGATACCATAGTGAAACAGAATCATAGAAATGCTATGAAATTTCAAGTCTGGGAGCTGAACTAAAGTGAATGAAGCTGGGAAACTCTGGAAATTCATTGCATGAAATTATAATTGAAAAAAACAAAATTGTAAATTAATTAAGCTAGGCCTTCAAAATGAGAAAAGGTGATTGGTAGTGTTTTAGCACACATAGTACTGGTTTGAGATGATGAAGTACTACTAATAGATTCTATCAGTGGGGGTGAAGCAGGAGTTTCATCTTCATAAAGTTCATTCCATCCATCTTTTAAATAAGTAAGAAGATTGTGTAATATAAGACAAGCAGTTATCCAGTTTATAAAAACCTTCATTTATTTTTGATTAAAAAGTGGAGTCCTCATTTCTAGTAGAAAAGAAAATTGGTCTTTCAGTATTTGGTATTAGAATTAACCATTAGATCAAGAGCTAGAGCTTTATTAGTGATATCAAGTTCACAGTGGACTAAGAGTGACATTTTATGTTACACCTTGAGAAAACAGGTGACTCATCAGCCACTACCCTGTTCCTATGTAGCAGAAAGTTACTCTTAAATCTGGCCCACAATGTCAGCTGTTTTTTACTCATGGTAACCTAGGTAAGTTTTTTTTTCAACTTCCTCCTTATGTCATTAAGAGAGTCTCCAGCTGTTCCAGCAAATATTCATTAGTTACATGCATTTTACAGGCACCATTTGTTATTTGATTGTAAGATTCATCACCCATATGCAAAAAATGTAACTAAATACAAGTTCACCAGAAAAATAATGTGGGCACCTGATAACAGGTGCCAATCCCTATCTTTAATTTAATTCAGTTCTAGCTCAGCTGTAATTCTTCTGGGAAGATCATGCACTGGACACTGAGCATGCTAGCTTGTGTGGAATCAAATCAGAACCATTCTTGATTCACAAGTGGATTGAGGGATTGGCACCTGCTAGCAGGTGTCATATGATATTTTGTGGTGAGTTACATTAACTATTCATCACTTGCATTTTCACACTCATTAAGTGTTAGGTTGGGGTACAGGGACATTTTGTGTGGTATTTTGGGTATTTCTTTTCATGTACATCTAATTTGGAAAACTTTTCAGGATTTGCATCTCCCATCCACTGCCAAAAACATGACTTTGGGACACTTTTGGCAGACAATAAGATGCAAGAATGCTGCAAGCTTTTTTGAACAGCTGTATATACATACATTCTCAATCACATGACACAACAATACATGTACATAATCAATTTTCTTTTTGCTTCAGTTGACATTGTGGTGTCATTTTATGCAAGTAATGGTTTGGAGGGTAAGGAAAAAGGTCGAAATGTAAAAATATTGGTGAAGTGTAGTGTCTAATGTGATGTAAAGTGAGAGTGAAAAAATGGATAAATAATGAAGTGTGTTCTGAGTCCAGTAGATAATGGATGGTTTAAAAAAAAAGAAAAAGGCACAAGGATTTGTGACTTACAGAAGCAGGTTGTATAGACTCCAGAAATTTTTCTTGTTTGAATGAATGACTACAGAAAAAATTAGTTACTAGAGTCTAATTGAGCAATGAATGTGGAATAGGTTGGTAAAATATGCATTCAAAAGAAGTTTACCAACATGGCTGGAGATGCATTAAGGTGGAAGTTGAGAAAAAAAAAACTTACCTTGGTTGGCATGAGTAAAAAACATCTGATGTGGCAGGCTAGATTTGAGAATACCTTTCTGCTGTGTTGGCATGGAGTAGCGGCTGATGAGTCACCTGTTTACTTGAGGTGTTAGTAAATAGTGATGAAGAATAAGGGTATGCATATGATTAAGGCATTGATTAAGTGCTGGTAAGTCACATACCTCACTTTTATGGATAAGCCCTTTAAGAATATCTAGGTGTTAGCATTTTTGTACCTAGTGTTGGCATCTCTGTACCTAATGCTGGCTAATCATGAGGAAGAAGGAAAGTGTTTTGATGAATTGTTTGAACCAAAAGAAGATGTGTTTGGGGACTAATATGCTGCTGAAATAGACCTGTTCAGGGCAAGTGTATTTCATTTTTTGATGGTGGGTTTGGTACTTTTTTTGTGGCGTGTTTATGTGGCATGTTTGGCAAGATTTAAGACCCCTTAATAAATTTTTTCACATTAACTGCTCACCGTCCTAGCCTCAATAATTTTAGATTCAAATAGCTATTTGAGAAATATTTGTTAGCAGCTCTGATGATGATTGCGTGCTGACAGAAAGTTTCAACCTTGACTTCTCAAGATTAGCTGACTTTAACTCATGTTCTGAAGAAGGTAAGAGAGTATTTTAAGTTTAGAAAGCCTCAAGCTTTTTTTGAATTAGCTGTAGATAGCTGTTTAGGTCAGTTGGTTAGAATTCCATTTTGATTTGATTGCCATATTTACAGCTATATTATTAGGGGATATCAAAGTTAATGGTCCATAATTTTTTAAAAGGTATTTCACAGCACAAAAATAAAGCCATAAACATGACATTGATGATCAGTAAAAAGATGTTTTGGGGGTAAGATATGCCATATATAAAAAAATAATCATAGCTGATTTGGTGGGAAAAAAAAAGAGATTTTGACATGATAGATTTCTAACTTTGATGCCCCCTATGATGAGTGGTTGGTGCAACTTGGACAAAAAAGCGCGAGATGGTCACCGCATTTTTGGCATGCCAATACCATTCTCCCGTCCAAATTGCTGTGAGGTGCTGATTGTCTGCAAGATGTTTGTGGAGTAGGTTTTAACTGGGCGCGTGTGGGTGTCGCAGGATGTCAACAGATCGACATAAGATTTGTATGTGTTGAGAATGTTCGGACTAACCGTCGCAAAGATTGGGTGGAGTTTGGGAGTAGGCGAAAAGAAGATTGTTGGAATGAAATAAAATGAAGCAGTTTATTGATCCAAACCTTCTGACAGATTAATTAATGGCAGACGACATTTTAGTTAATTGGGCATCATCAATTGCCCATCATCATGCAGGGATGCCTAATTATTGCGTTCTTACTCCTCAGCATCAATTTCTCATCCTTGATTGTTATTGATGATCATCATTGCAACGATCGTGATGACTAAGCTTCACTCTCTCACTGCGAGCCTTATTTTTTCATCCCTTCTCTCATGGGCTTGATTAATATATATATGATGGGATAAAATAGGATAGACTAGAATATGATATTAGTATGTAGGACGTACGACGGACGTTTGGACACTCATTCTCGATTGGTCGCTGATTCCCACCAGGCGCTTCCTACTTTGACGGTGCGCTGAGGTTTTTGTGTTTTGTGTCGTGTGCGTCGTGAAATGGGGAAATTGTGTAGTGTGGATAAGTGGATTGGGTGTGTTGAGTGGTGCAACAGCATTACACAATAATAGAATATGATTATCATACACTATGAAATAATATATTACAATATAATATAAATAAATAAATAATCATCATCATCATCATCATCATAATAATAATAATAATAATAATATAACATAATTAACTATCTCTCAAAGGGTTTGATCGTCTTCATCTTCATCTTCGTCGTCGGTGTCGTCGCCAGGCCGTTGCTGCCATCTGAGCGATTCGGTGTCCAACAAAACAAGGATCCCCATCCATCAATCTGCATGTGTCTGTTTCATCATGGCCTTTTCGCCTCCACTCTCCCCATCCCCAGTACCTTCAGAGCAAGATTGTGTCCCTTCTCCCAAGCCTGGCATCTTTCATCATCTCTGCTCCTCTGCTTTTAACGCTCCTTCCATGTCCGCTATGTCTACTTCAACGTCTTCTGTTCATCCCTCTGCTGTTCGCATGGATATCGACGATGGTGATCTTTCTTCCGCCCCTTCAACTTGCCAAACTGCTATCCATCGTAATCGTTCTCTTTCCTTGGGGCGAGCCGCTGATTCCTTCTCTCTTCGTCATCCACCATCATCCAACGTGCCTCCCCGCCGCCATAGTCTACATGAAAGACACTCCTCTGATCAAAGTGTGACGGGTCTCATTGTTCGTCCTCCCAAAAAGGAAAACACTCTTGCCGTCGCTGCAAGAGTCCTTCGATCTACTAGTGTTCGTGTCGTCAACTTGTCTAATGCTCCTCTTCTCAGTCAAGCCCCACAGCAGCAACAGCTGAAATCTTCTCATAGAAGCAAAAACAAACGTCGTGCCGTTGGCGGCGTTGAGCTGCACAGTCCTGTTCGTCATTCTTGCGACCTAGAGCCTCCCCCTGACCAAACCGACTCTGGTGATTCTGAAACCAGCTCTAGTGACGAGATCTCTCATCATCCTTTGGCAGGAGGAGATCCAGTGGATGAAGCAGAAATACCCAGCTTTTCCACATATTGTTTAAGAGGCAAAAGTCTGGGCATCTTTGGTCCAGAGAACCCCTTCCGGCTTGCCCTTCTCAAGTTGTTCCAGCTTCCGTTTGTCGAGCCGGTTTTATTGAGTCTCATTATCTTAAATATGATAGTGTTGATTTCACAGTCTTCAAAGCCTGTTTGGGATTATCCAAGACCCAAGAAGGGATATTTTCACACTTGGGAAGACCAAGTCTTATTTGTTTTATTTTGTATATTTACGTATGTCTTATTTATTTATTATGGTGATTTTTGTGGAGAAAAAAGGATTAAATCGTAGAGATCTGACCTGCGTTGTTTATGTTTTTTACTGTCATGTCAAGCGTCGAAATGTTAGCGCGCATCATAATTGTGGGGCTGGTTCATGATACATCTTTTTTTGCTTATCAGCAAAACACTAATTCTCATCCTCAACCATCTTTTCAACCACCCCGGATCAATAGTCTTCTAAACTGTCTCAGACTTACTAAACAACAACATCGATTTGATAGTGTTCCTCTTAGACCTGTTGATTCCTCATTATCTATGTCCATCAATCCTGCAAACTGCCGGTCTCCTGATCCAACATCAGATCTCTCTCTGTCCACTTATGAGAAATTTCAGTTCTCTCAGTCTGATATATGGTCAAAAAATCCTAAATCTTCACCTCTAACTCACTCTAAAGGAACGCAAAACTATGCTGCATATCAACATCACCAGCACTCATCATCTTTAGCTAGCCTGCGGCGTGCAAGGTTTCCAAAAGCTGCGCCCTTTGGCATCAGTATTGAAAATCGACAAGATCATTTAGTAAATCAGGTAGCTTATCTCCGGCATAGTTGGAACCGAATCGATTTTGTGGCCATTCTCTCGTTTTGGATTTCCTTTGGATTCAGCATGGCTGGATTGGAATACAAGTGGAGTTTTTATGTCTTTCGGGCATTGAGCGTTATGCGAATATCTCGTTTGCTAACCATCACATCTGGAACAACGGTATGTATCTCTCTTATAATATATATATATATATAATTCCACTTCAAAAATTACTTCAGCAACCAGTCCTTGATGGTTTTCGTTTTCACTACCTTTCTGCTCCCTTTTATTTTTAGGCCATTTTGCGCTCTTTGAAAAGAGCTTCCCCTTTGCTAGTAAATGTTCTTATCTTTATCTTATTCGCCGCCGTCTTGTTCAGTATCGTAGGTGTTCAAAGCTTTAAAGGCTCATTTCGCAGAAATTGTGTTTGGATTGGTGTGTTTAAGTCTCGTTATGATCTCATTCATCCTAATTGATTTTTTTTTCTCTACCCTCAGGTCCAGCAGGACAATCCAATTTTACTTTTTCCAATCAGTTTTGCGGCGGCTACTATGATGAAAATGGTAACAAACAATCGTTTATTAGAAATACTGGTCAACCTTCCCGTATTAGTCCTAAAGGCTTTATCTGTCCACCTGGTCAGAAATGTTTGGTAAGGGCTCACTGATAGATTTTTGCTCTGGACAAAAATAATTTCTCATTGATAGATTTTTTTTTCTTGGACTAATAGGAAGGAGACAATCCAAATAGTGGTACACAAAGCTTCGATAATATTGCCAGTGCTGCCTTGCAAGTGGCTGTTATTGCTTCTGGTAAGCATTTTCTTTACATGTTTCCACTTTTAAATTAAACTGATCGCTGAGGCAGAATGAGAAGTGACGGTTCACTGATTTTTTTTTTTTTTTTTTTTTGTTCCTAAGCCAATACATGGAGCAACATGATGTATTCTTTAATGGATGCCGAACACTTTTTGGCATGTCCTTTTTTCATAATTTGTCTGTTGATATTGAATTTTTGGCTACTCAATATTTTGGTAGCGGTTATTACCAATACATTCGAGGAGATTAGGGATGAAACAAAGCACAGTGCATTCGCGGCTGCAGGGTCTGGGTAAGTGAAAGTGATCTTCTTTTTTCTTATTTTCATCTTTAAATGGTTTCCTTTGAATTTTCTGTCATTTAGTGCAGTGGTAGATGAACAAGAAGAAATCCCTGCTGGACCTGATACGAGGCGCAAAACTAAAAAACCATCTTTACTGATGGTGATCAACAGCTGGTTGTACTATCCTTGGATATTAGTCATTTTGGCCGATTTTGCTTTTCAAGCTAGTCGTACCGCAAATATGAGTCCTGATGAACTTCGATTTCTAGGTTGGCCACAGTTTATCTTGTTTATTTTTGGGCCAAAGACTAATTTGATTGTCCTGATATATAGATAAGACGGAGCTTTATTTTACCTTGATCTTTGCCATTGAGATCGTGATCCGCTTCTTGGGTTATTTGCCTAATCAGACTCGTGATTTCTTAATAAGTAAATCCAATATCGCCGATTCTCTAATTGTATTGATCACTTTGATTATTCAAATTCCATTTATTAAATCTCAAAATGTGAGCATGTACAAATGGTTAAGTTTTTTTCAAATTGCTCGGTTTTATCGAGTGATTGTGGCCTTTCCTAGAACCGGTGCTCTATTGGTGAGCTCGTCCTACTAACATATCGTCTAAGAATTGTGACTGAAGATACAGTTTGTTTGAAATTTTATATTAGTCAAGATTAAAAGGAAGCTTTGTGGGATTGATGAATATGATATTGTTTTTGATGGCAATAAATCTTTTTGCTGCTCTAGTCGTGAGTTTTTCTGACTTTGGCACTCGCATTTCTTTTATTTCTCCTGCCTTTCTTTGCCATTTTGGGTTTTTCTATTTTTATTTTTATTTTTATTTTTATTTTTATTTTTATTTTTATTTTTATTTTTATTTTTATTTTTATTTTTATTTTTATTTTTATTTTTATTTTTATTTTTATTTTTATTTTTATTTTTATTTTTATTTTTATTTTTATTTTTATTTTTATTTTTATTTTTATTTTTATTTTTATTTTTATTTTTATTTTTATTTTTATTTTTATTTTTATTTTTATTTTTATTTTTATTTTTATTTTTATTTTTATTTTTATTTTTATTTTTATTTTTATTTTTATTTTTATTTTTATTTTTATTTTTATTTTTATTTTTATTTTTATTTTTATTTTTATTTTTATTTTTATTTTTATTTTTATTTTTATTTTTATTTTTATTTTTATTTTTATTTTTATTTTTATTTTTATTTTTATTTTTATTTTTATTTTTATTTTTATTTTTATTTTTATTTTTATTTTTATTTTTATTTTTATTTTTATTTTTATTTTTATTTTTATTTTTATTTTTATTTTTATTTTTATTTTTATTTTTATTTTTATTTTTATTTTTATTTTTATTTTTATTTTTATTTTTATTTTTATTTTTATTTTTATTTTTATTTTTATTTTTATTTTTATTTTTATTTTTATTTTTATTTTTATTTTTATTTTTATTTTTATTTTATTTTTATTTTTATTTTTATTTTTTTGGATGCGTTATTCTTTATCAAATATTATTTTCTTCTTGATGTGCTCTCTGATGCGTGCTTTTATTTTTAGGCCGTCCAGCTATTCAGAGGCCTTATACCCCGTAGTCCAACTGTGGAAATGACATTTTATCAAATGTGGAACTCTTTTTTAGCCATGTATCAGGTTGGCCTGAATTTTCAGGATTTTTTCTTTCGTATATTTTGATTAACTTTATTCATTTGGCAGATTTTTTCCTCAGAAAACTGGACTACGGTACTGTATTCAGCTACCTCAGCGACGGTTGCTTCTGGTCAAGCATTTATTGCTGCTATTTTAATATCTGTTTGGTTTCTTTTCTCTAACAGTAGGTATAAAATCATGTCTTTCTCCTTCCTTCTAAATTGTACTTGCTCAAATGTTATGAGTCGCTGAGGTGGCTATTGGTTTTCGATCTGCTTTATTCGGGACGGTAGTGGTGTTGCTCCAAATGTTCATCGCTGTGGTCTCTGAAGGATTCGCTGTAGCCGAAGAGCAAAAAAGAAAAGCTCAGTTAAGAGCTTTTACCAGTCGGGCAAAACCTAAACCTGCATTTGCTAGCTGGTTCACTAATCTCAATCCGTACCACTATGTTGCTCCTATTCAAACGGTAGCTGCTGTGGATGCAAACAATATTCATGGATCTTCGAACCCTAACTGTTCTCCTCAGAAGTCAGCTCCCCGGAATTTTATTGGTAATTGTAAGTCTTCTAGCATGGGAGAGGTTCGTCACATTCCTTTACGTTCATTTTTCAAATAGGTTGTTTTTTTATTCCGGGCAGGAATATTTTGTCCGAATCGTTTATCTCTAATAATTGTTTTTTTTTTTGCCCAGAAATCACCTCAAGATAAGCGCACCAAAGCGTTCGTGGCGCGTGCAAGAAGGGCTTTGCAGCTTGACACTAACATCAGTAGGGACAAGGATTCAATGCCTCATAGTGATAAGCCTACGTGCGTTTGTTATTATTTTCAATTGATCAAGATTTCGCCCTGATAACTTTTGGATTTTCCCAGTGAATTTTCATCTTTGAGTTTAGCCCAACGAAGAGAGTTTTATGAAAATGAGTTAAATGAGTCCAGAGCTGCTGAAGCTGCTTTTATAACTGCACATCCTTCATATGATAAGTCTTTATGGATTATCTCTCACTCTAATCCTATTCGTAAATTCTGTCAAAAGATGACGGACCCATGTTATGGGGAACGTATATTTGGACAACAATCAGTTCGAAGTTATCGATATGTTTTTCGAGGACTTGTCTTAGGAGCTATTGTTGCATGTGTAGTGATTGCTGGACTTGCAACACCGGTTTACAAACAAAGACATTACAAAGAAACGGGACTGATGTTCAAAACTTGGTTCAACATTTCCGAATTGGCTCTGGGAATGGTTTTTATACTTGAATTTCTAATCAAAGTGATTGCGGATGGATTCGCGTTTACGCCCAATGCCTATCTTTTGAGCGTATGGAATGGAATTGATTTTTTTGTCTTGTTGACATTAGTCACTGAATTAGCTGCCACAATCATTTATGGAGCATCCACCAGTCGATTTAGTCGTTCATTAAAAGCATTTAGGGCTCTTCGAATCATTAATCTGTTTCCATCGATGCGCGAAACGTTCTATAACGTGTTAATCTTGGGATTTGGAAATTTACTAGATGCATCAGTTTTGACTATGATGTATATCATTCCATTTGCTGTATGGGGTCAAAATTTATTTTCGGGGTTGCTCTACTCTTGTAATGACGGTGATGCTCAGTCAAAAGCAAAATGTCTATTAGAATTCACCAATTCTCCTAGCGCTTTGCAGTCAAGTCCTTCTTGGGCATTTGGTTTCCTTACTCCTCGCGTTTGGTCTAATCCTTATGTTTATTCGTTTGATTCATTCAAGACGGCTTTGTTAATTTTATTTGAAATTATCTCTCTTGAAGGTTGGATTAATGTGATGACATCACTGATGGCCATCACTGGTAGAGATCAGCAACCATCTCCGGATGCTTCACAGGGTAATGCGGTGTATACGTTGATTTACAACCTAGTTGGAGCAACTGTGATCTTAACTCTCTTCTTGGCAATTATTATCAATAATTTTCTCAAGAGAGCTGGATCTGCGTATTTGACTACTGAGCAACAACACTGGATTAATTTACGTCGTTTAATCTTTAGGCAACAACCTGCTAAACGACCAAGGGTGAAACCCAGTGATCCAGTACGACGGTGGTGTTATTATCGGGCTGTTGAGAAGAATGGGTGGTGGTCACGAATTATGACGAGTCTTTATGTTTTGCAAGTTGGGGTGATGATGACTGTGACTCAAGATAATGCTAAGAGCACCATTGATACATATAGAGGTTGGTTAATTTATCCTTGCGTGCTTAAATTTCTTTCTTTTGGTCTTTATTGATAAATAATAATGATGCTAATTGTATCATTGCTTTGATATTGATTTAGATATAGTGTTTTTGTTTTTGGCTGCTATATATGTGGTCGACATCATGGTCACAGTGTTAGGAATCGGATGGCACAGTTTCTGCCAGAACGGTTGGAACATATATTATGTGATTGTTGTTGCTGGTACTTTTGCTACTACGATGCCAGTTCTCATGGGCGCACCCAAAAATACAACCATTCAACTTCAAAAGTTTTTCCTTGTAGCTATTGCATTTAAATTAATTTCGAAGAGTAACGCACTTAATCAGTTATTCAAAACGGCTATCGCTAGCTTACCTTCGATTGCCAATTTGCTTGGGTTATGGATGGTTTTCTTTCTTGTTTGGGGGTTATTGTTTGTCGAAGTATTTGGGTTGACGAGAACTGGTGTTTCGTCGTTGACGAGATACTCAAATTATCAGAGTTTATCCAATGCTTTAGTCATGTTGGCAATTCAGAGTACAGGGTAAGATGGGGTTTTTTTTTTTCCATTTTCCATTTTTTTAAGGAATACTCAAATTCTATAATTGGTTTTATAAACTTTGATCCTTTTTTTCTTTTTTTTTTTTTTGACATTTTTATTTGGCATGGGAAATAAATGTTTATTAGAGAGGGGTGGAATCAGTTTATGCATGATGTGAGTCCATTTCATTATACTATATATATATATAATGAGTTCGGAAAATGAGAATCTAATTATTATCTTAACTTGTTATTCATTTGTGCTAATAGTATACGGTTGAATCACCATATTGCACTCATTCTACTAACTTTTTGTTCAACGATTGTGGGAGTGCTGGTTGGGCTTATTCTTTGTTTATTTCTTGGAACGTTATTTCTATGTATATTATTTTGAGTAAGTTGCCGGGATGATTTATTTTTATTTAGCTGGTTGTTTCGATTTTTTCATCTTTCTTATAACTGCTTGGTCGACTGATTTTCCTTCTCTCTTTTCTACATTCAAATTCATCAAAATGAATGATTAAATCATCATAGATATGTTTACGGGTTTGGTGGTGGAAAATTTTTCTTACGTGTATCAGTTGTTTGGAAAAGTTAAATCAATTAATAGGGAACAAGTTCGAAATTTCAAGCAAGTTTGGGCGGATTTCGATCCAGATCGGACTGGGTATATTCAAAGTGATAAGTTTATACCGTTTTTTAGGGTGGGTATCTGTTTTCAAATATAGAAATGTAAAATCTAGAGTTAAATGGAAATTCGTGCCTTTTTTTCGTTTTTTCTTTTTTTGATCGTAGAGCTTGAGTGGGCCTTTTGATGTTAGCATATATCCACCACATTTAAGGCTACCGGCACTCAAGAGGGCATGTTTTGCTGTTCCTGGTGGTGCATCAAGTCTTCGATTTGAGAATGATCATGCTGATGGACGTGGAGGTATTTCACCAGAATATGCTCCTTTTGAAAATAAGAAACAAAACCTTTGTGTCCACCACCATCATCATGATAATAACAATAAATATGGAGTGAACTTAGATTTGCTTGAGTCTCATTTACAAATTTTGGATCTGGAGGAGACGAGACATCGGAGACATTTATTCAATCATGTAAGTATATTTTTCTAGGGGTTTTTTTTCGAAAAAAAAAACAAGAATTCTGATGGAGTAGAGGGGTTTTTTTTTTTGGTTTGATTGCTATGATTTGGATGTTATTTCATTTGGTTGGGTTGCATTTGATAGCTTTATCAAGAGGCTTTGACGTCGGAGGAGAAACCTGGTAAAGGGATTTCCTTTACGAACATGATGTTACTTCTAGCCCATTATAAATTGATTGAAGATGAGAAAGCGTTACAGTCAGTTATCTTTTTATCTTTATTTTCTAGTTTATGGATATCACTTTAATTTTTTCTTTGGCGATTGATCATATTAATGAATTGCCTTTTCCTTTTATAATATAATATGTTATGTTATGTTAAATGTATCTGTGTATGGGTATGTTTGGTGGTATAGGTTAGAGGAGTTGATTGAAAGAAAAGAGAAGATGGAACGGGTGAATGATTTGGTTAATTTTGATCGTGTTCAAGGGATTTTGAAGACTATGATCTTGAGGAGGAGGTTTTTGAGGTTGACGCAGAGGAAAGGAGTGGCTAGTCAACAAGGTTTGTTTTGCTATTTGATTTGATTTTTTAGGAAAATCTTTTTTTCTTTTTTTTTGTCTTTTTTGTAAATTCATTGCTTTGTTTATTGTAGACTGAGTTTGACTTTTTTTTTTTTTTTTTTTTTTTTTTTTTTTTTGGACATGGTATGGTATATGTGACATGAAACAGTTCCGTCGATATTAGTTGACTCAGAAACGTTGAGAGGATGAAATAATGCCGTTTGTTTTTGACGGTTTTTTTCGAGTTAATCCTTTTTTCAGCGCAAGTTCAACTTTAGATGATAAGGTTTGAAAATTCGAATCGTGTGATGGCAAAGTGGTTTGCGGTGATCGAAAATAACCAACTAACGCTCCTGAGAAATATGGACTGTGTATATATATTTAAAAAAAAGTAAATAAAGACGGGGTTATTGATGGTAAAGACAAATGTTTTTGATTAAATTTCATAGACTAGATTATAGAGTTAAACTTATAAATATATATGTGAACTATTATATATGTGGATATATATATAGACGGATAGCTAGCATGATTTGTTGTATTAGCAATAGCCATAGCAGTAGCATTATAGTAATATAATTATACAATTATAGTAATAGTAATGGTAATAGTAACAGTATTTACAATGGCGTTTACATTTGGATTCACAATAAGATTTTGTATTTTTGCATTTTAGGAGCGGCAGATTTGGTGTAAAACTTTTTTTTTTTTTGAGTAGGAAGAAGGGGAGGCAGAAGGCACTTGATAAAAGCCAGTGACGATATGTATGTATATAGGACTTGTCACTTGAGCGATTGATTCGGCCACGATTTTTTTTTTTTTTTTTTTTTTTTTGATTTGTTAGTAAGTTCGGAACTGAACTCAGTTGGAATCATTTAATTTGGTTGCGGTCTTGCTAGCAAGTCACTCCCTTTATAAGTCTCATTTAGAAAGGGTTTATCATGTCACCAGATGACCTACACATTAGGGGGTGTCAGTTCTGGCAAATCCGCACTTACAAATCCGCAATTAAATTTGACCAAATCCGCACTTAAATAAGTGCGGATTTCCAAAACACACTAGCCCCAATACTGGTGGATTTCAAAATGAAATAAGTCACTTATTTCACTCAAATCCGCACTTTCTCAACCAAAAGTGCTGATTTCACCATCAAGTCCCATTTCACTGATTTGTCAGCATCATCCCATTCATACACAGCACTCCACAGCATAACACTTCATAACTCAAAACATTGTACATCATTTACATTGTTATACCATATAAGAGTCATGCCTTCCTTGCTCTCAAATCGTGATAAGCTACATCAAGAAATGACTTTCATAGCTCTTGATCTCCTCTTTGACTCTGATTGTGATTCTGATTCCAATCTTGAAGAAGATTTTCTTTTTTTTTTATCAAAAATGGCCAGAAAACATTACCTTCTTCCTAGAAAGCCTCAAGTACTTCATACCCCCAAGTACACCATTTAAACTCTTCTTAACCTATCTGTACCCAGTTTTAGACAGTTGTTCAGGACTTCTCAAGGAATGTTTCCTTAAAATGCTTGAGCTTATTCAGGACCACCCCATCTTTCACAATAATTCTCAAAAACACACAATGTGATCCTTCAATTCAAATGGCCATCACACTATGCCATTTGGGTTCCAATGATAATAGAGCTAGCTGCCTTGAAACATTTGGAAAATGTCTTTGATTTAGGGTATGGCTCTGTTAACACTTATACAAAACAATGCATCACTTCTATCAACTCCTTGGAATCTAAACTTCTCACCTGGCCAACTAAAGAAGAGCAACTTGAATCATCTCAGGTTATGCAAGCAGAGGGCTTCCCAGGATGTATTGGTTTTGTTGATGGTACTACTATTACTTTGAGCCAGAAACCTGCTCAAGGTGGAAACAATTACTTTGACCGTAAAAAGAGGTAGATTATTTTTAACTCCTTTCATCCTCCTTGAAACTAACACAAACAAATATATCTTCTTTATAGATATTCAATTAATGTTCAGCTTATATGTGACGTAAACAAAAAATTTATATCATTCTTCGCTGGCTATCCTGGCTCATGTCATGACTCCTACGTCTTCCAAAGAATGCATATTTCAAATGAACCTGAAAAATTCTTTGATGAAAATCAGTATCTTCTTGCAGATTCTGCTTATGTGAATGGAAAGTATGTACTTCCTGCTTTTCGGGGAGCAGCTTCAGAAGACAGTCAAAATGCCAAATTCAACAATCATTTGGCAAAGTCAAGAGTCCGTATTGAACATTCTATTGGAATCTTGAAAGGCCGTTTTTCTAGTTTAAGGAAATTAAGAAGTCCTCTTAGAAATAAATCTGAAATGGAGGCGGTGATCAACCGGATTCTGTGTTGCACTATACTTCATAACCTGCTCACTGACCTCAAAGATCAATGGCTAGAGCTATATAAAGATGAAGAAGTTGAAACACCACCCACTATATCCAACACTTCTATTTCTCAAACCACTAGCATATGGGCAAAAATTCATCCAATCACACTAGCACGTTGGGATATTTAGTAATTTATACTTAAATTATTATAAAATTCATTTCATTTTTATCTACTATTAATCTTTCTTCTCATTGGGATATGCTCCATCATTATGCCAATAATACTCTAACTTTTCTCAATAAAACCCTTTTATTTTTTTTCATACTCTTCAAATGATCAAGTTGTATGTATTATTCTCTTTGTTTTGTAATTTTATTTTTGAATATTGACTTTTATTTTGAATTTTAAGTGAAATTCTATTTTTATTTTTATTTTTATTTTTCTCTGTTTCTTTTGTTTTTAGTCACCACCTCAACATGAAATCACATATTTTCATCTATTGCATAATTTTTCAGTCATTCTTCTTTTTGTTCATCCCTCATATCCATTTCCTCCTCTCCTCAAACATCCCTCAAATAATTGGAATTCAATTTTTTTGTCTCATCTCATCTCTCCAGGTAAGTCATTTTATTCATTTATTTTGATTTTTTGTTAGCTAATTAAAAAATTTTTTTTTGTTTTTTTTTTTCTGTTTTCATTTTTTTTTTTTTTTTTTTTTTTTTTTGTAAGTTGTTTTTTTTCTGGGTTTTAAGGTTAAATTAATTTTTTTTGTTCTTTCTCTCCCTTTTTTCTCTTTTTTTTTTTACTCTCCATCATCCCCTCTTTATCCCTCCTTGGCCTGGTCATTATTGCACCTTTCCCCCCTCCTTGGTGTCCTCATTCCCACCTTTCCCTTCTCTTTGGATGCCTCTAACCCCCCTTTCCTTCCTTCTTGGATGCCTCAAAAACCCCTTTTCCTCCCCCCTATTACTCCCTTAAACCTCCCCTACCCCCGCTTCAAACAATCTCAACCCCCTTAAATCCCCCCCTCAAACTACCCTTACACCTGCTTCAACCCACCCCTATAACCCCCTCAAACTACCCCTACACCTGCTTCAAGCCCCCCCTCCAAATCCCCCTTACCCCCTCCCCCCTAATTATTTATTAAAAAACAATTGATAACAATTTTTCATTATAAAATGAATAGGTTTGGAGGGGGTTAAACAATGGTTTTGAAGGGGATCTAGGGGCAGTTTGAGAGGGGGTTTCAAGAGGGGTTTTAAAGATGGTTGGGGGGGGGGTTGAAGCATGTGTAGAGGGAGATTGAGGGGGTTATTTGAGAAGAAGGAAAAAAACATGACAGGTTAAAATTTTGCAATAAAATGTTTCAAATCTCAGTGAAGAGTGTGTGCCAAGGATTGATGAGGGGATGGAGGTCTGCCTGTCTCATGTGACAGGGATTGAATGGGCAAGGAATGGATGATGTGGCCAACATGTGGTTGTGAAAAAGAAAAAACAGGAAAAAAGTGCTGATTTGAAGTCATAACTGACACCCATTTTTGAAATAAGTGACTTTTTTGCAAAATTTAAGTGCTGATTTGCTTTGAAATCTGCACTTAAGTTATGTGCGGATTTTCCAGAACTGACACCCCCTATTGTGTGACAGATGCCTAGGGAGGGGGGGGGGTTAAAAGTAAGCTCTGTTGAGTGTGTGAATTATCATTTACTTTTTACCACATTGAAAAAATTTCAAGTTTCAAGTTTATTCTTATTTATTAGTTTAAGGCATTTGATTATGACTACACCACCCCCTATGCCTTCTCATACTATAAATGACAGATTTACACTACCAGAACCATTTGTTATGCCATAAGGCATAACAGTTGTGTGAGGATTGCATAATAAATACATAAAAATCTTTATGTCCCCTAGCAATAAATAATTATTGTTATACATTTGTTACACAACTGTTATGCCATGTGGTGTAACAAAAAAATTTGATAGTGTTACTTGTACTTGCAAGTTTCAAAACCCCTGTTTCAAATGTGTTGATCAGAAATGGTACTGTGTTGAAAGAACCATGTCAAAAGTTACAAACAAGAAATTTGAACTTCATCAATGGCAAAGGTTGAAGTGCATAAATATGGTTTGTAATCCAGGTGTTGAAAATTTTACTGCCAATTTTTATTAATCGAAAAATGAGACACAGATGGTTTTTCAGGGAATTCAAAAAAATCCTGTAACTCCTTCAGTAACCTCAAGTGTGGTGCCATCAATTGACTCTCAAACCACAAATTCTTTAAGCACCTGAAATCAAAGTCTTTACAGTCCTTACTCATAACTCTTGACTAGTGAGACTAAAAATAAATAACTGATTGATGAGGAGATTGATGAACTCACTACTGATTAGGTCGATGGTTTGACAGAATATTCTCTGATCACACTATCTTTCATAAAAATTTTCATAACAAACAGTGTGATCCTTCCATTCAACTTGATGTTGCACTATGTCACTTTGGATCAAATGGAAATGGTGCTGCTATAAGATGTTTGGGAAATCTATTTACCACAGGATATGGTGCTGTGTTATTATACACAAAGCACTGTATAATTGCCATCCTTTCCCTGAAGTCTCAAACACTTGCTTGGACAACTCCACAACAGCATCTTTTATCATCTCAAGTCATGAAAGCTGAAGGTTTCCCTAGATATGTAGGTTTTGTTGATGGTACAAACATACCATTGAGTCAAAATCCTTCAATAATAAAAAGTTTATTGGTTTTCATAGTGGCTGCCCTGGATCATGTCATGACTCTCTGTGTTCCAAAGAATGTGTATTTCTCAAAATCTGGACATATAATTTAACAAATCTTAGTAACTCCTTTCAGAATCAGCATATTCAAGTGGAAAGTACATTATATTTGCTTTCTTAGGTGTGACATTAGAAAATGACCTGAAAAAAACATTTAATTATCACCTTGCACAATCAAGAGTACAAATTGAACATGCTATTGGAATTTTACAGGGAATATTTTTAGTCTCAGGGAGCTCAGAGTCCAATATCCAAAAAAAATTGGACATCAAAAGAGAAAATCATTGGCAATACGCAATATAGGGGGTGGACTATCTAGCAAGTCCCCAACCTGACCTCAGACTGAACTCTACTTGAAGACCCTTAAAAACTGTTCTGCTGAGTGGTGTTCATCCCTGATTGTATGGTTCCTTTGTCAATAGCTCAATGTGTGTTCAATCTGTGGTGAATTTGAGTCCAAGGTTGCGGACTTGCTAACAAGTCCACCCCCCGTATTGCGCGGTGTGGATAATGACTTGAATTATACTCCAGAATATCCTAGTTTATTTAAAGGGTGAGTTTTATGATCTTTGTGAAGAAGAGGATCCTGAACCTGAACCAGCTCCCCCCTTGATTCACCAAACTTTATTTCTACTAGGATACATGCTGTAATTATGCTAATCACACTCCAAAATTTCTTAACACAACCCTTTTAATGTTTTTTTTCATACTCTCATGCATGTTTTATTCACTTGGAATTGTTATGTTTTTTTTTTTTGAATATTTACTTTTTTTTTGAATTTTCTGTGAAAGTCTCTTTTTTTCATGTCTCATATGTTTTCCTTCATCAAACCAAAGTGAAATCACATATTTTTAGTGCAATCACATAATTTTTCTTTCATTCTTTTTTTCTTTCATACATCACACCTTTTTCTCCTCTCTCTCCTCTTGCATTCCTCAATTAATTTGAAGTCAATTATTTTCTCAACTCATCTCTCCAGGCAAGTCATTTCTTTATTTCCTTTTTTTTTATTTTTATGTTTGCTGATTATAAATTTTTTTATTTACTTTTTTGTATCTCATGTTTTTTTTGTGCATGGTCTTGATTTTGATTTTCAATTTAAAAAGACTTTTTTCTCTCCCTGTATTCTTTCTTTTTTCTCTCTCCATCATTCTACTTTTTATCCCTCTGTTTCCACCCCTCCTTGGGCTAGTCATTATTCCCCCTCCTACCTCTCCTTGGGCTTGTCTTTATCCCCTCCATTATCCACCTTCCACCCTCAAAAGGCTTAGGCTTTCCCCCCATTTTCCCTCTTTAGATTACCCTGGCTTACCTTCCCTCCACCTTTTTATACTACCAAATCACTAGCCAGCAAACCAAGCTGGCTGGCTAGGCTTACCCTGGCCCACCTAAACCCCCACCTACCTAACAAATGGCCATCTATCCAGCTTCACTAGATGGCTGGCTGGCTACCTACCCACCTCCACACTAACTATCTAACAAACAACTAGCCATCCAGCTTTTCTGGTTGTCTGGCTAGCTACCAATTTATCTAAAAAATGACCATCCAGGAAGCAATCTATCTAAAATCCTACCTACCTAACAAAAGACCATAGTGACACCTCCCAACCCTTGATAGATGTATCTTATTATATTTCATTTTATTTTTTTTATCATTTTTTTTCCTTTTTGAAGGTTTTTAATTAAATTAATTTTTTTTCCCTGTAATATAGAAAAAAATACATATATTTCCTCTTTTGAAGTAAAATTATCTTAAATAATTTCTACAAGCAAAAGTTTTAAAGACTTTTATGTTTATATATTATGTGAGTTAATTTTTTTTGTATTTTAATTTTTTGGGTTTTGATAAGAAGCCTTTTTTTTAAAGAAATTAAAAATTTTGTATATATCTTCAGATTCAACCCTTACTCTTATATCTTCATCTTTATCTTTGTTATCATCATATTCAATCTCTACATCATTTCGATCATCATCCAAACCTTCAATCAAAAATTATGATATTCAAAATATAAATATATAAAATAATATTTAAAAAAGAAGATTCACTTTGATAGTCTATTTGGCCATATATCAAAAATCAAGTGGATAAAAAATAATTATTCAAAGAAGTTAAAAGAAGATATTAAATATCTAAAAGAATTATGATGCAATGAAATTAAAGCAGTTATCAGTAACTCTTTTAAGCGTCAAATTATTTATGAAGTTCATTCATTTGATGGTATGAAAGATGAAACATTTAATTAACTATTTAAACTAATCTCAAAACTATATCAGATGGCATTGGTTTGCTTACTGATTCAAAATAAGAATATTTTAGGTGGTATCATGATTGCTTTTGGAAGGAGACCAGGTTTTATATAAGGATATTCTCTTGGTAAGTGTATTAATTTTTCTTTAATGATTAAAAACTTTACTCATTTTAATTCTATAGGCATCTATACTTTACTTAAAAAATTATCTAAAGCTGAAAAAGATACATATTTTCAAAAATAGGACTCTTTAACTTTATTTTATTCATTTTTTTTCTCTTTGAATTAAAAAATCTGAAATAAAGCCTTTGAAAAAAATTATGAAATTAAAAATAGAATAGAAATACAAAATTGGTGTGACTCAGAATGGGAAGAAAGTAGCAGAAAATATCTATTATCTTCAAATTCTATAATTACTCCTTCTGATTTTCATAACAAAATTCATATGGATTAGAATGATGCAAACTATCTTACTTTTGGATTATTTTTATATTTTGATTCTATTACTGGAAAGCCTATATGGTCACCTGCTAAAGAAAAAGGACATGGTTTGTATTTCATGGATCATAAGGGTATGACTGATTTTGGTTTAGGAAATGATAATAATAAAATCTGCTTAAAACTCTTCTCATGATATTCACCAAACAGAAAAGGCACCTTCAGGCTTGAAATTTTCAAAGGCTAGAGCAACAAGTCCTGTCAGAAAAGAAGTAAACAATAATAAGACTCAAAGAGTCTAGAGAGTTGAGCAAGAGCTGTAGAGAAATGAGTACCACAGGTGCGAAGACAAATAAGTAAAAAGAGAAAAAAAAAGAAAGAAAATAATACAACTAAGTCCAAAGGACAGTTTAAAGAAGAGAAACACAAAAGATATAGCAAAAAAGAATGTAACAATATCTCTTATATAGTGTTTAACAACAGCTGCGGACTCAACTATTCACACACTATATGATTAAGTAACACGGGATCTAAATTAATAGTACTTGTTATAGATAAAGACTAATTAACGGATACAAAAATAATTTAACACCCTTCCATGCTCAATGCTGCACCTCAGAAAGACCAATAGCCTTGCAGAATTCATTGTGTTTGACATGAGGGAGAGATTTAGTCAACAAGTCTTCCAACATATCTTGTGTTGAGGTGTACTGAATTTTCATTAAATTAGAACTGATTACCTCACGGATCCAGTGAAGGCGCATATTGACGTGTCGAGTTCAATGTTGGTAGAGTGGATTATTGACGAGTGCAATTGCTCCTTGATTATCGTTGAAGATAGTTGGGATGTTGAAATCAATTCTGAGACCTGTAAACAATTGAGTAAACCAGGACAAATCTTGCCCAGTCTCCAAAATGGCTCGATATTCAGCTTTGGTGGTGGAGAGGGCGACTACTTGTTGTTTACTGGACCTCCAACCAAGAAGGCCATTCTGAGTGATGAGAGAGCCAGATGTGGACTTACAATTAACGGATGAGCCCCAGTCAGCATCAGCAAAACCAGATAGATTGTTGTTGCCTGATACACCACCTAGGGTTAGACCAAGAGCAGTGGTCTTCTTCAGGTATCGCAAGATGTGTTTGAAATGTTGGATGTGATCATCGGAAGGATTGTTAAGGAATTGAGAGAGGGTACTTGCTGCGTAGGCAAGGTCAGGACGAGTGCACAAAATCAAGTAATTAAGAAGGCCAATAGCACATCTGTAGTTGAAGTCAGGTGTGGGTTCATTAGGAGGTTTAGGATGAAGTCTTGCATTCGGAACAAGGGGAGTAGAAGCAGGCCGACAATTGGTCATGTTATACTCGTTCAGCATGTTGTCAATATATAATGGTTGAGATATATGAAAAGTTTTAGAAGTGCGATTACAAGTTACTTTCATACCTAGGATCCAAGATATTTCTCCTTGGTCATCCATTTCAAAACAGGATTTGAGTTGTTGTTTGATAGCACTGATGTCCTTGCCACATATTACCATGTCATTGACATGAATATAAATGTAACATGGATTATCAGTAGAGAAATTGGCAAAGATGCAGGGGTCAGCTGGATTTGGTTGAAAATTAATGGAAGCAAAAAAGTCTTTGATGCACTTATACCAGCATTGCAGGCTCTGCTTGAGTCCGTATAATGATTTTTCAAGTTTGAGGCATGTGTTAGCTGATCTGGGTCCTGAGTATCCTTCTGGGATTTGTATGTAGATATCTTCATCAGGGATACCATGAAGAAAGGCTGTTTTGACGTCCATTTGGTGTACTTCAAAGTCCTTTTGAGCAGATAAGGCAAGCAATGTGCGAAGAGAAGCTAATCGATTAGTTGGAGCAAATGTGTCATTGTAGTCAACACCTTCAGTTTGAGAGAAGCCTTGAACACCCAAACGGGCTTTATATCTTGATAGATTCCCTTCACTATCAGTTTTCTTTTTAAATACCCAGGTAGTAACTAGTAAATTCCTGTTTTCAGGAATTGTTACAAGTTTCCATACATGATGTTGGTTGATGCTGTTGAGTTCTGAGTTGATGGCCTCCTGCCAGGAGGAAGACTCCTCACAATTGAAAGCTTGAGAGTAACTCTGAGGAGCATTGTTTAGTTGAAAAATCAAGTTTCAGACATTATTTCTTTGACGAGAATGGGAAATGATGTTGTCTGTACTAATATCACTGCTGATATTCTTAGGGGCTGGGATTTCTTTAGGAACCCAATCATAAAACTTGTGAGTTGGGAGTTCAGTTTGAGGCACCTTATGAATAATAGTAGTTTCAGATACATGTTGTGAAGAAGTGTCTTCGTTGCTTGTGAAAGCACTGTTTTCTTCAGTGAAGTTAGGAAAGTCGGGAAAAACTATGGGAATTGGATTATGGGAGCAGAGATGCTTTGCGTAAAAAAAGCAGTTGTCTTGGAATCGGACATCATGGGTGACAATGAACTTGTTGAGCAACAGGGAGTAAATTTTGTAGTTGTGGTGACCATCGGCATACCCCATGAAAATTCCACGCTCACCTACAGCATTGAATTTTGATGTACGTCTTTGCTTTGGAACATTATAGACAACGTTGCAGCCAAAAGTGTGGAGATTACCATAATGTATTTTAACTTTTGGGTCCCATAATTCAATTGGTAATTGATTTTTGATGGAATTTGAGGGCGTTTGATTTAAAAGATAGTTAGCAGTGTTTACTTCTTCAGCCCACCATTTGCCGTCAAGACCACATGTGATGAGAAGAGTGCGGGATTTTTCGACAATCGTTCAATTACCTCGTTCAGCAAAAGGGTTTTGCTGAGGAGTATATGGGGCAGTATTTAGGAGTTCAATGCCTTTATTATTGAACAGGTCATGGAAGGAGGAGTTGATAAATTGGCCACCATTGTCAGTGACTATGGTTTTGATTCTTTGTCCTGTTTTATTTTCAGACCAGTTTTGAAAAGTTTTGAATAAATCAAATGAGTCAGATTTAAGTGATAAGAAATAAACAGAACAAAATCTAGAGAATCCATCCATAATCTGAAGAAAATATCTATTCTCACCTTTAGATACGGGCGAAATTGGACCACAAAGGTCCATGTGTACTACATCCAGGGTGTTTTCTGGAGTTGGAAATGTGCCCGTAAATGGGAGCCAATGGGATTTGGACATAAGGCAAGGTTCACAGTTAAGTGTTGAGAAATCCTTATGTGGGACCATGATTTTGGCCGTGGAATTATTGGGATGCCCTAGAAAATTGTGAATTTGAATGGCTGACTTAGTAACTTTATTGATTACACAATTATCAAGAGGAAAGGAGAGAATGTTGTCCTCAAGGGAACATTTTAAGATAAAGTTATTGTTGTTGTCGAGGAGCATTGCGTGAGTACCGCATCCTTTAATCGAGAAGTTTTGTTTTAAAAACCAAGCAGCGGACATGAGATTGGATTGTACTTCGGGAAAAAATAGAGCATTTGGAATGGTTAAATCTCTATTGTAAATAGATATTCGAGAAGTGCCTATACCATGGGCTTGCAATGTTTTCCCATTGGCAGTGAGGAGTGTTTTATTGGTGGGGAAAAGTTCCTTGAAGAATTTGGAACTATTAAACAGTGAGTAGGATGCTCCGCTGTCAAGGATAGCAGTTTGATAGTGATGATTGCAGGTGACTGATAAAGCTTTTCCTTCTTTAGATTCCCTCTCCTTTTTCCTTCTGTAGAATTCTTCACGTTTTTCGGGATGAAGCTGAAAGCAGGCTGATTCAGGGTGTGGAGCAGAAGGATTATGTTTACCGTTAAAGCAGTGATTTTTGCTTTTAACATTAAAAGCCATACCACTTTTAGTGGTGTCTCCTTTTCTTCTTTTAGCGTCTTTTTCTACCTCAGATAGTACTTCTTCAATGGTCGGTGTTTTCTTAGTTACTTTAATATTAGTAAAGATTATAGTAGAGACACTTCTGAAAGATTTGGGTAGGATATGAAGAATGTAAAACGCAATGATTGTGGAAAGGACATTTCCGGAGAAGAGAGAATGGGAGACTTCTTGAAGCAGTTGGAGGGTGGATTGGAATTCTTTGATGGAGTTAAGAAGATCTGAAGCATCAAATTGGATGTTGAAAAGGTCAGCAATGATGCTGGCACAATTTTACGCCGAAGAGGACGCATAATGTTCTCGTATTTTCTCCCATAGATCAGCGGGGTCAAAAACAGACTCATTAGTGACAAACCGAGTAAGATTTTCTTGATCTAAGAACATTTGTATTATCATTGCCGTTTGCTTCTTTTGGAAATTGAACTTGTTGAGAATTTTGGGATCATTTGGGGGAATGACAGTTTTAAGGAGAAACTTATCAAGATTTTGAATCCCTAGCGCATAGTACATCTGGTTTTTCCAGGTGGAAAAATTCTTGTTGGTGAGTATTTCAACTCCCTTGACTTCTGAGAAAGTGGATTCCATGTTGAACCACAGAGGATTAAGGTTGACTGGCGAGTCGGGAATTTGAGTAGCAGTTTCAATGGAGAGATTGTCAGATTTGGAGTCAAGTGAGTCTTCAGGGATAGTGATTGGTGAGGAAGCCACGTTTGTACTATTTATTTAAAAGAGCACTGGGCCCATAACCCTTTAAAGGCTAGAGCAACAAGTCCCGTCAGAAAAGAAGTAAACAATAATAAGACTCAAAGAGTCTAGAGAGTTGAGCGAGAGCTGTAGAGAAATGAGCACCACAGGTGCGAAGACAAATAAGTAAATAGAGAAAAACAAAAGAAAGAAAATAATACAACTAAGTCCAAAGGACAGTTTAAAGAAGAGAAACACAAAAGAGATAGCGAAAAAGAATGTAACGATATCTCTTATATAGTGTTTAACAACAGCTGCGGACTCAACTATTCACACACTATATGATTAAGTAACATGGGATCTAAAGTAATAGTACTTGTTATAGGTAAAGACTAATTAATGGATACAGAAATAATTTAACAGAAATCTTTTCAAGAATTCACAGATTTTGGCTTCTCATTTCAAATAAGTCAAAATTTAATTCAATGAATAAATTTTAATTAAACTTTAGTTAGATCAATAAAGTATGGGAATTTGTAAATTCATCAACTATTTATTATTCTTTCATAAATTTTTAATAACTATATCTGATATTTTAATTTACTAAAACAAAGCAATGGGCCAAAGGACATGTGCTGTATAACAGGTAATCATGACTACATTAATTTTCTTCCTGGGGTTCCTCTAGCTTATACCTGTGGAAAGTCCCAAACTTCTGCCTCTAGACTTGATCTGCATTTTGGAATGAGGAATTTTTATTACTATAGAACAGGTAAATTTGACTTAACTTAACTATTTATTTATTAATATATGTAATTATACTAAATTTTGGTGACTTTCATCCCTTACTTCAAAAAAATTCAGGAGAGGGTATTGATAAATTTTCAAATCAGACATGCAAAATTGATGACATGAATTTTTATTTAGTGATATCCACCCTTTGCTTCAATAAAATAAATAGGGGAGGGCTATTGCCAAATTTTCAAAACAGATAAAAAAATTTGTTGACTTAGCTATATTTAGAAAAAGCAAATTTATTGACTTCACTACGCAATATAGGGGGTGGACTTGCTAGCAAGTCCTTAACCTGAACTCAGATGGAACTCAGACTGAACTCATACTGAAACTATACTGAACTCTACTTGAACACCCACCTAAAATTATTCTTCTGAGTGGTGTTCATCCCTGGTTGTATGGTTCCTTTATCAATAGCTCAATGTGTGTTCAATCTGTGGTGAGTTTGGGTCCAAGGTTGCAGACTTGCTAGCAAGTCCACCTCCCAGATTGTGTGGTGCTTGAATGAAAATTCGAAAAACTTGATTTGAAAACACAAAGAAATAAAAAATAGTGTGCCAAATCTTACCATTGGGACCATTTAAAAATGAATTTTTTGCAATTCTTGATATATTACTCAGCTGATGATGGATAGTGTAAAAAAAATATGGGAAGTTATAAAATACTTTCATGTCCTGAATATTATAAACAAAAGAAGTGGGAATGAAAATAATAAAAAACTAGTAATCAATAAAATAATTTAATCAATAGATTTATTAGCTTTAACACATTCTATCATGAAATTTTTTTTTTTGGAATCATCTTCAAGTTGATACTTGAGCTTCATCTGATCCAATAGGAAATAGTACTCAAGAGCCTTTCCCTTATTCTTTAATTCTTAAATAAATAGAGTTATCTCAAATTTCTTCTTCTTCAAGTCTTGTTCCCTATCATCCCTCTGTGGAGAGAGCTCATATTTCCTCTCTTCCAAGTCATGTGCCTTATCATCCCTCTGTAAAGAGAGGTCATATTGTTACTTGTGAAAGCTAAGAGTATCTTGTGAAACTGTAACTTTACTTAGAGTGTTAAGAAATATTAACAAAAAATAAAACAAAAGTGGACTAAATTATTAAGGGGTATCCTATCACTTACCAGCATCATGTTTCTCTAAATAAATTTTAATAGAAGAATAGTGGTCTGAGAATTACTATCTTTTATTCATTTTCTTTGACTTCTGAAGTTTAAAGAATTTGAAGCTCTTAGATTTTTGTTGGAGGAATTCATTATATTATTTTAATCATCATTTTTTTTGCTAGCTTCAGAGTTTCTTGATCATGGCTCACAGGTTTTCTCATCAGCTTTTTTAGAAATATGAAATAGAGAAGAAAATAAAAAAGAAATAAATTAACTAGATACAAGAAAAAACTAAGTGGATCTATATTGGGTTGGTTTATATCACCATAAGAATCTATAGAAAAAATATATTTATTGGTTTAATTAAAAAGAGGGGAGGCTTGAGTGGAGGAAGTAGGTTCAAAAATATTTCTCTCAATATCATGTTTAAAAATAGCATCTTCTACATACAACATTTTTTCAGGACTAACATCAGCTTACTCTCAAAATATTGAATCCATCTCTTTATAGTAAGGAGATGAAGAATGAAGTTTGTCATCTATAGAGTTAATGCCCTTACTGTTAGGACCTAAGAAAGTTGACTACTACTGGCACTGACTCTAGCCTTGTAAAGGACTGACTATGCTACTAAGCAGTGAGACTGACTAGACTGACTATGTTGGGGTTACCAACAGTGAGGTGGGACTAACTATGCTGATACAGAAGTGAGACTAAGAAGTAACTGGATTACTATATAAGTTTTCTAATAAGGAGTGCTCCACAGAAATTGCCCCATATAATCCCCTTATGCAATATCCCCTCTTCCACCTCTCACAATGCATAGTGCCCATAGGGCTCCTCCTCCTAACCTCTCAACCAAATCCTAAAATTACTCCCTCTTTTACCCCTCCATCTTCCTGCACTCATTCTCAAACTCCTTAAACTTCTCCTTAGCATTAAAAAAATTTTCTACCGGTTCCCAAGACCTATCTCCAACCCCATATAATTTCCAATTCACCAAGTACTGAACCCTTCCCCTGTACACCCTCTTAGAAATAACTTTTTCAACCTCAAACCTCTCTTTGTTTTCCACCTGGATTGGTGCTGGTGGCTCCTCTGGAGGCCCTGGGATTGTATCTCCTTTATGCTTTGTGAGAAAGGAAATGTTGAAAACTGGATGTATTTGCCTCATTGAGATTGGTAGTTGCAGTTCATAAGCTGAGTCAGATACATTGAGTTTGACTTTGAATGGCCCCACTTTCTTGTGATCTAATTTAGCACTGGGGTGTAATGTGGAAAGGAAACATGAGCTTAACCAAACCTTGTCACCTACCAGTAGCACACAATTCTGGGTCCTTCCTTGATTGTGATGACACTTCATTAACCATTGAGATAACTTGAGAGCCGCTTCTAGTTCTTGACATATACTCAATATTCTTTGGATCTGCTCTTCCACTTCTGGGACTTGTAATGTAGATGGGGTACCAATTGAGAATGTTGGGTGATATCCATAGTTAGCATAAAGGGGCAACATGCCTGTTGCAGCATGTGTCTGGTTATTTTATGAGAATTCAACCAGTGGTACCATTTGCACCTATTTATCTTGCTGATAATTAATAAAATGGTGCAAATATTGCTTGATTTCCTTATTCACTATCTCAGATTGCCCAACAGTATGTGGATGCCATTCTGTTGACAAGATGGGATTAATTTTCAGTTTCTCATAGATTGCTTTTAACAGATTAGAGTTATAAGTACTTCCCCTATCTGATACTATACTTTCAGGAAATCCATGTAATTTCCAGACATGTGCCAACATTAAGTCTTCAATACCCTCTGATGTAACCTTAGTACACAGGGTAAAATATAAGACAACTTGTAGGCAAGTTGTTTTTTTGCCCCTCATACTACCCCCAGAGTAACCTCAGTAGTAACTCTTGTGGCCCTAATTTTTTTTGTAAGAATGGTTCAAACATGAATCAGATATTAAAATTTTGATGGTCTATTTATTTATTCCTCTTGTAAAAAAGTAAGAATTAAATTTTAGTCAGGTAATTTTAAGTGAAGAGGATAAATTTTTACCAAAGTTCATATGAAAAAAGAATTCAGTATTTTATTGACTTTTTTTGAATCTCTTCAAAAATTTGCTTAATTTTTAAGAAATTTTAAAAATTTAAATTGAATTTTGCAATTTTTTAAAACTTGAAAGAATTTTTCACAATTTATTTATTTCTTATTGATTTACTGTGATCATTTTACTTATTTCTTAAAGTTTTAGATATTTTTTGATTTTTATGACATTTTTGGGCTTTCTTACAATTTTTTTTTTGAATTTTTTTTAAATTTTTTTGAATGTTCTAAATTTTTTTGAATTTTTCTGAATTTTTTTGGATTTTTTTGAATTTTTTTTGAATTTTTTTGACTTTTTTTTGAATTTTTCCCTATTTTTCTGATTTTTTGTTTGAATTTTTTGAATTTTTTTTGAAGATTTTCTCATTTTTTTTAATTTTTTTAAAAATGTTTTTTGACTTTTTTCCACATTTATAGTCTTTTACAAATTTTTTTATACATTTTTTGATTATTTTTATGCCTGAATTGTGATTGAGTCATGTGCTGAAAAGATGCAGTGTCTTTTCCATCATGTGACTTTATTTTGATTTCTGTAGTTCAAGTTGTCAGCTAGACCTCATGAATTTCTTTCAAATTTACTGGTGCAATGCAAGACTTTCAAGTGAGCAGAAAAGATGCTGCATCTTTTCAGCATGTGACCTGTCTTTTCTCAACACTACATTCTTTTTTTCTTCTTTTTGATTGACCATACAAGATGCTAACTCAAGGTTTATCTGTATTTTCTCAAGTATTGATCAAGATTTTGGTAAAATCATTGAAAATGATACAGTTTGATGTTAGTATTATATTTCTATTACTTAGTTGCACCACCATTTTAATTTTCTGTAATCCATCTGACAGTTTAAACCAGAGAAGTGGAAATAAAGTCATGCAACAGTAAAGACGCTGCATCTTTTCAGCATGTGACTTCAATCAAACTTCTAGCATAAAAATAATTCAAAAAAAAGCAAGAAAACATAAAAAAAAATTAAATTCAAAAAAAAAAAACTGCCTTCTTGACCACTGTGGCTCTTGAAGAATCTTGAGGGTCTGAATAACCACCTCCACAAGAATGCTCACCAACAGCAGAAAAGGTTTCTGGCCCATAAATAGCAACTTTTTTCCCCTCAAGTGGAGCCATACCACTACCTGGCCTAGATAAAACTTCATGAATAAAAGTAAAGTCATTTCAAGAGAGAGCACACAGCATCATTTTTTTCTTTGAGGCATAAAGTTCTCAAGAAAGAATTTTTTTTTGAATTTCAAAGCATATAGTGACTATTGTTCCAAAATAAAGATTTTATATAATTATTTCTGAATAAATGGTAAGAATGAGCCTCATAAATATGAAATGAAATAAATATATGATTATGGGGTATTAAGGGAAGAAAAAAAGCAACAAAAAGTGAAAAATATGCTAAAGATATCCATTTTGTCATGAAATAAAGATATTAAAAGCTGTGGGCCAAATTTTAAATCTTCTTAATAAAAGTTGTAAATTTTTAACAAGAATAAGTTGACATATTGTCCACCCTTTATTAGCCCCAAGTTGGGCCTGGTGGGGCCCTGCAGGGTCAACAAAAGGGCAAAGTAAAAGCTAAAGAGGGGAAAAAAGGGCCAAAACTTAAGTAGTTACAAAGATAGTGATACATTTTCTTCCTTTTTTCATTTTTTCATTTTTAATGGATTTGTATTTTAAATTTAAGAGAAATGTTCTTGTAACAGTTTTTCAATATACCTTAACATCATACTTTCATATATTGAATGGGTGTTCAATTTTCTCAAGGAATATTTTACTGGGGTAAGATTTTATCTTATAAAAAGAAATATTTCTGCAAGATCACAAAATTAAGCAAATGAACAGGATAAGTCAAAACAAAGTGATAATTGTCTTCAAATTTAATTATAATTCTAATTTTTTTTTCTCAATTATAATAAGTTTATTTCTGATAATTCTGATTCATGATTAAAAAAATAATTTTCAATACACATGGGCTTATTGATTTCATTATAGAATTTAAAAATTTCATACTAGGCTGCTAAGCAGAAACTGAAATTTTATTGCAAGTATTTTTAAACAAAATTTGAAATCATTAAGGCTGAAGGAAGTAGAAGCCTTGATTGAAACTCTCAAATAACATTTTTCTATTTTAATTGTGTATAAAAATTTATTTTACCCTCATCACTTAACAAGAGCATTAAAATTCAGATATGAAAATACATTTCAATTTTCAAATATAATATGTTGTTGAAATATTATTAAAAATTGGTTTTTATTGCCAGAAATAAAAATGGCACCATCTATCAGGTCTATATGGATCAAAAAAACAATGGAAGCTCTGTTTTGAGGGGGGACACCTGCTAGCATGTGACATCAATTTTTATAGGCAAATTTTGTTAAATTATACATAAACATCCATGAAATATATAGTGAATCATTGAAAAATTATTACATTTACATGAAAGAAAGTTGAAATTTTTTTACTTAAACTTTTTCTTCATTAATTTAAATGAAAATGGTGTTATAAATGTGGAGGGGAGGTTTTTTTATTTGAAACTTTAATTGTGTTTAACTATTTTCTGCTTCAATGGACCCTATAAATATAAAACATAAGTTTTATGAACTCTTGTATTAATTGGTCCCAGATATTTTGAACTCTCATGTATTAGTAAACGTATTTCTCTGTGCACATTTTTACTAACTCAAATATCATTAAATTTAAGGGACCTAAACCAAGATTGGATGTTTGAAATATTTCTTAAAATTATATAATATATAAACATCTTTTTTTGGTAAATTTCAGATTTCATGTTAAATTTAGCACTGTTTGCCGCTGGTTGGGTGCTCAATAATCACCCAAAACTTCAATAAAATCCATACTTATTCTTTAAAAACATTGAGAAATTTCTATTGAGAAAGCTATATGCATGAAAGGTTCCATAAAAATTTTATATGTATTTTTTCAAACCTTTCCACAAGTTATAAACTACCAATATTCAAAGATAACAAGAAGAATAACTTATGATGGCATATTATATGGTTTATATTTTTTGGGGAAGATTATCACTTGAAAAATTTTCTTCCTTATCAGATTGGTAATTCAAATAAAAATTTAGCTACATTTATGAATCATGGGGAAAATTTTTAATTAAAATTTCCTCAGAGATTTATTAAAAATGATAATTTTGGTTAGTGCAAGGATCTTTTAATTCAACAATATTTGTAGATGGAGTGGTTGGTTACTATTATTCCACAAATTATACAAAATCACTTGTGGACCTTTTACCTGTACAGATCTAAAAGACCCACTGTGAGATTCCTTTCAGGTTACTTCATGGGTTACTTTAAGATTGCTCAAAAACAACTTGCCTACAAGCTGTCTTAATTTTCCCCCTGTGGTAGTGGTGGGGGGTGAAGTGTTCCATCTTGATGCAGTGGTCAACTACTTTGAGGATAGCATTCTTTCCTTGAGACTTGGGTATTCCACTATAAGATCATAGGAGAGCTCCTTCCATGGCTATTTTTCAATGTTTAGTGGAGTCAGTGGTGTTGTTGTTGGACTAGCCTTGTTCTTCTTGTAAGAGTCACACACTGATATATAGCACTGTACATATTCTTACATGGACTTCCAGTAAAATTTATAGCTCACCAACTCCACAGTCTTCAGTAGACCTGGGTGTCCTGCCATTGGGGAATCATGCCTTAATTTGACCACCTGCCTCTTGAGCTCCTCCTTATTTGGCACCACTATCCTTCCATTTCAATACAGTGCTCCCCCTTCCAGGTAATAATATTCAAATACTTTCCTTTCCAATACCTCCTTTTATAACAGTGCCTTCATCAACTCCTTCACTCCCTCATATTATCCATTCCATCAAATCCTCATCTGTCAATTCCACTTTGTCTAGGATTACCCCTTCTTTAAGCTCCCCCTTCAATAACATAGCACCAACATTATGTAACTAGTCCGGTTCTGGGCGCAATTCAGGACATCATGATAGCACATCAGGTTTTCCAATTTTCTTCCCTGTTCCAAATGTAACAACAAAGTTAATGCTACTTAGCAGTTCTTCCCAGTGCACCTGACAGAGATTCAGATTTTTAGTGGTAAGAAATGTTTCCAGTTTTTTATGATCCATTTAAATAATAACTGTTAATCTGTGAGGCCCTCCTTCAAAATAATGGTGCCAAGTGTGTACCACTTCTACCAGTGCCAATAAGTCCTTATCATATATTTAATAGTTTAATTTAGCACCTAGCAGTGTTTGTGACAAATATGCTATTGGGTGTAAGACATTTTCAGCATTGTATTGAGATAATACTCCACCTAGTGCAAAATCTGAGCAGTCACATTCCAGAACAAATGGCTTTAATAAGTCAGGGATTGCAAGAATAAGGCCTGTCATAAATTGTCTTTTCAGATAGTCAAACTCATCTTGTTGACTACTTCTCCAGATAAATTTGGCTTCCTTCTTTGTGAGGTCATGCAATGGTTGGTAAATGTGGGAGTAATTTTCAATAAAATTGTGGTAAAAATTTTCAAAGCCTAGGAATAATTGGAGCTCCTTTACTGATTCTGGTGTTGGCCATTTTTTAGGTTTTGGTTGAGAGGTGGGGAGGAAGAGTGCTACAGGCACTATGCATTGTAAAGAGGCGGAAGAGTGGAAATTTTATAAGGGGGATATATGGGGCAAGCGCTGTGGAGTGCTCCTCATTGGACAACTTATGTAGTCAACCAGTTATTCTCTAGTCTCACTGCCAATTGGCATAGTCAGCCCCATCTTCTCTCACTGTTGGAACTCCCAACATAGTCAGTCTTAGTTAGTCTCACTGGTGCATCCTGAATAGTCAGTCCCATCTTAGGCTAGTGTTAGCGCTAGTGGTAGTCTGCCTTCTTAGGTCTTAAAATTTTGTCCAATCTTAATTGGCGTACTACCATAGAACAATGAACCCCTCAGGTAAACCTGATACAGAAACCCTTGCTGAAATGCAAGAGAAAATGGAATTCTTAAAAGAACAAAATGCCAGAATCATGGAAAATCTAGCTGAGGAACGGCTGCCATACCGCAGCTCCACAGAAGCAGAACTGGATGCCACTTAAGCTGAGGCACAGGCACGGCCTGTGACATAAGCACCACTTGTTAAAGGCCCAAATATTTCTGTCCCAGAAATCTTCAATGGAAAGCAAGGTCCCTGGGAGGATCAGTATTCATTGCAGGTGAATCTTTATGTGCTGCTCAACTACCATCAGTTCGCAGATGCGCAATCATAATTTGGATTTACAATATCATACTTTACAGATGAGGCAACACACTTGGAAAAGCCATATACAAAGGAACTCCTTGGAAATGGAAAATTTGAAACAGATTTCCATCTGTTCATGGAAGCATTTTAATTATAATTTGGTGATCCCAATGTTGCCACAACCACAGAGAATTCTCTCAACCAGGTGCAACAGAAACACTCTGTTCCAAATTCTGGTGCCACACAAGCTATGTTATAACAAGGTGAGAAGGAGAACTCAAGTTTCTGTTTAGAAATGGGCTCTCACAAAAAATTAGGAATGCCCTAATTAGTCATCCTTGTCCAACCTCCCTCCAAGCACTCATGGAGCTAGCTATTCAAATTTACAACAAGTTCATGCATCAGCAAATGGATAGTTGGAGTGGTACTTGTCAGTGGCTCAACTATGCCCCATCAGGCAGGGCCAGTGCCAGGGACCCAAAGGCCATGGACATTGATTCAGTCAATGTATGCGGCGCTAATGGGAAGAAAAGGCTATCTGATGAGAAATACCAGATGTGTATTAGTAGAGGGCTGTGCCTTTGATGTGGAAATGGTGGTCATCTAGAAAGTGAGTGTAAGGGGAAGATCAGGGTTAGTGAGGTGGAGGATAGCACAGGTAGGGCACAGGCAAAAGACAGCACTTAAGAGTGAAGGTTGTGCCCTCCTTGAGAAGATTAGAGAAAAAGAATAAGGGGGATTTTCTAGAAAAATGATCAGTGTGTAAGCCACTTGAAGTAAATGATAATTGTATTATACTAAGCTTGCCTTTAATGACCCTTGACACCACAGCAAATTTATGAGCCCTACTGGACTGTAGGGCCAAAGACTGTTTTATTTCTAAAAATTCTATACAGATAAATAAAATGAAATGTTAAAGATTGGAGCACCCTAGGCATCTGATTATGTTTGACAGATCCCCAGATGGGGGAGGAGAAGTAAGAGAAAAGGTTTTTTTCAGGTTTTGGTGTGATGGAAAAGAGTTTCAGTGCAGGGCATATGCAACAAAACTGAAGGACAGGTATGAAATGGATGGCCCAATATAGCCCACACATTGACTTGAAGGAAAAGAAGGTTCATATAGGAAGGAAAGGGGATTCTGGTGCTAAAGAATGCACTGACAGTAAAAAACAGATATCCCCTTCCCCTGACTAGTGAGATAATTGATAGCCTTCAAGGTGCAGAGTTCTTCATGTCCCTAGATTTTAGGGCAGGTTACCACAACATATGTGTAAAAGAAGGTGATGAACACAAACTGGAATTCTGCACCAAATTTGGTCATTTTGAATGGATGGTATTGCCATTTGGTCCATGTAATGCGCCTTCCACTTTCCAAAATTTCACCAACAGCATCTTTAACAAAAGAATAGGGATGGATGTGGTGGTATACCTGGATGACATTCTGATTTACTCCAGACCAATGGAAGAGCACCAGATACCTGTTAAAGACTGTTTGCAGCACTTGAGGGAGGCCCAAGTATGGTTAAAACCAGAGAAATATGTTTTTTCAGTAGGTAAAATCCCCTACCTGGGTACGATCATTTCAAAAATAAGGTGAAAATGGACCAGGAGAAAGTAAAGGCAGTAACATAATGGCAAACACCAACATCAGTAAAAGAGCTCCAGTAATTCCTAGGCTTTGTAAATTTTAACTGCTGTTTTATTGAAAATTACTCCCACATTTGCTGACCATTGTACAACCTCACAAAGAAAGAAGTCAAGTTTATCTTGACAGGTAACCAACAAGATGTGTTTGAATACCTGAAAAGTCAATTTTAGAAAGCCCCTATTCTTGAAATCCCTGACTTATTAAAGCCATTTGTTCTGGAATGTGACTGCTCAGATTTTGCACTAGGTGAAGTATTATCCCAATACAATGCTGAAAATGTCCTTCACCCAGTAGCATATTTGTCACAAACACTTCTAGGTGCCAAATTTAACTATGAAATATACGGTAAGGAGTTATTGGAACTAGGTCAAGTGGTGTGCACCTGGTGTCACTATTTAGAAGGTGGGCCACACAGACTACAGGTTATTATTTACATGGATCATAAAAACTTGGAAACCTTCCTGAAAACAAAAAAGTTGAATTTCTGGCATGCATTCTGGGAATAACTGCTAAGTAGAATTTATTTTATTGTTACATTCTAACCAGGGAAGAAAATTGGAAAACCTGATGTGCTATCATGATGTCTTGACTTGGGCCCAGAACCGGTCTAGTTACATACTGTTGGTGCTATGTTATTGAAGGGGGAGCTTAAAGAGGGGGTAATCATAGATGAAGATTTGATGGAATGTGTAAGGAGGGAGCAGGAAAAGGATGAGGGGGTTCAGGAGTTAGTGAAGGTGCTGTTATTAAAAGAGGTATTGGTAAGGAAAGGATTGGAGGAGTATCACCTAGAAGGGGAAACACTTTGTTGGAATGTGAGGATAGTGGTGCCAAATGATGAATAGCTCAAGAGGCAGGTGAAAAAATCAAGGCAGGACTCCCCCATGGCAGGGTAACCAGGACCGCTGAAGACTGTGGAGCTTGTAAATTGCAAATTTTACTGGAAGTCCATGAAGGCATATGTCCAGTGCTATGTAGGGGTATGCAATTATTTCCAGAGGAACAAGATCAACCCAACAACCATGCCACTAATCCTGTTAAGTATAGACAAGCAGCCATGGAAGGAACTCTCTTATGATCTTATAGTGGAGTTACCCAAGTCAAAAGGAAAGAATTCTATCCTCACAGTAGTTGACTGCTGCACCAAGATGGCACACTTTGTTCCCACCACTGCCAAGTTTAAATCAGAAGGAATTTCAGACTTTATGGTGGTGCATTTATGGAAATTAAATGGATTGCCTGAAAGTATAGTATCAGATAGGGGAAGTACTTCTAACTCTAAGTTGCTGAAAGAAATGTATGAGCAACTGAACATCAAGCCCATCTTTTTAAAAGCATGGCATCCACAGACTGATGAGAAATCTGAGATAGTGAATAAGGAAATTGAACAATATTTGCGCCATTTCATTAACTATCAGCAGGATAATTTCATACAGCTTTTACAATTAGCTGAATTCTCATACAACAAAAAGGAACATTCTGCAACAGAAATTCCACCATTCTATGCTAGCTATGGGTATCACCCAAGATTCTCAATTGGTACCCCATCCACGTTACAAGTTCCAGAAGCAGAAGAGTGGATCCAAAGAATATTGAGTATATGTCAGGAACTTGATGGGGCTCTCAAGTTATTTAAGCAATCAAGGAAGAGACCAGAATCATGTGCTACAGGTAGGTGACAAGGTTTGGTTAAGCTCACATTTCCTTTCCACATTGCCCCCCAACACTAAATTATATCACAAGAAAGTGGGGCCATTCAAAGTCAAACACAGGGTATCTGACTCAGCATATGAACTGGAACTACCAATCTCAATGAGTCAAGTACATCCAGTTTTTAGCCTTTCACTGCTCAAAAATAATAAAGAAGATACAATTCCAGGTCACCCAGAAGAGCAATTAGTGCCAATCCAGGTGAGAAATGAAGATGAATTTGAGGTGGAAAAGGTTGTTTCTAATAGGGTGTACAGGGGAAGGGTTCAGTACTTGGTGAATTGGAAATGATATGGGGTTGGAGATAGGTCTTGGGAACCAGTGGAAAATTTGGTGAATGAAAAGGAAAGGTTAAAGGAGTTTGAGAAGGAGCACAGGGGACAGGAGGGGTAAAAGAGGGGGTAATGTTAGGATTTTGTTGAGAGGTGGGAAGGAGGAGCGCTACAGTTGCTATGCATTTTAAAGAGGTGGAAGAGTGGATATTTCATAAAGGGGTTATACAGGGCAAGCACTGTAGAGTGCTCCACATTGGACAGCTTATCTAGTAATCCAGTTATTCTCTAGTCTCACTGCCAATAGGCAAAGTCAGTCCTGTCTTCTCCCACTTTTGGAACTCCCAACATATTCAGTCTTAGTTAGTCTCACTGCTGCATCCAGAACAGTCAGTCCCATCTTAAGCTATTGTAGTGCTAGTGGTATTCTGCCTTCTTAGATCTTAACAAAATAAAGTTACTGTCTTTAATTTCTCCTGGTCTATTTGAACCTTATTTTTTTAAATGATCATACCCAGGTAGGGGATTTCACTCACTGAGAAGACACATTTCTCCAGTTTTATTTATACCTTGGCCTCCCTCAAGTGCTCAAAACAGTCCTTTACATGTATCTGATGTTCTTCCATTGATCTGAAGTAAATCAAGATGTTTTCAAGGTATTCCACTACATCTATCCGTATTCTGTCTCTGAAGATGCTGATGGTGAAGTGTTGGGAAGTGGCAGGCATATTACATGGACCAAATGTCATTACCGGCCATTCAAAATGACCAAATTTAGTGCAGAATGCCATTTATTGTTTATTTCCTTCTTTTACATGCATGTTGTGGTAACCTGCTTTTAATATATAGAGATGTAATGATCTCTTCACCTTGAATACTATCAATTAGCTCACTATTCAATGGAAGGTGATATCTGTTCATTACCATCAGCACATTTAACCTTTTGAAATCCATGCAAGGTCTTCGTGAACCATCCTTTTTTCCTGCAAAGATATCAGGGGCAGCCCAGGTAAATTTGGATTCCCTAATAAAACCATTATTTAAATCTTCATCAATCATCTCTTTTAGCACTGTTGACCCTAGAGTTGATAATGGGATTATGCATCTAAATTGAAGGGTTGCGCCTGGCATCAGATCAATGGCAAAGTCATATGGTTGATGAGGTGGTAGGGTCCTGACTTCTCCCTCTCCAAACAGAAGTAAGAATTCCCAATAAGCTTCAGAGACGGTTTCCTTGAGGCTTTTTTTTGGCTTTGAGGACTGGACCTTGCCTTCAATCTTGGTGGATATTTTCCAGGCTATTGTGTCACATTCCCAGTTCCTCCTCTTCCTTCAGAACCCCCTCCAAGTCCTGAAACTTAGCATCAAGAGAAAGTGTCAGATCTTGCAGAAAGTCTACTGATGATAATAAAACACCAGGAGATTTTCCAGGAGGGGACAGGGGGAAAATTATCTCCCTGCACCATCCACCTTTTGATCTTCTACATTCTCCTCCTTTAAGTGCCTTTCATCTCTTCTTTGGTCCTCTCTGGTACTCCCTGATGGTTCCCCATCCCCAGCCTGCTGCTTATTATCAAGAGAAAGCATCAGTTTTGGCGGCAATTCAACTGATGATAGCAAAACGTCAGAAGACTTTCTGGGATGGGCCCCTGACCCCTGAAGGGGAAAGGGGGCTAATACTTTAGTGCCAGCATTTCCTAAAATTTCCATCTGAAACTTTTTTTCCTTCCAGTCAATGTGTGGGTTATATTGGTCCAGCCATTTCATTCCCAGTACCATGTCATACTGTTCCTTCAGGTTTTTCCCATATGCCTTGCACTGCAACTCCCTTTCAGCAGACCAAAACCTGAAAAGAACCTTCTCTCATACTTCTTTTCCCCCACCTGGGGATCCATCAAACATAATTAGAGGCCTAGGGCGGTCCAATTTTTCTTTTTTTCTTTTTATTTTTCTGTAAAAACTTGTTAGAAATAAAACAGTCTGTGGCCCCACAGTCCAGTAGGGCTTGTACTTTTGTTGTGGCATCAAGGGTCATTAAAGGAAAGTTTAGTATAATGTGATAATCATTTACTTTGAATGGTTTACACACTGATAATTCTTCTACTAAGTCCCACTTATCATTTCCCTCTAATTTTCTTGCAGAGGGAACAACCTTTGCTCCTGAGCACTGTCTTTCACCTGCACCTTTTCTGTGCTATCCTCCACCTCACCAACCCTTTTCTTTCCTCTACACTCCCTTTCCAGATGGCCACCACTCCCACATGGGGGGCACAGCCCTCTAATCATATGCCTCTGGTATTCCTCATCAGATAGCCTTATTTTTTCCACTAGCACTGCATGCATTTAATGCATCAATGTCCATGGTGTTTGGTTCCCTGGAACTTTCCCACTTGATGAGGCATAGTTGCACCACTCTAACCATCCATCCTCTGATGTGTAAACTTGTTATCAATTCGGATTTCTGGCTCCATGAGCGTTTGGAGGGAGGTTGGATGAGGGTTACTGATTAGGAAGTTCCTGATTTTTTTTGAAAGCACATTTCTGAAGTGAAACATGAGGGCTCCTTCTCCCCATTTTGTAACATAGCTGGCGTAGCCCCAGAACTCTGACACATACTTGGCAACAGAGTGTTTTTATAAAAAATGGTTGAGAGCACTCTCTGAGGTTGTGGCCACATCAGGGTCTCCAAAGGCCAGTTCAAAAGCTGCCATGAAATGGCAGAAAGTTGTTTCTAACTTGCCATTTCCAAGGAGTTCCTTTGTATATGGCCTTTTCTAGTGTGCCACCTTATCTGTGAGGTAAGAGATTTCAAACCCAATTTTTGATTGCTCATCTAGGAACTGATGACTGTTGAGCAGGACATAAAGTTTTACCTGTGATGCATACTGATCTGTCTGAGGGCCTCACTTTCCATTGAGGATTTCTGGGACTTCAATCTTTGGGCCTTTAACAAGCAGTGCTGGTGTTGTAATCTGTGCCTGTGCCTTGGCTTCAGCTGCATTCAGTTTGGCTTTCATGGGGCTGCAATATGAGGGCTGTTCCTCTGCTAAATGTTCCATGAGTCTGGAATTTTGTTCTTGCAAGTGTGCCATTTGTTCTTGCATTTCAGATAGGTTTATTGCATCAGGTTGAACTGAGGGATTCATTGTTCTTCAGTAGTGTGCCAATTATGATTGGACAAAATATTAGGGCCTAAGAAGGTGGACTACTACTAGTGCTGACACTAGCCTTGGACAGGACTGGCTATGCTACTAAGCAGTGAGACTAACTAGATTGACTATGTTGGGGTTACCAACAGTGAGGTGTGACTGACTATGCTGATACAGCAGTGAGACTAAGAAGTAACTGGATTACTATATAAGTTGTCTGATGAGGAGCACTCCACAGTGCTTGCCCCATATAACCTCCTTATGCAATATCAACTCTCCCACCTCTCACAATGCATATTGCCCATAGCACTCCTCCTCCTCCTCCTCCTCACCTCTCAACCAAATCCTAACACTTACTGATATCAACATCAGTAATACCAAAACCAGTAGAAGATGAAAGAGTCTTAGCCTTCTTATATTTTGATTGATAGTGCTTGAAACATTTAGACATCTGTTTAGTCAAAAGATCAATTTTTCCCCTTGTCTTATTTCATAATTCATTGGCCATTAGAAGATATCCATTGACTTTTAATGCAGGGAGCCAGTCTACTTTAATTGCATTGTCAGTATCAAAATAAGAATCATAATTAGATTTAGTTTATAACCAGTTGATAAGTATGAGGTGATTATCTTTTTTTAGTTGAATGGTCTTTGATTTCTCAGCTGAGCAGGGGAAAGAGGGAGTAATGGGATTTGAAGAACAACTGGGGGAAGGCTGCCTTTGAGAAGATCTATGACAACAAGGCATGTTAAGATATTTGAAGATGAAAAGGAGAAGAAACAAACAGATGAGATGGGGAGGGGTTTTGAACAGATAGAATGAATAGACAGAATGGGAGTGCACAGCGAGGTAGAAGGCATATGGAGAGAGTAGTTCAAGATGTGGTTACGGCAGAAAGTAGGTCAAGATATGGTTATGACAGAAGGTTGTCCAAGATGTGGTTATGAAAAATTGAGTAAAAAAATGTCAGATAAGAGGTGAACATTGACACGTAAAGTGTCTAATAACCCAATTATTAGGGGGTATCAATGTTGACCGATCCGCAATTAAATTAATTGCGGAAAATAATCTGCATACCCCAATTATCTTCCGCAATTATTTTTGCTAATAATTGGGTTATTAGACACTTTACGTGTCAATGTTCACCTCTTATCCGACATTTATTTACTCAATTTTCCATAACCACATCTTGGACAACTTTCTGGATATCCCAGCCTTCTACCTTGCTGCGCACTTCCATTCTCATCCCATCCTGTTCATTCTATCCGCTCAGAATTTCTCCCCATTTCATCTATTTGATTCTTCTCCTTTTCATCTCGCTATCTCATCTGCTTGTTTCTGCTCCTTTTCATCTTCATTTATAATAACATGCCTCGTCATCCTAGATCTTCTCAAAGGCAGCCATCACCCAGTTGTTCTTCAATTCCCACTACTTCCTCTTTCCCCTGCTCAGCCAAGAAATCAAAGACTGTTCAATTAAAAAAAGATGATCATCTCATTCTTATCAACTGGCTGAAAACCAAATCTAACTATGATTCTTGTTTTGGTACTGAGTATGCCACTAAAGTAGGACGGCCCCCCACATCAAAAGTTAATGGATATCTTCTAATGGCAAATTAATTACGCAATAAGACCAAGGGAAGGATTGATCTTTTGCCTAAACAGATGTCTGAAAGCTTCAAGCATTATCGAGCAAAATACAAGAAGGCAAAGGCTCTTTCATCTTTCACTGGTTTTGGGGTTACTGACATTGATATAACTAAGGGTATAAAATCCATAGACAATAAACTTGATTCTTTATGTCCTTACTTTAATCAGATGGATGCAATTTTTGGAGAGCGAGCCGATGTTAATCCTGTAAACATGTTGGATGGAGAAGATCCTATCTGCGAACATGATGTCGAAGCAAATCTTTTCCCATCCTCTTCCTCCACTCAAGCCTCCCCTCTTCTAAATTCTACAAATCTAGATAGCTTTGCTATTGATCCTATTGGTGATTTAACCCAACCCAATCTAACTCAGGTCTGTTTCTTTTATCTTATCAATTCTATTTTTTTATTTACTTATCTTTTTCTTATTTCTTAAAAGTCTGATGAACAAACCCAGGATCCTCAATCAACTGAGTCTGAAGCTAGTGACAATGATGAGGAGGAAAATGCTACGTTGAACAAAAAGAGAAGGGCTTCAACTAGTCTAAATTTCCTCTCCCAAAGAAGACGAAAAAGTGATACTTCATCACAAACACCTTTTTCTTCGATGGAACAGTTTTTAGAGAAATGTGATGCTGGTAAGTGATATCATACCTCTTATTACTTTACTCTGCTTTTCTTCTACTTTATGTTAATTTTTATTCTCACTCTAGAACAAGTGGAAATTGCTAAAGAGACACTGAGCTTTGAAAAGAAGAAATACGAGCTCTCTTTAAGGAGGGATGACAGAGTACAAGATTTGGAAGAGAGGAAGTATGAGCTCTCCTTACGGAAGGATGATCGGATCCAAGATTTGGAGGAGAAGAAGTTTGAGCTCTCTTTACAGAAGGATGGTAGGGCCCAAGATTTGGAGGAGAAGAAGTTTGAGTTAACTCTTAGTATTGAAAAATCCAAAAATAAGGAAAAAACACTTGAGCATCAAAACTTAATGGAACAGATGAAGTATAAGCATGATCTCCAAGAAAGTTCTAAAAAGAAAGATTTCTTGATCGAATGCATTAAAGCAAACAAATCTGTTGAAGAAATAGAACGTTTAATGAAATTTTTTGTTGACTAGTTTCTTTTATTTCTTTCACACTTCATGTGTTCATATTTATTTGTACATAAATTTTACAATTATTTTCTGTATTTCTTGAAATATCGTATTTTAATGTTAAATATTCTTTTTTTAAATAAAATTTTCAAGTCTCCTTTGAAAATTTGACAATCCCCCACCCCTGGATTTTTTTGAAGTAAGGGGTGGGTATCACAAAAATTCTTTCATGTCATGAATCTTGAAAGTTTTATATGAAAATTTGGCTTTACTACCCCCTGCATTTTACCGGTATCCTAAAAATTCTTACATGTCAAGAATTTCACAAGTCTTATAAAAAATTTTGGCACAACCCCCCATGGATTTTATTGAAGTAAGGGACGGGTATCACAAAAATATTTACAAGTCAAAAAAATTCTATATCTGTTTAAAAAAATTGGCAATACTCTCCCCTGCATTTTATTGAAGCAAGGGGTGGGTATCACCAAAATTTTTCTAAGTCATCAATTTCACATGTCAGATTTGAAAATTTGGCAATACACCCCCCCTGCATTTTATTGAAGTAAGGGGTGGAAGTCATCTAAATTTAATATAATTACATAAATTATTAAATAAATATCTAATATATATCAATTTCCCTAGTTTAAAGTAATGACAATTCCTCAAGCCAAAATGCAGACCAAGTCGAGAAACATAAGTTTGGGACTTTCTACAGGTATAGGAAAGAGGAACCCCATGAAACAAATAAATGTTATCATGATTACCTGTTATACAACACAAGGTCGATGGCTCATCACATTATTTGAGAAAATTGATATATATAAAATATTTATTAAAAATTTATGAAAAAATATAAAATTTTTGAAGACAACTCTAATCCCCATACTTTTTGGATCTAGATAAAGTTTTTTTAAATCAAATAACTTTACCTTCTTTCTTTACCTTATTGATTCTTTGTATCAACTTATTACTGATTTGAAATGAGCAACCGAAATGAGTGAAATCTTGACAGGATTCCAAACCAGGAGGAGCTTTGGTCGTTTGATGATTATCCTTAGAAGAATTCCAAATAGTTTCGATGATACCATTTCCCAAACCAAAATCAATGATGCACCGGTGGTCTGGAAAATATAAACCATGTCCTTTGATTTTAGCTGGAGATGGTATTGGGTGGCCAGTTATCGGATTGATATATGAGAATATTCCAAAAGTAAGAAAATTGGCATCATTCCTATTGATATGAATCCTATTGTGGAATCCAGAATGAGTGATAATAACATTAGAAAATAAAAGATATTCGTGGCTGATATCTTCCAATTCAGAGTCACACCAATTCGGTATTCCAACTTTGGTTGCAAGTTCATGATTTTTTTCAAATGCTTTATTACAGAGCTTGTTGAGTTGAAAAGCAAGAAAAGAGTCAAAGGAAGGTAGAGTGTCCCATAAGCGAAAATCTTCATCTTTTTGAGCTTTAGTGATATTCTTGACCAACGAATATATGCCTATATAATTGAAATGCCTAGATAATAATCATATAAGAGTTTCAGAATCCTTATCCTCTAAATATGCAATATAAAAATGTGAAATAAGACAAGTGAAATTTGGAAAAAAGGCTCAACTTCAAAGGTCAAAATCTCAGCAACCACTGAACCTAATTCAAACCTGTTTGTGGAAAATGAAAGATATGCTTTAGTAGAATCTTCAGTTAAAGGACATGCGATTTAAATAAACCTAACCCTAATTTGTTACATAAAAAAATGAAATAAAAATTTAAATTGGGAAAAAAAAGGCTCAACTTTAACAGTCAATATCTCAGCAACCACTGAATCAAATTCAAATCTGTTTGCAGGAAATGAAAGGTAGCCTTCAGGAGAATCTTCAGTAAAAAGAACATTAGATTTGAATAAACCTAACCCTAATTCCGAGTCTGATTTTCAAAATTTTACAAAAACTTGAAAAGTGGTAATGAAGATGAGATCAAAAGGAGTTTTATAAGTTCACTGTTATCCAGATAAGAGTCATACATATATTTAAGTATGAAGTTTTCATAAAAGGAATGAGATATCATATAGGCATGAAAAAAAGGAGATGAAACTTACCTTGATTGAAAAGTAGGAAAAATAGAGTGAGAAAGATTGATGTTGGAATTGTGGGGAAATTGAATATGGAGTAAGTGAAATGCATAAAGAATGTGCAATGTATGTGTTTCAATGAAATGGAGCCAAAAAAAAGTGAAATAAGGGAAAGGGGAGATAATGACAATGCCAAGGAGGGATGAAGAGTAGGGTGATGGAGCTAAAAAATAAAGTAAAGAGGGAGAGAAAAAAAAAGGTTAATTATACAATTGAAATCCAAAATAACCACTTACAAAAAAAATTTAGATAAAAAAAATAAAATAAACAGAAAAAAACAAAAAAAATTATAATTAGTAATCAAAAAATCAAAAAAAAAGAATAAAATGACTTACCTGGAGAGATGAGATGACAAAATGAATGAAACCAAATTGTTTGAGGGATGTTGGAGGAGAATAGGAAAAGGATATGAGGGATGAATGAAAAAAAAAATCACTGACAAAATATGCAATTTCGGAAAATATGCGATTTCATGTTGAGCTGGTGAAAGAAAACCAATGAGCCATCCAAAAAAAAGATATTCACCGTAAATTCAAAAAAAAAAAATGAATATGCAACAAACCAAAATACAAAACCAAGTGATTAAAGTACACAAAGAGGACATTTGGAAAGTATGAAAACATAAAAATTAAAAATTAAAAGGGTGAAGAGAAATGTTGGAGAGTAATTGCAGGCTTTTGACTCAAAGGGATGGTTGTGCCATCAACAAAACCTACACAGCCAGGGAAACCTTCAGCTTGCATTACTTGAGAGGATTCAAGTCGCTGTTCTGGAGTTGGCCAAGCAAGAGTTTGAGACTTGAGGGAAAGGATAGCAATCATACAGCGCTTGGTGTATAATATCACGGTACCATATCCTATGTTAAAGAGATTATCCAAACGTCTTACGGCAGCACCATTTCCATTTGAGCCAAAGCGACATAGAGCAACAGCAAGTTGGATGGCAGGATTACGCTGTTTGTTATGAGAATAGTTATGGAAGATAGGATGATCGGAGATGAGTTGATAAAGTTTGAAGAAAGAATCGGGAGAAGTTCTAAAAAGTTGTGTGAAGTTTAAATGAGGAATGTTGAGAATGGAGGCCAGATCATATCGGGGATCATGATAAAGATTTGGCCCCCTGGTGATGATGTAACGCTTTTTGGAAAGAAAACACATATAAGCTAAAGCATCTTCCAAATCAGAGTCAGATTTATAGTAAAGAACTAAAAGAAAAGTAATAGCATTCATTGTTGAGTGAAGTAGCTTCCTAGTAGAGAGGTGTTTCATTGTTGCCGGTGGAAGGGTTATGTGATGAGGGAAGTGGGAATTCACCGCCAAATGTGCAGTTGGGGTGTGTAGATAGAAAAAAAACTTAAGTGTTCGCCACCAAAATTAAGTAGCATAGAGTGAGGAAATACTTAACACTACCAACATTTTGCTTACGTTCCCGATGGGAACGTCACCATGGCGTTCGCTTTTCGTTCCATTCAAACTTGCGAACGCCACGACGAGCGCAACATGCAGTTGCAAACGCCAGCGATTTCTGGAACCTCAGAGCGAGCGCCGCACATCATTTTCAACTTGAGTCACCCACAGTCCATCAATCTAATTCTTCATCTTCCTTCAATCCTTGAGTTATTCCTCATTTTTCTATTTTATTTGAAAGTTTGATCTTTCTCTTGATTTTACAAGCCCTGTTTTACAGCAAAGTCGGAAAAGGTTGCCGAAATTTTGACAAAAAAATTGAAGTTCCTCTCATGAAAAAATGATTTGCCTATTCAAAAGGGTTGGAGATGAGTCGGGAGTACTGTCTTTTGAATAGGCAAATCATTTTTCTTGTGAGAGCAGCTTTGATTTTTTTGAAGAAAATTCTGCAAGCATTTGTGACTTGGATGTATTCGATGTGCTATATTAATTATTTAGTTTTGATCTCATGAATGCTTCTTAATCACCGCCCATAGGCACCAGACCATCTCAAGGGGATTCTTCATTCCCTGGGGATATTAGAGATTTCACAGAGACTCTTATGATCAATCAAAACAAATTCTACTCATTGATTAATACCCTAAACAAAAGATGTTGAAAGTATTAAGGCAGCTAAGACTAATATTGTCAAAAAAAATTATCAAAATCAAACCCATCTTGCACTTCCGAGTTTATCATTTATTTAATTATTTCTTGGGATCACTTTCCCTTAGGGCATGAAACTACACACAGAAAATAAATAAAGTGGAATATGTACATGATTGAGAGTGGGCATAGACAGTCCAAAAACTTGTGAGTTTAAGCATTCAAGTGTTCAAGGGTCTTGTTTCATTGAACTTTTTTGGACAGCATTTTTGGATGCAGCCTGAAAAGCTGCAAGGATCTTGAAAATATGCTTCCAAACTGGAAACGCTTGTGGGTTTCTTGCTACTTATTCACTGTGTAAAGTGACATAAAATCATGTTTTAGGTGTGGGATTGAAGATGGGAAACTTTTAGTGGAAAATATATCTCGCTATCACTCATTTTTGGAATACTTTTAAGTAATTCAATTCTGAGGCTTCAGAAAATTTGTCCAGGTTTCAGGTAGTCTCCTCAGCAGAAGTTTACATACTTAAATTCAAGTTGATCAGGTCACTTTCCTGTTTTGAGCAAGTATATACATGCCATGTTGGGTGACTCCATGTTTATCAATATAAACATTTGTGGAACACTTAGAACAAAGACACAAGTGCATTTTGGATTTATTTTTAACTTTAATGAGGAAAACTGAGTACAATCAGATATAAAAAATGATTCAAGTTAAGAACAATCGTAATATTCCTCTCTCTCAACAATACTATTTAACTTCCTTTATATCTCCCGCTTCTTCTCCCCGTCATGTTTCTCAGTGTAGTTTGAATTTAGTCTACCACTGTCTCCTCTGCCTTCATGCCCAAAGTTGGGTAAGATTGCATGAAATAAAAATAAATAAATAAAATAAAATAAAGATCTAGCAAGAGGAAAATTGATGGGTTGTGGGTGAGTCAAAGTCAAAACTGATGCATGGCGTTTTCTCTGACGTTCCAGAAATCGGTGGCGTTCACAATTGTATGTTGCGTTTGTCGTGGCGATCACAAGTTTTTATGCATAAAAGTGCAAACGCCATGGTGACGCTCCCGCTGGAAGCGTCGGCAAAATGTTGGTAGTGTAAGGATGGCATCAGCAATTATAAGTCATGTGACTTTCTTAAAAATCCATCATGGATGAGATGAGTTTGGGATCAGGAATTAGGAATGGAAATTGGGGTATAAGAGGCGGGATAATGCATTATCGTGGATTTCTTATCCACTAGCCCTGGGGCTAGTGGATAAGAATCTTCCGCAATTAATAATGTCTGATCCCGGGAAAAAAAATTCCTGATCCCTAATTGCGGATCCCTGAACATTGATACCCCCTAATAATTGCGGAAGATAATTGGGGTATAAGGATTTTTATCCGCAATTAATTTAATTGCTGATCCCTGAACATTGATACCCCCTATTTTGACTCGTATCCCTCCCCCCCCCCCCTCCCTCAAAAAAAAAAAAAAAAAAAAAAAAAAATGAAATTTTCTGCAAGACAAGACATTTTACTCGTTTGTCAAAATTATTATCTCAATTGTACTGTTTGAAAAGTTAGCTTACAAGCTTAAAAAAGTACCAAGTTTAAAAGTGGGGAAAAGTCAGAAAATGTTTCTTCGACACTGTACCAAGACTTCAAATTGTTGTCATCCCTGGTGCTGAAGGGGATATCAAACGATTCACATCTTGTGTGCCATATTATGGCTAACAAAATCAAAAGTGACGAAAATATAAAAAACATTTGCTGGATTTGGATTTGATAATTCATGGTAAATGCCTCTCCTCTCATGATCGGTTTAACAACTCTTAGACTGAGTGGATTTCAATTTACGAAATGTTATGATATATGGCTACGATATAAATATACCGAGGATTCATTACTTTAGATATACATTATCACACCGTGTTTACAAGGATCGAACTTTCAAAAAACTACACACGTTGTATGTATGCATGTGTGTGTGTGTGTGTGTGTGTGTGTGTGTGTGTGTGTGTGTGTGTGCTTGCGAGTTATTATAAATCATACAGACCACTTTTTTAAAACATCTAAAGGAACATGTTGAAGGGTTTTGATGTGAGTGGCTTCTAAATCGACTTTAGGAACGATGGAAGCAGGAAACTTGATAGGATCTGAATGATAGGCAACTAAAGCTTCTTGCCAACGTTGTACACAAAGACACCAAGGACAACCGATTTTTGACACGGAAGTAAGATCGTTTCCACGTTCTTTTGAAAAGTTCAAAAAGTCATTCTGTGTATGAGGAAACAAGAGAACGATTCAATTAAGGAAGAGATGATGATGGGAAGAGGATTGGAAAGGGGACGAACGGAAATGATGCCAGCGACGATATGTTTGCCAGTGTCTTGGGGACCCGTATTGCAGAAACCGTCTCTCCAAAACCCAGTGAGTGGGGCTAGACCAGCCTGTTTGAGAGGCTTAGCGAAGACTTGTAGCCACAGATCAGGATGGAAAGCAAAAGTCAAACCAAGCAAGCAGACTGACCGTTGAGCGAAGGTTCGATCATGGCACACAAACAGTCAACAGAATGCCAGTCCAGACATGCCTCGCACAGGTTTCCATCCCCATGTCGCGCTCACCAACGACGCGTCTCTTGGCTGGACACTCTGGACCGTGAGTGAGAGTTTTGTGTTGGTGGAGATGGAGAAGGAGATGGAGATGGAGATGGAAGACTGAGTGCTGCTCCCCCAAAGTGTCTTTACGCTTGCTTGGTCAGTCGACGGCAGAAAACTCGCTTCTGGCTCAAAAGATGAAGGCATCCGCATCTGGAATCCTGAACGTGCTGACTGTCTGTAGTTCACTTTCCTTTCCTGCTTTCATCACCACTCACATCTCGCTTTTGGTGGATCCTTCAAAAGATGGAAAGGCGTCGGCCGAACTCAAAGGTCATACTAGCAGAATCAATCGTCCGTCTATTCGCTTTTTGGTTTGGTCTGCTTCTTCCTTGCGTTTCCTTTACTCATCATCTCCCGTCTTAGAGCTTAGATGGGATCCAACTCATCCTGAACGTCTCGCTAGTGCTGGCGAAGATGGCACTCTCCGTTTCTGGGATATCAGGCGTAACCTTCTTTCTCTCCCTATCAGCTTAAAATCGTTCATGAATTCATGCCTCCTCCTCCTTCTCTTATTTCCTCACCCCATCACATACACATATCAGAGGGCTCTAAACCAACTCGGACGATCGAAAATGATCTTAAATTGTCTTTTTTAAATCTCTGTTGGACCCCTAATGCTCAAATCGTGGCCATTGGTGATTCAAAAGATCGGTTACAATTTTATGACTGTTCTTCAGGTCAAAAATTATTTGAACATGTTGAATTATCTAGAAATCCACTTGCTAACGAGGTTAAAACGATCTTTTTTTTTTTCTATTATATTATATCTGATGACGAAAGGCTGATGTGTTTTTTTTTTGGGGGGGGGCGCTAAAGGGTCAAAAAGATCAAATCAATGAAGTTGCGTTCTCTCATTCTGGTGACTATCTGTTTGTACCCACTGGTGGTGGGTCTGTGGTAACATACCATTTCGAGCACATTGGCGAATCAATCAAATTGACAGAATACAATCGCTGTCATCCACATGCCTGTGTGATTAATTGTATTGGTAGATATGAATGGCTTTGCATTTTATTCCTTTGCATCAAGTATGATTTGAGCTCATTTCAATACATCTTTATATATATTACATGTCTATATTCAGATACAGATCCAAAGGGAAGGTAAATTATCTTCTCAATTTCTACATCGGCTCGTATATATTAAATAACTTGCTAATTCATACAGCCAAGTCACAAAATCTTGCGGAATTTTCGACGAAAAAATAAAAGTTTTGCCCACGAAAAAATGATTTGCCTATTCAAAAGAAAGTACCCCCGCCCTATCCCCAGCCCTTTTGAATAGGCAAATCATTTTTTGTTGAGAACAACTTTTATTTTTTTGTCAAAAATTCCGCAAGCTTTTATGACTTAGCTGTATTTATGACGTTTTAGATATATTGCAGTTGGAGGGGCTGATTCGATTGTCAGTTTACTGGATCTCCGAGAATTTTATTGTGTGAAAACTTTTTCTCATTTAGAGTATGTTTATGAATTTTTTTTTTTCCGATGAAGCGAAGGTTTCATTCTTTTTTTTTTTTTTTTTTTTTTTTTTTTTGTGCAAAAAAATAGTTCAGACGTTCGGACTATTAGCTTTTCGTGTGATGGTGAATTTGTAGCGTGCGCTGGAAAAGATATTTTTATTGATATTGTAAAAGAGTTTTTCTTTCTTTCTCTCTACTTATTTTCCATGTATATTTATTTCATCTGAGTGTTATTATATGGTTAATTGATGGTTGCTTCTTTCCTTTTTCCATTTTTTTTTTATATTCCTTTTGATTAGTCGTCAGTTGCAACGGGTCAACAAGTTAAAAAAATTGATAGTTTACCTTATCCAATTAATTCAGTGGCTTGGCATCCTTCTAAATATTTCTTGGCTTATGCTGGAGACGAGAAAACTGGAAATGTTAGGGTAATTAATTTGATGAGTGGATAGGTCAAGGCCATTGTTGGATTATTATAGATGGAAAGATAAAGAATATGAATACCGATAAATGTAAATATTGAAAGCTATTCTTAAGTGGTTTTTTTTTTTTTTTTTTTTTTTTTTGGCTTATATAATAATATAATGTTGTGTGGTATAATATATAAAATAGTATGATGGAATAGAATGGAAGAGAATACCAACAACAAAAATAATATATTTTTACCCGCTAGCAGTTTCCAATCCGTAAATTCATTTGTATTTCAAAACAAACTCAGACTTGATGTTTGAATTTCAGAGTCTTGTCTTTTGATTGTATGTTGCACAGTGCCCGGCAACAAATTCTCGTCACCACTTTTTTTTTTTTTTTTTTTTTTTTTTTGCTCACAAACAACCACAATAGGGGATGTCAAACATTACCATATATGCCATTCAAGCAAGCCTCAAAAAAGATATCAAGTAAGTCATTTTAATTTGAATTAACATACCCCATTAACTGGTATACTTCAACAGCATGCTTTTCCCTACACACGTCATTTGTTGGGTACATCCAAGCCCCTCAATCAAGCACTTCTTCCCCTTAACTTGATAAGTCAGCAACAGGTACACACCCACACCTTAATCTTTTTTTACCTAATCCTTAACTACCCATTCTTATATGCACAGTACACTGTGCAGCAAGCTATAAGTCACACCTAACATCATGTTACAACAGCCCTTCTGAAAAAACTTTCATAGTGGGGATACTCAACTAGTGGACATTTTGTCTTGTAACTTACACTTGAGCTATGGCTTAAATTATATAAGGTGCTTGGTTTTTGTGTATGGTACCCATCTACCTACCTCTGAACTGGTTTGATGATAGTGATTCTTATATTATATAATCAAGCTTCCTATGTTAATTTGTTATTGCCACATGGTGAACATTATGGATTTCATTCCTCATTTGCATGATTGACCTCTTATACTCCAAAAAAATTGAGCCTCTTACATTAGTTTGTCACTTCCAATGGTGCCCATTATGGATTTCATTCTTAATTTGCAACATTGGACACTCACATTACAAAAAATATGATCCTCTTACATTAGTTTGAAACTGCCAGAGATACAAATTATGGATGAAATCCATAATTTTCACCAGTAGTCTCTTATACTACCAACATGAGCCTCTCACACAAATTTGCTAAATTATATGTTGAACATCATGGCTTTATTGGATGAGAGCATTGTGATGTGCACAGATTGATAATATCACCAGACAGCCTACACACTAGGTTGAGGGTGTTCCTGGGTAAGTGAGATTGGTAAAGGTGATTGAAGACTTCTTTGAAGCACAGAGGAATGCTTCAAGGGAGTGGTTCAAAGGTATGTCAAAGATAAATTAATATTGCTTTGAGATAAGTCTGAGGTGAATAATAATGTATGGTAGAGTAACACTAAAATTCAAGGAATCTCATGAAGGGTTGGAACTTAATAATCAAAAGGGATTTAGGAGTTTTAATATTTTGAATAGAAATTGATTATTAAGAAAGGTAAGAAACAATAATAGCTTGATTTAAATTTAACTACTATCACAATGATACTATAATTTAATTCTAAGGGAATGTTGAACCAAATTCCCCCCCCCCCCATTATATAGACAACTCCACCTTGAATTGACCCCTTTATAAAACCACCCTTAATTTATCACTGACCCTTCAATATAGCCCACAGATCCTTTAACCTTACTCCTATTCCTACTCACAGACCTTTAATTACCCTTAAACACACAATAACCCAACATTGAAACTATACTATTGATCTGAGCTCTAATACACCACCCATTTGCTTAAAGTTGAAAAGTATAAGCAGATGATTGACTAATTTAGATTTAAGCTTTAGCTAGTGCATTCAAATCAAGACAAAAAAAGAGGAAAAGAAGTTACTAGGTAGATGTTGCTTTCTGTGCTTTGAGTATGGGTTTGTTTACTGATTTATGGATTAAGAGATTAAATTTTGCTTCAAGTGTCACATGGCATGTGACAGATAAAAATATAACTCATGTGTCAGGAGGATCAGGAGTAAAAAATAAAAACCATAAAACTGTTAAGAGCTCTCACTACACCTTCAACATTTACAGGCTTTTATCAATATTAAATTGAATTTTTTTTTTTTGCTTTCTTACTTTTTTTTACATTAGGATCTATTACTATTAAGCTGCTCCTGGTCCTGTGTCCTTGTTAAGACCTTTTTCCTTTTTATTCAAGTGATAGAGTAGGATATTTAAGAGATGCTGAATCCTTCTATATACAACATCTCATTTGATTGTTTTACTTTTGAGATCACTTATCAACTTTTATTATCTAATTAGTTTCTTTTTTCTGCTTGCTCTGCTATTGCTTCTCTGCTCTCCGCTTGCTCTTGTCTCTACATTTTATTAAATAAGGCTTACTAATTTTGTGGACCAGCATTTCTTAGGTTATGGGCCCAGTGCTCTAATTTTTCATTGTGGCTTCAATATACAATACTCCCAGTTCATAAAACAATCAATCAACTTCTCCTATTGAGAAAAAACTACTTCACTAATAAATTCAAGCTTCATAACTATGGAGCTAAACTATTCTAATGCTGAAGTAAAAGGGGTTGAACCTTTAACCACAAAACATTTTACTGCATGGAAAAATAAATTGTTTGGCCCACTTGGAATCAGAGGCTTGAACAAATTTCTCCCCCCCCCCCCCAAAAAAAAAAAAAAAAAAAAAAAAAAAAAAAAAAAAAAAAACTTAATTGAACCTGTCATTTCCACTGATTTAAATTTTTTTTTTTTTTTTAAAAAATTTAAAAAGAGACAAACAGCTATGATACTACAAATGTATCTTGACAATGAAAACTATGAGAAATTTATCAATAAAGAGAGTAAATTCAATCCAGTGAACGTTTGGGAGCTTATTAACAAGCATTATGCTTCCACCTCAGCAGAACACTGTGTCAAAGTAATTTTGGAACTCTTCAATATCAATTTCAAAGAAAATGAGATTTCATCCTCAATAAAAGAGCTTAGGAGCATTCTTAAATTATTAGAGCAGATTTGACCCAAAATTATTTGAAGCAAAGGCACTATCAACTATTATTTCATTCTATATTCTCAGAATCTTACCTGAATCTTACTGAGCAGTTTCACTTTCAATTTTGACAAGTATGAAAATTTCAAAAAGTTACTCCAAGATATGAAGAAATTTTGAAGGATATGTCATGTGGAGCATGACACTCAAAGCAAAAGTTAATCTTTAAATCCATGAAGCAGTACACAAATCCATACTCAAAGTGTAGCAAGTAACATCTACCTAGTAACTGCCTTTTTCACCTTTTTTGTCTTGACTCAAATGCACTAGCAATTGGGCTATCTAAACCTTAAATCTAAATTAGTCAATCATCTGCTTATACTTTTCAAATTTAAGCAAATGCACAAAGTATTAGCACTAGGATCAATAGTATACTTAAGGTCTGTGATGAGGGATAGGAGTAAGGTTAAAGGATCAGTGGGTTATACTAAAGGGTCAGTATCAGGCTGAGTTCAAGTACAGAGATGTGAAATAGCTTGAATAGTCAGTTGTCTAGATGATTTTAATGGTCCTATATAAATACTGTAGTAAAAATCCAATAAGTATTAAAATATAACTCAATATAAGGCTCTCAGTAATTTAAATCTCACTAATTATAAATGGGTTACAATCTTATAGTTGGTAGAAAAATAGATGTAATCATTCAGATACTATTCAAAGACTTTATAAGTGTTATTGATATTTATTGTAATTGTATTGGTTATATATTTGATTGTAATGATAAAGAATGTAGAAAACAAGACCAAAAACCCCCTCCTTTTATACCCAATATTTCCTCCAATGACTCCCTTAATTTACCAGTCATATACACGGCAAATGACACCTCATTCTAGCTAATACATCTGTCCAAAAACATAATTAAAATTATATCACCTTCCAAAATCCTGTAGTAATAGGGATAATCCATCAAAAATAAAGAATAAGCAAAAAAGGGAGTGTATGTGTGTAATACCTTAAAATAAAAGACTAAAAAGAGAAATAATAACACCAAATATTACACAATATTAATGGGGATCAACAGTTGAAATGATGTGGCTAATTATGACAATAAACTATGTGAAATCACCATCCAAAAATAACCAATATTGACTAAGAAACCACTGAAAAACCCCAAAAAAGGATGTGAGATGTGGGGTAACTACATGCAGTCCTTGGCAGGTGCTTTCACGGGTAAATCCTTGATTAATTGTGGTAAATTTAAGCATGGTAGTGAATTAAAGGTTTCAACCTTGAGGTTATTAATAAAATTAGTGCATATAATAAGGTCAATGCACCTATAATCAAATTAGGACACTAAATAAGCGTCTGTTGCCTATTTTAGTGTGTTTCCCCACAGTGGGCGTAGAATGTGGGGTAATTATAGTGTGAAAAAGCTAACTTTGCTAAAAATGAAGCTATTCATATGGGAAAAATTCAGGCATTATGTGGACAGTACACAGAAGCCATTTCTGGCATAAAAAACACCAAATTTGAAAAGTGTTATTTATATGAAATTGAGTAGCCAAATCAATAGTCCTAATTAAGACATATTGATCTGTCAAAGCACATTTTTTTAACAGAGGGTATCAATGTTGAACAATCCACAATTAAATTAATTTCAGATAAAAATTATTATACCCCAATTATCTTCTGCAATTATTTTTGCTGTTAATCAGGTTATTAGAGCTTTTACGTGTCAATGTTCACCTCTATCCAAAGTTTTTATCCTCAATTTTTCATAACACATCTAGGACAACTTTCTGGATATCCCAGGCTTCCTGCCTTGCTGTGCACTCCTATCCTGTCTATTCATTCTATCGATTCAAAACAACTCCCCATCTCATCTGCTTTTTTCTTCTCCTTTTCATCTTCAAATATCTCAACATGCCTCATCTTCATAGATCTTCTCAAAGGCAGGCTTCCCCCAGTTAATCATCAAATCTCATTACTCCATCTTTCACCCTCTCAGCTGAGAAATCAAAGACTGTTCAACTAAAAAAAGATGATCATCTCATACTTATCCACGGGCTAAAAATAAAAACTAATTATGATTCTTGTTTTGGTACTGAGAATGCAAATAAAGTAGGACCACACCCTTCATCAAATGTCAATGGCTATCTTCTAATAGCCAATGAATTATGAAAAAAGACAAAGGGAAGGATTGATATTTTTCCTAAAAAGATGTCTGAGCTTTTCAAGCATCACTAAGGCAAATACAAGAAGGTAAAGACACTTTCATTTTCTACTGGTTTTGGTATTAATGACATTGATATCAGTAAGGGCATGAAATCCATAGATGATAAACTTGAATCTCTATGTACATACTTTAAAGAGATGGATGCTATTTTTGGAGAGTGAGCTGATGTTAATCCTGAAAACATGTTGGATGGTGAAGATGCTATCTCAAAACATGATGCCAAAGCAAATCTTTTCCCATCCTCTCCCTCCACTCAAGCCTCCCCTGTTCTAAATTCAACAAATCTAGATAGCTTTCCAATTGATCCTTATGGTGATATAAAACAGCATGATCCCACTCCAGTAAGTTTTTATTTCTTTTCTAGTTGTTTTACTTTTTTTTTTCTAAAAAGGCTAGTGAAAAAACTTGGGATCCACAATCAAGTGAGTCTGAAGCTAGCATCAATGATGAAGAGGAAAATGTTACCTCCAAAAAAAAGAAAAGACCATCAACTACTTTGAATTTCAACAGTCATAGAAAGTGAAACAGAGATAGTTTTTCTCAAACCCCTTTTTCTTCCATTGATGATTTTCTGGAGAAATGTGAATCTGGTAAGATGATAGAATACCTCTAAATAATTAAGTGAGATTTTATTTTATTTTTTTAATATTCCTTTTTATTCTAGGTAAATTTGAAGTTGCAAGAGATACTCTCAACTTTCAAACAAAAAAATACAAGCTCTCTTTACAAAGGGATGATAGGGCACAAGACTTGGAGGAGAAGAAATTCAAGCTTTCTTTATGGAGGGATGGGAGGGTACAAGACTTGGAGGAGAAAAAATTTGAGATTTCTTTAAAGAGGGATGAGAGGGCACATGAATTAGAGGAGAAGAAATTTGAGATAAAGAAAGAGGAGAAGGCTCTTGAGTACAATTTCCTATTGGATAAAATGAAACTCAAGTATCAACTTGAAGATGGTTCAAAAAAGAAAGTTTTCTTGAGATAATGTGTTAAAGCTAATAAATCTATTGAGGAAATTGAATGCTTAAGGAAAATGTTTGATAAATAGTTTTTTTATTTCATTTAGAAAGTTTTCTTGATAGAATGCATTAAAGCTAATAATCAGTCCTTGGCACACACTCCTCACTGAGATGTGAAAAATTTTATTGCAACATTTTGGATTATTTTTTTCTTTGGTTAAATAAATTTTGTTTTATTTCTTTTTGGTGATTATTTCATATGGGCTGAATTTTCCAAGGTCTTGATTCTAGATGATTTTTTTTTGCAAAAATTTGAAAAAATCATACATTTTTTCTTCTTTACATTCAAATAATTAAATTTACTTTTCTAAATACAGCTAATTCAACAAAATTCTATATCTGTTTTAAGAAATTGGCAATACCCTCCCCTGCATTTTATTGAAGCAAGGGGTGGGTATCACCAAAAATTTTCTAAGTCATCAATTTCACATGTCAGATTTGAAAATTTGGAAAAACCCTCCCCTGAATTTTATTGAAGTAAGGGGTGAAAATCATAAAAATTTAATATAATTACATAAATTAATATATAAAAAACTAATATATATCAATTTAACTAGTTTTAAAGTAATGAAAATTCCTCTAACCAAATAGTGGATAAATCTGGAAACAAATGTTTGGGACTTTCCACAAGTTTAGGCCAAGGAACCTCATAAAACAAATAAATGTTTTCATGATTCCAATTTATACAACACAGGGTTGTTGTCCCACTACTTTATTTTAAGAATTTGAAATATAAGAGTTATTTATAAAAAATTTATGAAAAAATAAAAAATATTTGATGACTCTACTCATCCCCATAATTTTTTGATCTACATAAAGTTTTTTTATATCTGTTGAATTAACCTTCTTTTTTTACCTTATTGATTTGTTGGATTAGTTTTTGACTAATTTGGAAGGAGAAGCTAAGATCATTAAAGTTGTGACAAGATTTGAAACCAGGGGGAGCTTTTGTTGTTTGGTGAGTATCCTTAGAAGAGTTCCAAATAGTTTTGATGATTCCAGCTCCCAATTCAAAATAAATTATACAGTTGTGATCCGGAAAGTATAACCCATGACCTTTTATTTTAGCTGGGGAAGGAATAGGTTGACCAGTTATTGGATTGATATATGAGAAAATTTCAAAAGTAAGATAATTGGCATCATTCCTATTGATATGAATCTTATTGTGGAATCCTGAATGAGTAATAATAACATTTGAAAATAAAAGATATTGGTGGATAATTTATACCCATCCGGAGTAACACCAATTCAGTATTCCAACTTTGGTAGCAAGTTGATGATTCTTTTAAAAAGCTTTATTACAGAGTTTTTTGAGGCAAAGAGCAAGAAACATATTGAAAGAAGGTAAGGTGTCCCACAAGCAAAAATTGTCATCTTTTTCAGCTTTAGAAAAATTTAAAAGTAAAGAATAGATGCATATGGAAATAAAATTAGTGAAATGATTTTAAGAAAGAAACATAAATTATCAGACATACCAAGAGAATAGCTTTTAACAAATCCTGGTCTCCAACCAAATCCAATCATAATACCACCCAACAAATTTGTATTCCTTATTGGTAAGCAAAACAAAGCCATTTGATATAGAGTTATGATAAGACCCAATAGTTCATTAAAGGTTTCATCTTTTGAACCATTAAAAGAATGATTTTCATAAATAAATTGAGGTTTATAAGAATTACTGATAACTGCTTTAATTTCATTGTCTCCTACTTCGGTTAAATATATTAAATCTTCTGGTAACTCATGTGTATAAGAATTTTTTTTATCCACTCTAGTTTTATAGTACTCAATATTTGATAAATGGCCAAATAAGAAATCCAATTGAATTTTCTTTTTTAAATTACATTTATTCTGCTGGCTTTGAACATCATTATTTTTTTTTGATATTTTGGATGATGATTGAAATGAAGTTGAATTTGAAAAATTTGATAAAGATGATAAAGAGGATGATGATGAGGATGATGATAGAGAAGTAAGAGGAGATTCTGACAAAATAGACATTTTTTTCTCTGAACAATTGGATGATGATTGAAATGAAATTGAATTTAAAAAAGATGATAATGAGGATAAAGAGGATGATGATGAGGATTATGATAGAGAAGTAAGAGGTGTTTCTGACAAAATAGACATTTTTTTCTCCAAAAAATTGGATGATGATTGAAATGACATTTAATTTGAAAAATATGATAAAGATGATAAAGAGGATGATGATAGAGAAGTAAGAGGTGATTCTGAAGAAATAAACATTTTTTTCTCTGAGAAAAAAAAAATTGAGTCAAAAACCAAAAAGAAAAAAATTGGCAAAAAAATAAAACTCACAAAAATTAGTTTGTGTATTCAGCCTTAAGAATTTTATTGATAAAAATTAATCCAAATAATTTTTTTTTGAAAAGAAATCAATTAATAAAACCATCCATGAAAAAAATTGAAACAAAAAATAAAATAAAATAAAAATAAACATCAGTAAAATTATTTGCCAAAAAAATGAATTTAAAGGTAATTTGGTGTTAGATATACCACCTAAAGTCCTTGAAACAAAATGATAAAAAAAATTATACTCAAAAAATTAGACCAAAAAAAAAATTTTGTATCAGAAAATCTTTTTCCCAAAAATAAAAATCAAAAATATAAACACACCAAATTTATTTTTGATTCAGCTTGAACCATAAAAAAAAAATTTTTTTTTATAATATTCTTTAAAAAATAAACAAAAAAAATACAAAATAATGTAAATTTTCTTTTACATACACACATATTACCCCTCCTTGTCTGCCTCTTTTACTTCTTTTTGGTGTCCTCAAATCCCCCTCCCCCTTTTTCACCAGGTCCTCCCCCCTTTACCCCCTTTTACCGTACTCCCCCCCTCTCCCTTCCACCACTCCCCCCATTTTCCCCTCCACTGCTTCTCCCCCTCTCTCCTCCACTGCTTCCCCCTATCTCCCCCTCCCCCCTTATCCCTTTCCCCCCCTCCCCCCTTTAATACCTAAACAAATATCTTAGCAATTTGTTTAGTAATAAACAATTGGTGCTGCACCCAGAACCTTTTTCAATGTGATGTAATGAGTTTTGAATAGCATTGTCCAATTTAAAAGATAAATTGGTGTCATTAAAGAATCTGGAGTGCAATTGATTATGGACATGATATGAGTACAAGAGGTGAGTTGAAGGGTTGGAAGATCTGGATGAGTGAGAGAATAAATAGGGTGTATACAATCAGCTGATTGGGGAGGAAGACATTTAGGTAAAGCCACAATGGATTGATTGCTGACAGGATGAAGAAGATGAGGTGCAATTCTGGAGAGCAAGCAAAGAAGATGAGGATAATAAATATGTTATTTTGCATGTATGTAAATATCTATCAAAAAACACACAAAAAAAAAGAAAAGAGAAAAGACCTACTCATGAAAAGGATCTAAAAAAATCTCTGTTCAGCCATAGAATAATGAGGGATTCTCAGATGATTGAGATGAAGAGCATCATGATTATAAAGAAGAATATCCAAGCTGATAGGTCTAGGAGAATTGGGAGCCAAAGATGGTTGACAACATAGCTCTGCTTTGATGGATTTAAGAGCAAGTAAAAGGCTATTAGCATCAAGATGAGTGGCAATTTTGCAAACAGCATTTAAAGAAACAAGGCTGATCAGATTGATAAAGAAAGCTAGAATCAAGGAGAGTAGAATCTTCACCGACTTGCATGGAAGGAAGGGATAACTTGTGGATAGAAGAACATAGATTTTTGATGGAGTTTCCTTGATTGGATCCTAGTGATAAATAGACAATGTGATTTCTGGGAGACAAAGGAAAATGAGTAATCAACCAAGGAATTGATATGCCAGGACGTGCAGCAAACGGAGCTCTGCCAGTTGGGAGAGATGAAAAGACGCCTTTATCAGAAAAGGTGTGTTTGAGAGAGGGCAGTGACTGACGAGTGAGAGAGAGACTTGAGAGTGAAATGGTGAGCAGCAAGACAGAAAATTCACAGACCATGACATGCAAAAGCAGTAGAGGGGGGAGGGGTGGGAAAGGGATAAGGAGGGAGAGGGGAAGTGGTGGAGGAGGGAGGGGGCAAGCGGTGGAGGAGGGAGGGGGGAGAGGGGGGAGAGGGGGAGAGGGGGAGAGGGGGAGAGGGGGAGAGGGGGAGAGGGGGAGAGGGGGAGAGGGGGAGAGGGGGAGAGGGGGAGAGGGGGAGAGGGGGAGAGGGGGAGAGGGGGAGAGGGGGAGAGGGGGAGAGGGGGAGAGGGGGAGAGGGGGAGAGGGGGAGAGGGGGAGAGGGGGAGAGGGGGAGAGGGGGAGAGGGGGAGAGGGGGAGAGGGGGAGAGGGGGAGAGGGGGGAGAGGGGGGGAGAGTAGAGAGGTGTACTAAAGGGGGTAAAAGGGGGTAAAGGGGGGTAAAAAAGGGCCTAAAGAGGGCAAAGGGGGGGCTAAAGAGAGGAAAAAGAGCATCTAAAGGGGGGGAAGGTGAGGAAGAGAATAAGGGGGGAAAGGGGGGATTGAGGAAGTCAAGAAGGGGGAAAAAGAGGGGAAAAGAGCAGGACAAGAGAGAAAAGTAGGAAAGAAAAAAAATTAGTTTAACCTTGAAAAAAAATAATTGAAGCACTTACAAAAAAAATCAAAAAACAAAAACAAAAAAAGCACCAAAAAAAACATGATTGGCAAATAAAAAATCAATAAAAATGAAAAAATGACTTACCTGGTGAGATAAGTTAAAAAAATTCAACCAAAATATTTGAGGGATGTTTGAGGAGAGGAGGAGAAGGATATGAGTGAAGAATGAAAAAAAGAAACAATTAAAAAATATGTGATTTCATGTTGAGCTGGTGAAAGAAAACCAATGAGCCATCTAAAAAAGAGATATTCACCGTAAATTCAAAAAAAAATGAATATTCAACAAACAAAAATACCAAGCCAAGTGAATAAAGTATACAAACTGGAAATTTGGAAAGTATGAAAAAAAAAAATTAAAAAGGTTGTGTGTCAAAACGGTGCAGGGTGATTGGCATAATGACAGAGTATATGCTGGTTGAATGAATGTTTTGTGATTCAAGGGAAGAGAGAGCCGGTGCTGGTTTAGGAACCTCTTCTACACAAAGATCATTCCACTTATCCTTTAAACCAGCTAGGATATTTTGGAGTATAACACAAGTCATGATCCAATGATTTTCAGTTTTGATCTCCAATTTTTTTTTGAAATTAGATTCTGAGCTCCCAGAGACTAGAAAATCTTCCCTTTAAAATACAAATAGCATGTTAAATCCATTCTCTTGATTGGGCAAGGTGATAATTAAAGGTGGTTTTGGGGTCATTTTGTAAAGTTGGACCACAGAAATCAGGTATAATGTACTTTCCACTTGCATATGCTGAGTCTGCAAGGAGGTACTGAGATTTTTCAAAGTATGAGTCAGGACTTGAGAAATCCTCATTCTTTGGAAGACGGAAGAGTCATGACATGAGCCGGGGCAGCCACTATGAAAAGCAATAAGCTTTTTGTCAACATCACAGAAAATTTGAACAGCAATAGAGTATCTACAAAGAAGATAAAAAGTTAGTTTATGAAAGATGTGAAATTGGAGAACATTTTGAAGAACCCTTTTTTTGTGATCAAAATAATGGTTGCCATCATGAGAAGGCTTTTGACTCAAAGGTATAGTTTTACCATCAACAAAACCTACACAGCCAGGGAAACCTTTGGCTTGCATTAATTGAGAAGATTCAATCGCTGTTGTGGAGTTGGCCAAGAAAGTGTTTGAGACTTGAGAGAAAGGATAGCAATCATGCAGCACTTGGTGTATAATATGACTGTACCATATCCTATGGTAAAGAGATTATCTAAATTTCTTACAGCAGCACCATTTCCATTTGAACCAAAGAAACATAGTCCAACAGCAAGGTGAAAGGCAGGATCACACTGTTTGTTATGGGAATTATTATGGAAGATAGGATGGTTGGAGATGAGTCAAGAAAGTTTGAAAAAAGAATCAGGAGAAGTTTAAAAAATTTGTGTGAAGTTTAAATGAGGAATGTTGAGAATGGAGAAGAGATCATATCTAGGATCAAGATAAAGATTTGGCCACCTTGGGATGACATAACACTTTTTGGAAAGAAAAGACATATAAGCTAAAGTGTCTTCCAAGCCAGAGTCAGAATCAGAGTCAGTGGCTAAAACTAAAGTGATAGAATTCATAGCTGAGTGAAGTTTATTTCTAGTAGGGACGTGCTTCATTATTGTTGGTAGAAAGTTTAGGTGATGAGTGAGAAGTGGGAATCCACCACCAAATGAGCAGGTGGGGTGTGTAGATAGAAAAAAATGTTATGTGTTTTCCACCAAAATTAAGTATCATAGAGTGATGAGATACATAAGGATGATGTCCACAATTATATGTCATGTGACTTGCTTGCAAATAAATCATAGATGTGATGAGTTTGGTATCAGGAATTAGGAATGGAAATTGGGGTATAAGAGTCAGGACAATGCATTACTGTGGATTCCTTATCTACTAGCCCTGGGGCTAGTGGATATAAATCTTCCACAATTAATAATGTCTGATTCCTAGAAAAAAATTCCTGATCCCTAATTTCAGATCCCTAAACATTGATACCCCCTAATATTATTAAATTTATAGCGCATATAGTCAATGTTTAAGTGATTTAAAGCACATTTCTTGTTTTTCACATAAAACAATGAAAACAACAGATTTAAGTCTACTTAAAAATTATTTATTCATATGTTTAAAGCTCTTAAGATTACCCTAGAATATTCCAAATTAATATTAAGTACATAAGACTTATAAAAGGTGGATATATGAGTGTATATAAGGTGTTATAATGGCATATATTGTATTTTATCATAATTTTTACTTATGTATAAAACTTGTGTACCTTTATTTATTGTTCCCATGTATAGTCCATGTGTTCAACATAATTTATAAGTACTTTTTACTCATTCCTGGGGATATCCATCCTGACAGTAAGTGATAAATTTAGGGTGGTTTATTAAAGGGATCAATGCAAGATGGAGTTGGCTATATAATGGGGTGAATTTGGTTCAACATTCTTTATAATTAAATTATAATATTGTTGTGATATTTGTTAAATTTATAAGACTATTATTATTTCCTACCTTTCTTATTTATTAATTTCTCTTTAAAGTATTAAAACTCCTAAATCCCTTTTGATTATTAAGTTCCAACCCTTTGTGAGATTAACCTGAATATTTAGTGTTACTATAAACTACATTATTATTCACCTTGAACTTATCTTGAAGAAATATGAATTTATCTTTGACTTATCTTTTAATCACTCCCTTGTAGAATTCCTTTGTGCTTTGAAGTAGTCTTCAATCACCTTTATCAATCTCACTTACCAGGAACACCCTTGATCTTGTGCGTAGGCCCTCTAGTGACATGAGCCAGAGCAGGAGTATAAACACAGAAAACCTAATCTGATTAAGTCTGGTACCACTTTTAATGTAAGAGGTAGAATTATGTGCACCAATGGGAAGCATAATCAGATGTCACCTCATTTTTAATCAGTATGTTTGAAATTACATCCTGAAAAGCAGGGTGAATATTATAGAAGGATAAAGGAGCAAGAATCATATGGAAAAGCTTATAGAATTTTTTCCTCCACTCATTATCAATCCAGGATTCTAGATAGTGGTGCTTCATTCACCTTAATGATAAATCTCACTTTTTGGATATAATTCCCATAAATAAAAACCTTGCCACTACTAGTGGTGACAATCTAAAGGCAACTGGAATTGGAACCACTGTCATTAATTTTGAAAATACTCAAATAAATATTCCTGACACCTTATTTGTTCCTAATATCCACTCCAATCTTATTTTGGTTTCTCATTTTCTCAAGCAAAAATTTTCTATCATTGGCTTGGGAAATTGTTCTAAAATTATTGATGAACATAAGAAAATTGTTTTTGAATGCTCTCCTGAAAGTTACGTCTTATCATTTCCTTTTCTTAAGGCCAACTCAATAAATCATGTTTGATTGGATGATTTATTACAAACCTTACACAATATGTTAAGACATCCCAGCAATACAGTAGCTAAATTAATGTATCCAAATAAAGATTTTTCAAAATTGGAATGCAAAGTATGTTTTTTGTCTAAATCTCATTGTCTTCTGTTTTCTGGAAATTTTCCAAAATCAAATTATCCTTTGGAGATATTTCACATGGATCTCTGCAGTCCCATCAGTCCTATTCCCAAAGGTGGGAATCACTATTGTCTCCAAATTGTTGATGGTTTCCCACAATTTTGATATACTTAGTTCTTCAGATCCACAACTGTCTCATCTTGTGTCAATCAAATTATCAATTGACCGCTTGTCACATTGACTTGTGTGTTGCGGGTTTGAATCCCTGCGACCTCCCCCTTTTTAACCACACCCCCTTTGTCCATGGTTGGCATGCTTGTTTTCATGCTGGTGTCAATGCCTCATTATCCCCATGATATCTCTATTCTCCCTCAGCAACCTACAGTGGATGGACATGTGTGTGAAGGCTGGAGAACCCCCCCCCCCCCCCCCCCCCACTTTTCCATCCCCCATTATCTGGACAATTGTGCTTGGTCATTCACCTTGGGTCAGCTGCGGAATTCCACTCCCCAAAAATTCTTTCTAAAATCCCTGCCCATCAAACCACGACCTCTCAAGGATTACCCTCCCCCCTTGGCAACCCCATATGTGTTCTCAAGCCACCTGTCTGCCCCCACCCATGTCATCCTTTCAATTGCCCTGTTGTTACCTAACTCATTACATTCATTACTCCCCACTTGTACCTAGCCAATTAGTTTACCATGCCTTCATGCCCCTAGCTGGGTGAGATTGTAAGAAATTAAAAAAAAACATCAATCAAGAGTAGCTACTGCTTCACTTCACTCAAAATTGATGGCAATGTCAAATGCAACTTGTCAGGCTCCGTGGATGAGAAACCTTCTGCAAGAAGTGGATTTGCACCATGGACCAACAACTCTTTATTGTGACAACAATGGTGCTATTCTTGCAGCTACAGATAATCCTTCAGACAAACATTGTAGACATGTTGACAGAGATTTCTATTTTCTGAATGAACAAGCTCATCAGAGTGAAATAGATATTAAATGGGTCTCAACTAAGGATCTGGTGGAAGATTTGTTGACAAAGAATTTGGGACCAAATGTATGGAAAGATAAGAGATATTTATTAGGGGTTCTCTAGCTACTATGTTTTCTTTCTTTTATTTTATTTTTTCTCTTCTTCTTTTTGGTTTCTCTCTTTTCTTTTTCTTCTGAACTATATTAGCTGTGGATGGTTATAGGGAAATCACTAAGAGGGGGGGCGTTACGTGTAGTATAGTAATAACTTAGTGATTGCTAAGTACATAAAGTGTTGTCTAACTCCGGTTCACTCCGGACGAAGCGCTGACACTGCTACCATACCATTTACACTTATATGGATGATGGAGCCCTTATCATGTTCCTTATCAATACTGTTTCATTTATTGTTATTATTAGTATTCTTACTCTTTTTATTCATTTATTGATTTATCTTTTTTCAACTCATCTTGGTAACTGCTCTTTATCTCTTGTCCCAAGTCCTCTCCACGTCCTCTTTCCGTTGTCCCTTGAAACCATTTGACTTTAGATTTATTTATTAAAATTGTTGGATGATTGCAGGAAGTTTTATCTTATTTTCCTTCATTTTTTTGTAAGAACTGCGGGATTCCGTACTTTATTTCCCCCTAAACTCCCCTTCCAGCAGGTAATCATCCATAACTTACTTTTTTATTGAACTTAAACTATGGTTGATGGCGCAACAAAAATTCTGCCCTCAACTCAGTCCAGTGCTAAATATGCGGGTCTCTTTGAAAAATTACAAATGAGCTAACTTTCCTCCTCAAGTGAATATATGATTAAAAGGCCGTTATTTATATTTCAAACAGAAGCACTTTTCAGTCAAAGAATGTCTGTGCGTGAAAACTCGATTAGAAAGTTTCTCTTGACATTTTTTTTCTGTCAACCCACCTGAACATGAAGCTAAAGAAAATAAAAGCAAAAGTAAAACCATGAATAAAAAAATAACACAAAAAAAGCTTGATCGAGAGGCACAGATTGCTTAAAAGCGAAACGAATGAGTCATGAAGGCAGATTCATTGATTTATTTTTTTCTTTCCAAGAAAGTTAACTTTATTTATTTATTTTCTATGGTAACCGGTGATTGACTTCAGCTGGATGGCGGTCAGATGGATGTCTTTGGTGATAGGGGATGGTTCTGTTGTTTTCATAGTTTTCACCAACGTTATGCATTGATTCAGATTGTGTCCTGGGATTTTGGTGATGTGGAGTAGTCTTCGGTTTTGACACTTCGCCAAAACCCACCGGAGGGAGATCTTTGTAAGGCTCAAGGAGTAGATAAATTACAGCATGAGTAACTACAGCCGCCAACGGAAGAACCCAGAATATCCAGTGAACTGCACCAAATAAAATCATAAATAATTTTCTTAACAAAATAAAATATGAACATTATGCTTACTGGATTGAAATTTGGCGCTACCAACTGATAAGCCAAAGCAGATATTAGGATAACCTGAAGAGCCGATAAAGCTGTACACCGCAAAACCAGAGCCGGAAAAATTTCTGTCGCATAAAATATATTTAAAGAGGGTAACGCTAAGGAAATAACTAAAACTAGTACTAACATCACTCCTGCAGCCAGTCCAAAAAGAACAAGTACCAAACGCGGGCCTATTGACTGCCGCTGCTTTTCAACCATATAAGTTCCTAAAAAAACAGAAAAAAGTGTTGGCAACATTAACCCCTCACAAACTAATAATGTGAAATCTTACCATAAGCTAGAAATAGGAGCATAAGTGTAGACATGTACTCTACAGCGCTCCCTTGGAGAATTGTAAAATCACTGTCAGATAATATAACACAGCCTGCATTCGATCCCTTTGAGTACCCTGGACCCATGGCCGCTCTGACCATGCCACCGCCAATAATAGAACCAGCGAATTGCGCAAAGACGTATGTTATTGCTCTGAGAAGCTCAATAGTTCCTGTTAAGCAAGCTGAGATGGTGATCAAAGGATTCAGGTGGGCGCCCGTGAGTTCTTTGAAACAGAAAAGTAGCAGAGTTATGGTGATTCCATGTGCAACGGAAATATAAGAGCTAATGGTGGCCGGTTCAAGGCTAGTAACTGTAGATGACAATAAGCCGGCAATCCACACTACTAAAAGGGATCCTACACCCTCAAAAATCTGTAAATTGATTTGAAAAAGAACACAAGATTATTTTAGTGTTGAAAATATCCTTCGCCAGTCCACCCTGAAGTATATATATATTTAAGGAATGTAAAACTGGCAAACTAGCCATTTAAAACCAGAAATTATCATTGGTTTTTTTTTTTTTTAAAAAAACATACCAGCCATAAAGCTGGTGAATTTCAAAAAAGAATAAAAATCAATAATTTGAAGTTGACTTGAGCGTGTTTTTTTCCCTCAAAAAATCAATTCATTATAAAAGCTTATAAATCAGTTTTCAATAGGATTCTGATTATGAAACCAAAAAATTAATTTAATAGCTAGCTTGCCAAGTTTGAAACTCCATATTAAAGAAAAAATTATATAAATATATATTTACCGATGCTTTCCACCAAGATAGCATAGAATCGAAAGGAAATTGATATTTTATTCAAAAAAAAAAAAAAAGATCGTTGAAGATGTGCAAGACTTGATTGAAAATATATTTACAGAAAAGGAATAGCAAAAATATTGGTGCCAACTTGTACCTCTTAAATAAGCTAGCATCGAAGCAGTCTGGGATACTGATATATGTTTACCTCAAGAAACTTCACCCACTTCCAAACAATGGATACTTCTGTAGAAAATGAATAAACCTTCGATACCGGCAGCTTTGCCATGTGAGTAAACTTTAACCAATTAAGGACGCTTTTTTTCGAAACATTACGATTCTGTTAAGTAGAAGATTTAGTTATGTTTCTCTACAGTTCGCGCTCCTGAATAAGAGGAGGAATAAAATGTAATAAACATTCTTCCGAGTCTGGTTTCCATATGACCGATAGCGAGAAACCAGATCAGAAGATCAATTTTTTAGAGTAACTATTGTTGTAGTCAACTTCCTTGAATCATGTTTCAAACCAAGAAGTAGTTGACTAGACAACAAAAACTTTTTTTCTCCTGATCTTTGAGCCAATCAATAATTATTATACTGACTAGTGTAATTGACTCATCGCCTTCTTACTTTCTTACGTCTCATTTAAAAAACATTTTAACTGCTGAATAATGGTTTATAACTGGGTTTCTTGGTTTTTGGAGATGTTTGGGCATAAAAGAATAATCTTCAACAAGAAGTGGAAAATTTCGCGATTCCAATACCTTTTACAAATTTTTAACTGAAAAACAATATTTGATGTGATATCTTTTTTTTTTGTCTCTTTTTTTCTATTAATTGTAGTTGGCATTTATTGTGTAACTTGGTTGTGCTTCCATTAGAAATTGAAAAGTAGTTGTAACCGAGATAGAGGACCAAATGTACTTTCTTTCTGACTTATTTTCAATATTATAATATTAAACTTGAAAACTAAACTTGTGTCTGGGAAGTGATTCGGCGACAAGTTGGATTTGCTCCAGCGACAACTTACAGCATCCACACTCGTGCGGGTGTGTAACTCCTGCTTACTTGCATATTAGTTCTGAGTTGCACTAATTAATTAGGCCATTCCACACTCGTTAGTGAAAATTTTCACTATTCGCGAGTTACACAAAATATTCAACACTCGTGTTTTTTGGTTTATTCAATAACATCCCTGCTTCCGTCGCACTCATTGCTCTATCCCTCCTTCCACACTCATTTTTCTTCACTCAAATGTTTTCTTTCCCATGCCATTCAATTTCATTGATGATTTACTAGACATGGAAGAAGAAGATCTGCTTCTTACTTATTTATTAAATAACTATTACAACAATCAAACATCTAATTCAACTACACAAAAACCAAAAAAAATGATTGAACAAGATTTTAGGACTGGTAATGAGCGCTTAATGAAAGACTACTTTGGCAATAACCCAACCTACAACAATATTATTTTTGAACACCGATTTAGAATTAGCAAAAAAGATCAATTTACAAGAATTATTCACAATCTACAGATGCACAATAACTATTGGGTTTTAAAATCTGTAAGCATAGTAGTTTTTTTATTAACATCAAGCTTTATCAGGATTTTTCTAATAAATACATTACTTACTGCAGGATTGCTGCAGGAAACTTGGTTTGACACCTCACCAAAAGTTAACAAGTGTACTTTGCCAGCTTGCCTATGGGACATCTGACAATTCTATGGACAAATATGTTTGCATGGCTGAAACCACTTCACTAAAGGCACTGAAAACCTTTGTCAAAGACATAATATCTTTATATAAGGATGAGTACTTACAAGAACCAAATCCACTGGTAAAAACCAAGATGTTGAGGGAAGATGAAGATAGGGGGTTTCTGGGATGTCTTGGAAGTATTGATGGAATGCACTGGGAATGAAAAAACTGTCGCACAGCCTGGGAAGGTCAGTACCATGGAAAAGAAAAAACTCCTACAATGATATTAGAGGCTGCAGCAAGCAAAAATTTACCATTTTGGCATGCTTTCTTTGGGTTACCAGGTGCTTTAAATGACATTAATGTTCTTCAACACAGCAACTTTTTTGATAAACTATTGGCAGGGAGTCAAGATGATGTAATATTCACTACACAATATAGGGGGTGGACTTGCTTGCAAGTCCCCAACCTGAACTCAGATGGAACTCAAACTGAACTCATACTGAACTCTACTTGAACACCCACCTAAAAATGTTCTGCTGAGTGGTGTTCATCCCTGATTGTATGGTTCCTTTGTCAATAGCTCAATGTGTGTTCAATCTGTGGTGAGTTTGGGTCTAAGGTTGCAGACTTGCTAGAAAGTCTGCCCCCCATATTGCATGGTGATTTAAAATAAATAATAAAAAGTATAGAAATGGTTACTACCTTGCTGATGGAATTTACCCACCATGGTTGACCCTGGTGAAGACAATCACTCATCCACAAGATGAGGCAAGCAGATATTACTCTAAATTACAAGAAAGTGCTAGAAAGGACATAGAACATGCTTTTGGGCTGTTGTAAAGTAGGTGGGGTATAATAAAGCAGCCATGTCCTCTATGGCATATTGAAGAAGTCAAGGATACTATGACCTGTTGTGTAATTTTTCCCAACATGATTGTGGAATTACATTCACATACTAATCTTTACCTAAATGAAATTTTCTTCAATGTCAACTGATGACAAACCACTAAGATCCCACTTTGACAAATAGCTTTTTCAATTTTATCCATAACACAAATGAGCTTCACAATTCTAGTGCTCACTTTGAATTGTGAGAGAGTCTAGAAATAAATAACTGGTAAAATAGAGGGATTTTGGAAAGAACAAGGAATGAATAAATCTTGTGCACTTACCAGATATTTAGAATAAATGTGTTTTTTTTGAAATTTCAATTATATTTTCCCCATGTGGATGAAACATGAAAGTGATGTAGTTTCTGTGAAATTTATAAAGAGAAATAAGTGAGATGAGAAATGTGAGGTAAGCAAAAATTACTTACCAAAATGCTTCTATATGATTTTACGTTTATTTAATATTTATTTTATTATTAGTGTATGATACTCAAGTTATGATATATATTTATTATTATATTACAGTATGATAGTCAAGTCTGGGACAAAAAGAAGGAGACAGAAAAGACAAGCTTATATTATTTATTACCCTTATATATAATTTATTTATAAGCATAAGATTTACATGATATTTTAAATATTATATATTATTTGTTGCTGTAAGATAGTCACAATATATTTATTTTACTTATTAGTTTATAGTAGTCAAGCTATGTTAAATATATATTATTTATTAAATAAAGAATTTAACATAATATTTATTTCATTTATTAGTGTATGATACTCAAGTTATGATATATATTTATTATCTATTACAGTATGGTATTCAAGTCTGGGACAAAAAGAAGGAGACAGAAAAGGACATCTTATATATTACTGGTTCTGTCTCCTATATAATACCATTAGCTTTCCTTTTCCCAGAAGAAAAATGCACTAAAAAATTTAAGAGTATTAAAAATAATTACTTACCATTAGATCAATATTCCACATAGATTTTCTGGCTTGGCTGTAAGAGACAGGAAAAAAGGAGAAAAAATAATTTAGTGATAAGAGAGACAAGAATATCAGGGACAGTGTAGGAGAAAAAATGACACACCAGTAAATGAAAATTTATTAAAATTTTGGGAGCACCTATTATAAAAAAATAATTTAAAATGGGAGTAGTAAAAAAAAGATGAGAAGAGAGAGAAGATACAATTTGTGAAAATATCTCCACTCTCCTCTCACCTTATTTTTTAAAAAAGTTATTAAAAATTATTGGGAGTGTCTATACCAAAAAACAAGGCAAGAGGAGAGCAGGAGAGCACAGATACTGTTTGTGAAGATATCTCCTCTCTCCTCTTGCCTGTTTTTTTTTAAAAAAAAAGTATGCTAAATTTTTGGCAGTGTCTATACCAAAAAGGCACCAAAAATTTAGTATAGGAACTGCCAAAAATTTAATATACTTTTTTAAAAAAAACAGGCAAGAGGAGGGGGGGAGATATTTTCACAAAAAGTATCTGCGCTCTCCTGCTCTCCTCTCACCATTTTCTTTTGCTATAGGCACCCCCAATAATTAAGATAACTTTTTTTAAAAAAAAAGGAAAGAGGAGAGTGGAGATATGTTCAAAAATTGTATCTCCTCCTTAAATTTTAGTAAATTTTCATTTACTGGTGAGTCATTTTTTCTCCTCCACTGTCCTTGATATTCTTGTCTCTCTTATTGCTAATTAATTTTTTTTCTCCTTTTTTCCTGTCTCTTAAAGCCAAGCCAGAAAATCTATGTGGAATATTGATCTAGAAGTAAGTAATTTTTTTTTACCACTCCTAAATTTTTTAGTGCATTTTTCTTCTAGGAAAATGAAAGCTATTGGTAGTATATAGGAGAAAGACCCAGTAATATATAAGCTTGCCTTTTCTGTCTCCTTCTTTTCTTCCCCAACTTGAATACCATAATGTAATAAATAATAAATATATATCATAACTTGAGTATCATACAATAATAAATGAAATAAATATAATTTTACAATCTTTATTTAATAAAAAATATATATTTAACGTAGCTTGACTACCATAAACTAATAAGTAAAATAAATATATTGTGACTATCTTACAGTAAAAAGTAATATATAATATTTAACATATCATGTAAATCTTACAGTAATAAATAAATTATATATAAGAGTAATAAATAATATAAGCTGGTCTTTTATGTCTTATTCTTTTTTTCCCAGACTTTACTATTATACTGTAATAAATAATAAATATACATCATAACTTGAGTCTCATACACAAATAGATAAAATACATATAACATATAAGGTATTTATTTTCTGATCTCACATTTGTCAACTCATGTACTTCTATTTATAAATTTCACAGCAAGTACAGCATTTTCATGCCCCCTCCTTCCTGGGAAAATAAACATAAAATTTTATAAAAACATTTTGGTAAGTACACAATAATTTTTATTGGGTAATTATTTGTATAAAATTTTTTAATTACTGATTTCACTTTTCTTACTTATTTCTCTTTAAAAATTTAACATCTCCATTGATATTTACCATAACTTTTTGATTTTATTATTTCCCATTCTTTTTACTTAATTTTCCCTACTACCATAAAAAATAACTAAATTCAAATTAAGAGCTGCTCTTTTCAATCCACCTCCTTTTCATGTCCTCCTTCATTTTTTGTAAAATCTGTAAGTCTTCTACAGCACAACAATTGTTTTTTTAATAGTAAAAGTTGATTCATATCATTATTTCTCATCTCACTTAAAATTTTTCTTTGTCTATCTGGAGGTGCTATTTTTGAATAGAAAGTTTCTCTTTAATAAGATTAATTTTATTTTTAGTCAGCTCATTTTTTTGGTTGCTTTAATTTATGATAATTAATTATCAGCCATTTTACCCATTTGTAATGGCAGGGAATTTCATTCATCAAGATTGCTTGCTTCACTAGGACAAAGTTGTTTTGTGGTTTTCAGACCTATAGGATGTGCAGTGTAGGATGAATTTGGGGTTCCAAAAGTTATTTCTACTTCCACATTGCTGTTGGGGTCTTCCAATCTAATATTTTCACTTGAGGGTGTGTTTATTTCTGGTTCCTTATTTGACTCCATTTGCAATTTAGGGACATACTTAAGTTTGTCCCAAGCAGCTAAGCTTTTAAAAGGTGATTTGGCTTTTTCTTGATAAAGAGATAGAGCAAGCCTTATCCAGTTTCTAGGCGAGGTACCACTAGGTGGGTTTATTTTAATTGAATTATAGATAGAACTGAACTTCAGGGTGGATGTGTTAAGGGCTTGACATCCAAGGCTGATTGTAAAATATAAGACAAAAGTTTTAATAAAAATGTAAGTCTAAAAATTAAACACACCTTACTTTATTCTTATCTGTTCATGATCTCTATATTGTGCCTTACTGAACTGATTAAAATGATTTTCAATTTTTTATAAAATATCTTGCCAGATTGATATGTTGAAAATTTAGGTTGTTGTCACGCGCCACGTGACACTCGAGGCAAAAGCAGCTCATTAAATCAATAATATCGAGTCCTAAATCTATACTCGAAGCGCAGAAAGCAATTCTCCATAGCAACTGCGATTCCCCTTTGTGTACTTACTATTTAACTGCGCTAGCCTAAACTCTAAAGCTAAATTAGTCAATCTCCCAATAGGGTGCCTTAGTCTCCTTTTCAATAAGCGACGCACAGTGCTAGGATCAACGTAATAGTACAGTAGTAGTTTTCATTAAAAGTTTTGTTAATTAATTAAAAAAGGGGTAAATTGAGCATGGACGGATATTTAGCGAAGAGGGTCTAAGTGTATGTTAGTAATGGTCAATGGTATGGGAATGGTGCGATGAAAGGGAGGTCAATGCAAGGAGGAATAAAGGATATAAAAGGGTTGGGTATTTGGTTCGATATTCCTTAGAATTAAATTATAAAACGTATTTGCATTAATAGTGGTAAAATCTTTAAGTTAAATCATTGTTATTGTATCTTTCTTTTATTTTCTCAATATTCATTTCTAAATCCTAAATCTTTGATTATTGAGTTTCCAACCCTTCGTGAGATCTTAAGAATTCCTATTACCTTTGAAACTATTTTATAATTCTTCTTGAAAAAACCTCGAACCTGTAGCTCTTACTTCGAGTGACCTTCGAATCACTTCCTCGAATCATTCCTCTGTGCTTCGAAGGAGTTTCTAAATCTCTCATCTCACTTTCAGGAACATCCTCGACCTTGTGCGTAGGTTGTCCGGTGACAGTATAATTTAATTCTCCGTAGTTCTCATTCTTTGCACTACTACATCCTTTTAGGTGTTTTTAAAGTTTTAAAATGGCACCTGTTCAACGCACTCCTCCTCCAGGCGCTACTACTAGAGCTCGCGCTAGGGGCAGGCCAACAGCCACAAGGTCTGTTTCCCGCACTCACTCTTTGGAACCACTCGACCTTAGGGAACGGCAACATTCAGTTCAATCTGTAGAAGACATCCCACAAGATTTTGAGGATTCTAGTGATGAAGAAGAAGGAGAGGATACAATGCACGAGGCACCATCAGCCCCAGCCAATCACCCTTCTGGTCAATCCTCAGAACCTGGACCATCTAACTCTCTGGAAGATTTCATGAAACTTTTCATGAAAACCCTTTCAAATCCAACGTCTTCAGAGGGATCTAAGTTCAAAAATCCTTCTATGAAATCTCCTGACAAATTTGACGGAGATCACCCCGACAGATTGCGACCCTTCTTGCAAACCGGCAAGCTGCTGTTCCATAATGACCCTCGAACCTTTAACAGCGACCAATCAAAGGTTGTTTATGCTTCTTCATTCCTAGCCGGGAAAGCAGCAAGATGGTTCAAACCTTATCTGCTCATGCTTTCTTCGACAGAAACCCACTTACTTATCAATAATTGGGAAAAGTTTGAAGACCAACTTTTTACGTTGTTTGGGGACCCTAATGAAACTGACAACGCAGAAATTGAACTTGATTTTCTTTGCATGAGTGATAATGGTAAAGCCTCTGAATATATCTCAAACTTCAGAGCACTTCAAACTCGAGTAGGTTGGAATGATGCTGCCCTTAAGTATCATTTCAAGAAAGGACTTCCTTCGAGGATTCTGGATCAATTAAATCTTCACGGTCAGAAGATGACTACTTTAACGGATTTAATGGATCAAACCCTCAAACTTGACGGCGTTTATCAAGGACGACTCCAACATTGTCGATATGCCAACAAATCTCAAGGCCTAAATTTTAAATTGGGAACTTCTTCACACCCACGACCAAATCAATCCTCCTCGACTCAATCCAAACCCAATAAGGGAAAGGATAAACCTTGACCAAAAGGCTCGACCCCAGGCAATATCAGCAAAGTACTGGATCCTAAAGGGGAACTTAAAGAAGCTGAGAGGAAGAGACGAGCAGATAATGGGTTATGTATGTATTGTGGGGGTAAGCACAAGTTGGAAGACTGTGTAAAGTTGAAGGAAAGAGAAGGTACTAGTTCGAAGTCAAAAAACTAGTAGATAGTTTACTTGTGTGCAAAGCAAACTATCTTATCTCTCCCAGTGCACAAAACCTCCATGTCTTAAGGACTGGAGTTTCCTTAAACCGCTTGAGATTCATTCTTTTTAAGGAGGATATCCCCTTCAGTTGTCTTATAGACTCTGGAGCTTCAATTTCTTTTGTTAGTTTATCTTTTGCCGAGAAGCTTCAACTAACATTTACAGATATCGATCGAACTCCAATCTATTTGGTTGAATCAGAGGAACCCAAATATTGGGTAAGTAAGAAAGTTTTATGGGTTTTGAACTTTCCGAACTTTCCCCCCTTCAAGTGGGAATTATCAGTCTTGGACGCCCCAAGGATGGACGATACCATTCTTGGCCATGACTTTTTAACGCATTGGAATCCCAAAATTGATTGGACTAAGGGATTGATCACCCCACGCTCTAAGTATATTTCTGATTCTTCAATGCAGGTCAATAGGGAGTTAAACAACCCGCCTGACAACGTCCTGCTAGAGGACAAGTCTCTGCCAGATGACTTGCAAGCATCTGATCTTTCTCTAAATGAGCAATTGGCTAACTTTTCTAGCTCGATAACTTCACTCGAAGAGGATTTAAATTGCCTCGAAGTAATTGAATTCTGCTCTCTCAATACAGGTATCCCCTCAACAGACTCTCTCGAAGATGAAGAGGACGACCAAATAAACGTTGAAGCCATTAAATCAACTCTACCAGAAATCTATCACGATTTCCTAGATGTTTTCTCAATCCGCAAGGCTGATAAGTTACCACCTCATCGACCCTACAACCATCAAATAGAGTTAATAGGCCCAGTACCTCCGGCAGGTCCCGTCTATTCTTTGTCAAAGGACGAATCTCAAGTTCTTCGAGACTACATTGCAGAGAGTGTAGCCAAAGGTTTCATCAGAGCCAGTAAATCTCCAACCGGCTCCCCTGTCCTCTTTGTAAAAAAGAAGGACGGTAGTCTTAGGTTGTGTGTTGACTATAGAAAGCTCAACACAGTCACTAAGAAGAATGCATATCCTGTTCCTCCTATGTCATTACTTCTTACCCTTTTCAATGGTGCTAATTTCTTTTCTAAAATTGATCTTAGATGCGCTTACAATCTGATTCGCATTGCAGAAGGTCATGAACCACTGACTGCAATGTGAACTAGATTTGGTAGTTTTGAATATTTAGTTATGCCTTTTGGATTATGTAATGCACCTTCAACTTTTCAAATTTTTGTTAATGACATCTTCCAAGATGTTTTCGAACAATTTGTTGTCGTCTATTTAGATGATATCTTAATTTTCTCGAAAACACTAGATGAACATATTCATCATGTTCGACAGGTCCTAAATCGTCTTCGAGATCATGGTCTCTACGCCAAGCATAATAAATGCGAATTCCACCTCAAATCAATTGAATTTTTGGGTTTTACGTTATCCACTGACGGTTTAGTCATGGATGACAAAAAAGTCCAGAAAATCCTGGAATGGCCTGAGCCCAACAACGTTAAATTGCTCCAAGGATTTTTGGGGTTTGCCAACTTCTATAGAAGATTTATTAAAGATTACTCTAAAACTATTTCCAATATTACTTCTCTTCTTAGAAAAGACATTCCTTTTGTTTTTACTTCTACAGAATGAAAGGAATTCAAAGCACTAAAAACGGCGTTTACAACAGCCCCAATTCTTCGACATTTTGATCCTTCTGCTTCGACAATAGTTGAGACAGATGCAAGCGATTATGCTATTGCAGGGGTCATCTCCCAATTAAATCCTGAAAAAAAATTGTTTCATCCTGTTGCTTTTGAATCACGCAAACTCATTTCAGCAGAATTTAATTATGAAATTCATGACAAAGAGCTTTTAGCTATTATCCATTGTCTTAAAAAATGGCGTTCTTTTCTTCTCAGCCTAGATAGTCCTTTTCAAATTTTAACAGATCATAATGCTTTAAAATACTTCATGTCTTCCAAAGTTTTAACCAGGCGTCAAGCCAGGTGGGCTGAATTTTTGTCTGAATTTTCCTTCTCTATTTCCTATCGCCCAGGTAAAAACTGCATTGTCCCAGATATCTTGTCACGTCGGGATGACGTTTACCCACAGCGGGGGGACCCATTTGCTGACAAGAACCCAGCAAATGTGCAATCAATTTTCAACGAATCAATGTTAACGACTCATCAACTTAATTCGATGACAATTCAATCTTTTCGAAATCCACTATCCAACATCCTCAAAGCTCAGTTGAAGGACAAATATTGTTTAGGGTTAAAAGAAAAAATACTCTCGAAGCAAGGGGCCAAAAGATTAAGTATTGAATCAGGTCTATTAGTCTTCGAAGGTAGAGTAGTCATACCCGACAACAATGAGATAAAATTATGGATTTTCAACAGTCGACACGATTCTCCATTAGCTGGTCATTTTGGGGTTGATAAAACCTACCAGTTAATAGCGAGGGATTTCTTCTGGCCAGGTATGACCAGGGAAATCAAGGCCTATATAAAAGCTTGTTACGAATGTAATAGGAATAAGGCTCCCCGTCACCGGAAGCATGGGTTGCTTCAACCACTTCCTATTCCCTCTAAACCTTGGGAATCTTTATCAATGGATTTCATTTCTCAACTTCCTTTTTCTAATGATTTTGATGCTATATTAGTAATAGTAGATAGATTTTCAAAAATGTCTATTTTCATTAAAACCACTACTACTGCTACAGCAGAAGACTTGTCAAAATTGTTTCTAGAATATGTATTTTCCAAACACGGCTTACCAAATGATATTATTTCAGATAGAGGCTCATTGTTTGTATCCACATTCTGGACCCAACTGTGTCGAGAACTCAATATCACGAGGAACCTCTCCACGGCCTATCACCCTGAAACCGATGGTCAAACAGAAAGAGTTAACCAAATCCTCAAACAATATCTTTGAATGTATGTCAGTTACCAACAAGACAATTGGACCACATGGTTACCATTGGCCGAATTTGCTTATAATAACTCGACTCATTCTTCAACACGACAATCTCCCTTCGAAGCCATTTATGGACGACATCCTCAATTCAACTCAATCCATGTAGGAACTAATCATCCTGCGGAACATTATCTTTGAACTATATCACGACTCCAAGAAGAACTTAAAACAAATTTGGAATCAGCAATTTGAAGATACAAGGAACAGGCTGACAAACATCGACAATCTGCTCCTTCCTTTAAACCAGGCGACAAAGTATGGCTCGACGCACAAAACATTCAAACAACACGACCATCAAAGAAACTGGCTGAAAAGCGCTTGGGACCATTCAAAATCGACTCTGAAGTCTATAAAACTGCATTTCGACTCAGGTTACCTCCTAAATGGCAGGCAATTCACCCTGTTTTCCATGTATCTCTCCTGGAACTGGCTCGAGAAATATACCCGGGCAAGAACCAACCTCCTCCAGAACTGGTCAAAGTAGAAGATCATCTAGAGTGGGAAGTAAGTCGTATCCTTGATTCAAGAATACGCAAGGGGAAACTTCAATGCCTCGTGGAATGGGAAGGCTTCCTCAATGACTCAGACAAAACATCCTGGGAACCAGCCATCAATGTTTCTAACGACCCTGAACTCCTAAAATCTTTTCATTTGAAATATCCTTTAAAACCAAAACCTTAAAATTTCTTTTATTTTAAATTTTCTTTTTCTTTTTTCTTTCTTTCTTTTTCTCGTAAAAAATCTAAAAACACCTCTTAAATTTCTTAGCCTTGTTTCTCTTTTCTCTCTCTTCTTTTTCTTTCTTCTCCTTCTATAAAATTTTTCTCCAAAAACCAACTAAAAGTAAAATCAAAAAGTAAAATAAAATAAAATAAAATAAAAATAAAATAAAATAAACAGAATAAACATAAATAATAAAATAAAAATAAAATAAAATAAAATAAATAGAATAAACATAAATAATAAAATAAAATAAAAAACTCTTAAATCTCTCTAAATATTTTCTTTCTTTTCTTTTTCAATTTTCTAAATACATTCTTTTCTTAAATTTAAAATTCTCTTTAAAATTTTCTTTTCTAAAAATTTATTCTCTCTTTAAAAATTTTCTTTTCTTCGAACCATCAAATCTTGTACGACACGACCATTTCCTCGAACTTAACTTCAACCTCTAAATCTCCCTATAAAATTTCTTTGAACAAATGATTCTTCTTTTCAAATTCTCTTTAAATTCTAAATTCTGTGTTTTTTCTTTTCTTTCTTCTTCCTCTCTTTTCAACTAAAATTTCCTAAAAAAAAAATCAATCAACAACTTTTCGCAAAAAAAAAAAAAAAATTCTTCTTTCATTAAATTCTCAATTCAACAAACTTATCTCAATCACCAACCGTTTCTATTTCTCTCTCTTTTCTTACATAAATTTTTTCTTTTAAAAAACTTAAAACTTCCTTCAATTAAATAACTTCTTTCTTTCTTATCTAAATTTCTTCTTTCAAATTCTAAAGCAAAAATTTATTTAAAAACTTCTTTTTTCTTCTCTCTCTCCTAAAATCTTATAAAAAAAATAATAATATTCACCTACAATAAATAAAATAAAATAAAATAAAATAAAACTAAAATACAATTCTACTTTTCTACTTTTTTCCATCTCTCCTTTTCATTTCAAATTTTTTCTTTTAATTTTTCTTGAACCAATCTTTTCATCTTCTCCAAAACTACCCTTATATCCTTCCTGCATTTCTCAAATACCTCCTCTCCTACCGGAACCACCTCTCCAATCTCCAAGAGTTCCTCTGCCACGTCGAAGGAAGCAGCGTCGATAATTGTGTCAACCTCCCCACACAACTCTTCTGCGAACCTTACTCGTCGACCTTGACAAGGTTTCTTCGACCACACCTGGTCCAGTGTGTCTTCAGGTTCTTTGTTTCCACCTGTGACTGGAGGGTCTGCCTCAGTTGGCAAAAGCAACGCAGGCTCCCCAATTGGGTCTTCAATGGTATTCGATGTCTAAACAAAACTCATCAGTAACCTCATCCTTAAAAAAAAAAAAAAAAAACAACAACTAAAAGCTTACTTCGAAGATGGGGTCAGGTTCTAAGAATAACATTGGCGCCACCTCTACCTCTGCTTCTCTTTCCTCCTCGTCATCTTTGATGACCACCCGTTGTTTCTTGGGTGCCCGCCCTGGAACAGGGACTTCATCTTCATCTTCCTCCACCAATTCGTCGACCTCTTCTTTGACACCCCGCTTCAAACTCGTGGCCTGGGCTACCCAGGTTGTGATCTTGTTGTTGAGCTCCTTATCATTCTCCCCCACCGATTGTTCATCTCCAACCGAGACATCCCAAATGTCTTCGACCACCTCTTTTGTTTTAGGGATTACCCAAAACTTGGTCTTGGTAAACCGTTGTTCAATCTCTGCGTTCTTCGTCAACGCATCGCACACCACTCGTCGCCAATGGCAAAACTCGCATTTCTGGCGAGGGCCTCGAGTCGCCGTACTTTTGACACAGAAGTATTCCATGCTTTCACAAGCCGTGCAAGCTTGGCAAAATTGTCACGTAATCATTCCCCCATCCGCTTTAGGGTGTGGAGGCGTAGGTGTGGGAGTAGGGCAATTCATTATAAAAGGGAAATTAATAAATAAGAAGAAAAATATATATGGAGGAAGGGAAACTAGTGTGAGAAGATGGCTCAAGCTCAACGGAGTTTGCGATTCTTAAACCCGGGCATCTGTCATGCACCACGTGACACTTGAGGCAAAAGCAGCTCATTAAATCAATAATATCGAGTCCTAAATCTATACTCAAAGCGCAGAAAGCAATTCTCCATAGCAACTGCGATTCCCCTTTGTGTACTTACTATTTAAATGTGCTAGCCTAAACTCTAAATCTAAATTAGTCAATCTCCCAATAGGGTGCCTTAGTCTCCTTTTCAATAAGCGACGCACAGTGCTAGGATCAACGTAATAGTACAGTAGTAGTTTTCATTAAAAGTTTTGTTAATTAATTAAAAAAGGGGTAAATTGAGCATGGACGGATATTTAGCGAAGAGGGTCTAAGTGTATGTTAGTAATGGTCAATGGTATGGGAATGGTGCGATGAAAGGGAGGTCAATGCAAGGAGGAATAAAGGATATAAAAGGGTTGGGTATTTGGTTCGATATTCCTTAGAATTAAATTATAAAACGTATTTGCATTAATAGTGGTAAAATCTTTAAGTTAAATCATTGTTATTGTATCTTTCTTTTATTTTCTCAATATTCATTTCTAAATCCTAAATCTTTGATTATTGAGTTTCCAACCCTTCGTGAGATCTTAAGAATTCCTATTACCTTTGAAACTATTTTATAATTCTTCTCGAACAAACCTCGAACCTGTAGCTCTTACTTCGAGTGACCTTTGAATCACTTCCTCAAATCATTCCTCTGTGCTTCGAAGGAGTTTCTAAATCTCTCATCTCACTTTCAGGAACATCCTCGACCTTGTGCGTAGGTTGTCCGGTGACAGTTGTTTGCTAATTAATATTCTAGAGATAGAAAGTTGTCCCTCCTCATGATGAGAGCAATTGAGTGCCCATTTTCTCTTATTTTTGTTTGTGCTAGAGTTTTGAGGTGTGGAAATTGTTAAGGAAGTATTATAGTATAATAAAATTTTAATTTTAGGTGTTGTGTGATGATGAGAAGTGAGAAAAGTAGCGTTCAGTAAAAGTGAAGTCTTAATGAAATGGAGGTATTGAGGTGTCACAAGTGTGGTCTGTAAAGAAGAATTACTGAGATAATGGTGGGGAAGAGAATGAGTAACCCAAATGGTTCAATAATTTGTGGATTGTTCCACAAATTACTGAAAAATTAGTGATTTGACCATTTACCAAATGACTAAAACATGATGAATGTGGAATATTAGGCACTATTTTCAGTAAAATATGCGTGCTTCAGCTAATTTGACCTGCAATTGTGGATGCTCTTAGTGTTTTAAAGATAGTAATTATCTGCATATTAGGGGGTGTCAGTTCTGGGAAATCCGCACTTAACTTAAGTGCATATTTCAAGCCAAATCAGTGCTTAAATTTTGAAAAAAAGTCACTTATTTCAAAAATGGGTGTCAGTTATGACCTCAAATCAGCACTTTTTTCCCATTTTTTTCACAACCACATGTTGGCCACATCATTTCTTCATTGCCTACCCCATCCCTGTCACATGTGACACTCAGACCTCAATCCTCTCATCAATCCTTGGCACACACCCCTCAATGAGATTTGAAACATTTTATTGTGAAATTTTAACCAGTAATGTTTTTTTCTTTCTTTTTTTATGTTTTCAACCTCCCCAAATCAGATGTGCACCTTCATCAAAGTTCAATTTCATTTTTCTTGATGGCAAATGAAGTAAAAAAGAAAACAAAAGGGAGAATTGACATCAATTCTAAGTAAATGAATGGAGAGGTTCAAAAGCTATCAATCAAAATATAAAAAGCCTCATTTTGCTTCCACTTCAACCGGCTTTGGTATTGATGATTAAGATTTGGAGAAGAAAATTACTACTGTTTCCAAAAAGCACAATGTCATGTATCTTCTCTATGAGGAAATAAATATTTTTTTGGTTCCCAATTTAATAGTTTCTTTTAATCTTATCAAAAATAGCTATATCATGTGATTCTGATAACAGCATTTTTCCTTACTGCACTCTAAAATATTGAATATTTGGAATTTCAGACGGTAAAATAATACTGATACCTGTGCAAAAATCCTCATCACCAACATGATTTTATCACATAACCACCAATTTTCATTTCTAAATAAAGCTAAGTCAACAAAATTCTATATCTGTTTAAAAAATTTGAAAATACACTCCACTGCATTTTATTGAAGCAAGGGGTGAGTATCACCAAATTTATCTAAGTCATCAATTTTCCATGTCAGATTTGAAAATTTGGCAATACTCTCCCATGCATTTTATTGAATTAAGGGATGAAAATCACCAAAATTTAATATAATTCCATAAATTAATAAATAAATAAATAAGGTAAATCAAGTTTACTTGTTTTTAAGTAATGAAAATTCCTCAAGCCAAAATGTGGACCAAGTCTAGAAACTAAGTTTGTGACTTTCCACAGGTATAGGCAAGATGAACCACATGAAAAAAATTAATTTTATTATGATACTGTTTATGCAACACAAGGTTGTTGGCTCATTAAATTAGTTTAGTAAATTGAAATATCAGATTTATTTATTAAAAATTTATGAAAGAAAAAAAATATTTGATGAATTTACAAATCCCCATACTTTTTTGATCTACCTAAAGTTTTATTAAATTTATTACTTTGACCTTCTTGAATTATTGGGAAGGTGAATCAAAAATGAGAAAAGTTGTGACAAGATTCCAAACCTGGAGTAGCTTTTGTTGTTTGGTGATTATCATGAGAAGTGTTCCAAACAGATTTGATGATTCCATTTCCTAATCCAAAATCAATTATACACCTATGATCTGGAAAATATAAATCATGTCCTTTTTTTTAGCAGGTGAAAAAATATGTTGTTCAGTAATAAATGTTCTAATACATGTCTGTAAAAAAAAATTACCAAGAAATGTGAAAGGAATTTTGCATAAAAAAATTCTGAATGAAAAGGATAAAGTGAATGATCTTTGTGAAATATCTATGACAATGAGATTGGATTATGCCTTAGCGTTTTGAAATTCTGATTTCTTTATCTAAACTTTCAAATTCCCCAAAAGGAAGGTTCTAGTGAATATTCAACAGATACTAAAACCACCATGTAATTCTGGAGCCATGTAATTAATATTTTGAAAAGAATTTCTTACTAATAATTATTATGTAGTTGAAAAGAATATCCACTGTCTCAACTGCGAGCCAAATCTACAAACAAGTTAAAACATATATCAATCAATTTTGGCACAGACTTTAAAATGACAAAAAGAAATATTGATTGATTCACACAAAAAATAACTGTTGATGCAAAAAAGACAGACAATAATATTTATTTGGCCACAGTTCTTCATGAGATCAGAAAAGTGAATCCAGGACTAAGAAAAAAGGTCTGGGAGAAATTGGAACAAATTTTAACAATCTAAAGTAGTAGTAGGTTTTGGGAGGCATTAAAAGATGTGATCAATTCATTGAAAAATAAGTATGAAGGTGAATATTTCTGACCACCCATGATTGTGTTTTATTCTCTTGTAAACTGTTTCTTTATTTTATCATTGAATCAATTAAAATTTACTTTTGTAGAAAATTATTATGCTCTATTTGACAGTTTCCCCAACGTAGCACTTAAAGTAAAAATGAAAAGCTTAAAAATAAAAAATGATTTATTTCCCACTAAAACTATAAGTTTTAGGCTGTAGAAATCCCAAAGATTGAATTCTTACCAGTAGAACGTACAGAAGTGAGTGAGGAAGGTATTGGCTTCTTACAAGAAGCTGCTTTTAAATCCAAATATAAAGCAGCCGCTGAGAATTCTTTAAGAAATATCCAAAACCAGCCAGGGAGGTGGGGGAAATGTGGGGAGATGGTAAGGTTCCCAACCAGGCAGAAAAGCTTCCTGGATGGGAGTTACAAGGCCAGTAAGGGGGGGAGAGTTTGGGGAGGGTAATGGTACTGCAGCCAGGCAGCAAAGCTGCCTGGCTGGGGTTTCTGAGGCCAGTAAAGGAGGGGAGAGCTTGTGGGAGGTGGTGTTGCAGTGGGGGAGAGTAAATTTACCCCAGCTAGGCAGCTTAACTGCTTAGCTGTGGTTTCTGAGGCCAATGAGGGGGGGGAAAGGTGGCGAGAGGTAGTGGTGTTGTGTAGGAGGAGAGAGGAAGGGGAGAGATGGAGGTGGGGTGGAGGAGGCCATTGAGGGAGGGGAGAGGTAGTGGGAGGTGGTGGTACAGTGGGGGAGGTTTAAGGTACCCCAGCTAGGCTGAAAAGCTTCCTAGCTGGAGTTTTAGAGGAAGGTGAGGTGGAGGAGAGGTGGGAGGCATGAAATACACAATTCAGGCAGGGGGGAGAGCTAGGAGACAGCCAAGGAAGGGGGGAAGGGGGGATGATGGAGGGGAAAACAAGAAAAAAAACTAGTCTAACTTTGAAAACCAAAAAAAGCACTTACAGAACAAAAAAAGAAAGAAAAAAAAGAAAAAAATAAGAATCAGTACATATAAAAATGAAAATGAAAAAATGAATTACCTGGAGAGATGAGTTGCAAAAGGATGATTCTGGAAAATCTATGAAATGTGACGTTATAGTGAAATCAGCACTTTTGGTTGAAAAAGTGCAAATTTGAGTGAATTAAGTCACTTATTCAGTTTTGAAATCCACCAGTGTTGGAGATAGTGTGTTTTGGAAATACACACTTAAATAAGTGCAGATTTTCCTGAACTGACACTCCCTATTTTACAACCTTCTGCCGCGCACAACCAACTATGTATATATAAATTGATTGAGAAACAACCTATTCACTCAAGCAAGTTATCAGTATTCACCCATTGCACAAGTTAGCATTGTTGTTACATTAAAAAATTTAGAGTTATCATTCACTCATTGTTATTCCTCTACAAATTTAGAGTTAGAGTACCATTATTTTTTATTGAAAATGTTAGTTTTAAATAGCTAGTAGTCAAAAGCAAAATGATTACATAAGCTGGGCTGTTATTGAAGTAATTTAATACATAGAAGTACAATATGCAGGTAATTATAACTATTCTTAAAAAGTTAGGTTGTTTAAGGAGCAAATCCAGATTGCTTCTGGATCACTGCCCTTATTTAAAAGGTGTTTTATCATTAAAAAAGAATTTTTAGAGAACAATAGGGGGTCTGGAGAATTAGCATATATGCCATTCAAAAATTTCACAAATTTGATGAGAAGTATCTCATTTTTATTTGAAGTACATCTTCCCAGGACAGGTGTACTTTTTAATTTTTAATTTCTTACAATCTCACCCAACTAGGGGCATGAAGGTATGGTAAACTAATAGGTTATATGCATGTGGGGAGTAATGAATGGAATGGGTTAGGTTTCTGTGAAATTAAACAGGTGAAAAGGGGGTATAAAGATTATGAGGCAATGAGACTTGGAGCACCTCCACTTATTGCATAAAATTATCAGTAACTATTTGCATATTGATGAGTCTTTGCTTACTGATCTGCATTCAACCCCAGTTGCATCAAGTAAATCTCAATTAACTCAATATTGTCAAAATATTCATCACTTTTTCTTTGTTTTTGGAAACAGTAACTCTTCTGTGAGCACTAAAAATCATTTCACACATTCTACATCTAAATTGAAATTTCACATGGATTTATACAGATACTATATTCTTGAGAAATTAAATTCAATGGAAGAGGAAGAGCAAATGTTATCAATTTAAATATACACTGGAGAACAAGCTGAAAAAACATTGAAACCAACTGTATTGAAGGCCACTATACCCGAGTTTGATATGTTTTATATTTGTTATCCATGACAAGGTGAGCTGCTCTTCTTCCTGTGGGTTCCAATCAGGCGATTGTTTTTTCTTCAAATCAGAGGACATTTTGGGGTTGTTTTTAGTTGGAAGGTCTATAAAGTTGTCTGTAGTACTATAATATGTTAAGAATTGGGGATATGGAGCCAAAATGGTGTTGAGTAATTGAGAAATTAAAAAAAATTGGTAACCTTCAGACATGTCTATGTAATCAGAAATCAAGTTGAGATGTGAAATTTTTTTGCAGGTGAGAGGTTGAGTTAATGACTTGAAAATGGTATTTTACAGTATTATTACTGATGCTTATCAATGAATTGCTAAAATGAGGACTTACCAATGGGTCTTAATGGAATTTGTAATGTTTCCAGGGTCAAAATATGCATACCAACAGTGTTTACCAAAGCCAGGGGAGATTCCCTCATAAAAAAGAATAAACACTAAAGATTAACATTCTACTTCTTGAAGCACAACTGAAAGGTAGCCAACTTAGCAGAGAGGAGAAAATTAATTGAACTTTAATGGGGAAAAACATTAATGTTACAGCCTCTATTTAAGTCTTTTCTCTCTTCTAGGATGTATGAACATTGATATGACTATATTGTGGGTACCAGTTTCAGATACCATAACAAGTATCTTTCTACTAGAGATAAAGAAAAGAAACAGAAAAATAGGAACCAATATTAAGGAGCTTCCAAAATAACTAGTTTTCTTTACAGGGGGGGCCATGTGTCTTGAGGACACAGTGTAAAGATTTCAAGGCAAGGGCAATTGACAGAGGCAGAAAGATCATTATAGAGGGAATATAACCAAGTGAAGTAAAGGCCACTCAGGACTAACACATGATGAAATTGAAAATTAAAAGCAAAATAAAAAGTATTTTGAAATAGTAAAACAGAAGAGTTACTACTTGTGGTAAACTACTATGATTAACAGTAAGGTTATCTATGACTAGGATGATAATTCTGATTTGACAGCTACAAAATTCTCAGATGATGTACCAGATATATAATATTGGTGAATAAATTGGTCAACAAAATAAGATTAGACATCAATGTGGCACTATTAATGTGAAAGATTTTAAAACGTTAAATTATTTATTCATTAGTAATAGATACCCTTTGTATTCAGTTGTGTCAATCACCTTTTAAATGGTTAAAATATTTATTCATCAGTAATAGATATTAAATTTTATATTTAATAATCAGACTTAGAGCATGTACAATAATTCGGCAAATTCGCCTAATAATGCAATTTTTTTGCATTAATTTGTCCTTTTTTCTCCAATCATCACTTTTTCTACTGTCAATCAAAACATTATCTTTATAAATACAAATTTCATATGTGAGAATAATGGAGAATAATTGAGAATCATATAATCTTAAAACCACATAGCATAAGTTTCTTAGGTATTTAATTCTCAATTTTTTCTACTTTATGTCATTTTGTATCTATTTTTTCAGATTCAACATCTACCCTTCAACATGACGGTTTTCACTTTTTTTTCTCATAGCCAATTTTGTCTCACATATCCTTTCCTTCACTTTCATCTGCCCCATGAATTATTTCTTCTTCTTTTTCTTCTTCCTTGCACCATTTTTTCATCCCACACACTATTTTCCACCTTTATCTTTTGAAATGAGTGCAGAAACCTCTATTGAGTGATCTCCTCTCACACAAACATCACCATCACCCAGTTAACCAGAAAAATCTTGAAAGCCTAGATCAGCTAACTGGTCACCCCTTGAAGACAAGAAAATTTGTAAATCTTGGCTTCATGTCAGCCAAAAACCTATTTTTGGTACAAATCAGACTGGTGACATGTTCTACCAGTCATTGATAGAAGACTTCAATCTTCATACTGTAGGAATCAAAAGAAATGTTGATCAAATACATAAATGGTATTTTTATTAAGGCCTCTATTTGATCATATTCTATCATACTTATTTTTACTTAAATTTTGAGTATAATAAACACTGCAACTCAAAAATTCTCAGGAATTTATAATTCCCTTAAAAAAATCCACCCAGTGGTTCCAATCCAATGATGTGGCTTCAAGCTACAAAAGAGAAATGTTGACACAAATAAAAGGATGCTTCTTTTAAATGGAGGATGCCTGGGAGGTTTCACATAATGAAACAAAGTGGAATACCAATCTTATTAGTCACCAAGAAACATGCCACACTCCAAATCCTGAGATTGAAGATGGCAACTCTGAAAAGTCTTCTCCATCTCTTCCTTACACCTGTTCTTTTGCTCATGTTATGAGGCTGATAGGTAAAAAGCAGGAAAAAAATTGAAAAAATCTGGTCCTGATATCAAAGAGGAACATTTAAATGTGGTTCAGGAAAGTAATAGGATTGCTAAATCTTCTGCAGAGAGAGAAAATATGGCAAAGGAAATTGAAATTCTATTCCAGTATGAGGAAGATTGCCCTTATGAGCTGGCTAGGTTTAGATTGAGGCTTGTGAAAAAGAAGATTATTGAGCACTTGAGAAATGAGGTAGAGGAAGAGGAAGAGGAATAGAATGAAATAGGACTAGATTAAAATAGGATTTTAGCCTTAGCTTTAGTGACTCATTACATGCTACAGAAACTTGAAATATATAGTCTTTAACATATATCATCTGTGATAGAAAATTTGATCATTTTAGAATAAAAAAATTATTTATCCAATGTGGAGCATTTTGAAAACCAAAAAAATATTGAATATGCAATCTCAAGTCCATAAAAGATAATAGGGGGTGTCAGTTCTGGAAAATCCACAATTAAATTTGACCAAATCTGCACTTATTTAGGTGTGGATTTCTGAAACACACTAGCCCCAACAATTGTGGATTTCAAAATAAAATTAATCACTTATTTAACCCAAATCCACATTTTCTCAACCAAAATTACTGATTTCACCATCAAGTCTCATTTCAATGAATTGTAAGCATCATTACATTCATACGCAGCACTCTACAGCATAATGCTTTATAACTCAAAATATGGTACATTATTTAAATTTTTATACCAAATATGAGTCATGCCTTCCTCACTTTCAAATAATGATAAGCTACATCAAGCAATTAATTTCATAGCTCTTAATCTCTTCTTGGACTCTGGTTGTTATCCTAATTCTGATCTTGAAGAAGATTTTCTTTTTTTATCAAAAATGGCAAGAAAACATTACCCTCTTCCTAAAAAGCCTCAAGTACTTCATACCCCCAATTACACCATCCAAAAACGTCTTAAACTATCTTTACCCAGTTTTAGGCAGTTGCTCAGAACTTCTCAGGAATTTTTACTTAAAATGCTTGATCTTATTCAGGATCACCCCTTTTTCACAAGAATTCTCAAACCCACAACATGATCCTTCAGCTCATCTGGCCATCACAATATGTTTTTTGGGTTCCAATGGTAATGGAGATTCCTTGAAACGTTTGGAAATTGTCTTTGATTTAGGGTATGGTTCTGTTAACACTTATACCAAATGATGCATCAATACTATAAAATTCTTACCTTTCCAACAAAAGAAAATTTACTTCAGTAATATCAGTTTATGCAAGCAGAGGGCTTCTCAAGATGTACTTGTTTCATTGATGGTACTGCTATTCCTTTGAGTCAGAAACCTGCTCAAGGTAGAAACAATTACTTTGACCATAAAAAGAGTTGGCTTATTTTTAACTCCATTCTTTCTTTTTCTTCATACTAAAACAAGCAACTATATCTTCACTATAGATATTCAATTTCCATTCAGCTTATATGTGACCACAACAGAAAATTTTTATCTTTCTTTGCTGGCTATACTGGTTCATGTCAGTGTATCTAGTATATAAGAATGATTTAATAGTATTTATTAATGGTCCAACTACTTATTGATAAATTATTTAGTGATTAAAACTCAGGGGAAGACAAATAAAATAGTTATACTCAAATAAAACTCACAATACTTGGATCTAAATGTGTGCTAGTGGTGGAAAATAGATAAATAGAATATAGTTACAGCTTATATATAGATAATATCAATTTATAAAGGCTTTATAATATATTTCTGAATAATAATAATTTTTTTATAATGTTTATTTGAATTGTAGTAAGTAAGTGACATCTAATAACCTTAAAATCCTCCCTTACTTATACCAAAATCCACTGGAGTGCACAGACCTTCAATCCAGATGATGTCACTGCTATCCCTGGCAATTACAGCACTGTGAGGGCCCATCACCTCCCCATGGCATCCACTTCAAGAAGATTCAACACCCAGACCTCTAGTAAGGACCCTCCATCACAATTAATGATAACACAGATCTATACCACAAATAGAAAATCCAGATAAAAGCGGATACCATAAAGAAACAGGTAAAATAAGCAATCAAAAAGAGATTTAATGAAACCCAAAGCATATAAAGGAAACAAATAAAATGTTCAAGCCCCCAATAACATCCCCAAGCATCCACATTAACCCAGAAATGACCTTCCAACCCATAAATCCGTGAATAACCATCCAAGGAAGTAAATTAAGTTGTCCAAACTGAGTGTATGCGCCTGATATAGATGTATATGCTTCTGTAGGCATTGTGAGTCCACTGATTTTGTCCATATGACCTAAAATAAGCAGAAAAACAAAGGTTATAGGCTATTAAGGGGCTAAAACCCACTTATATACCTAAATATACATAATATACTGCATATTTCACTGAATATGAGATTTATGTATGTCAATAATTACTTCATATCACTTAAGATAGGTATATTATGACTCCATTAACACCTTAATAAGTATTATTAGGCTATGGATAAGCTATTTAAACTACTATAATTTATATAATAGAATAATAATTATATATATATATAATATAATCATATATATTATTATTTTAACCTTATTTTTAAGATATAAGCTTAATTTACTTAAGGTTATCTTATTTTAAGTATAAGAAATAATCAGTCCTAGGGATATCTAGGCTGACACTCCCTCACCCAAAAAAAACAATAAAAAAATTTTAAGACATTTTAATTAAAAGTAAGGAGTGAAATAGAAAAATAAAAAATATTTCTTTATAATAAATATACTGAATAAACAGTATTATTTTGATTTAAATTTTTTCAAGAGATTTTTAAGATCAGAGATTTCATTTTCTGGAATCCACTGGTCATATTCACTTGATTTATTTTTAAATCTTAATAGATACTCAACTCCCTTTTCTTTACTAAGGTGTCTCTTTTTAAGTATCTTTTCAATTTCTGCCTTTTCAACTATTTCTTCAGCTTGCTGTTTATGCCTTCCTGATCTTCTTGGAAATAGAGCAGTATCATTAGAATGGTATGGTTTTATAAGATAAATAAGAAATACTGGATTTTTTCTATCATATGGTGCATATAGAATAACCTCAACAGCATTATTACCAACCATCTTTTTAACTACAACTGGTCCAATGAATGGATCCTTCAATTTAACAAAACCATTTAAATTAAAATGTAGTGTTGAAATAAGGACTTCATCACCCTCTTTGAAAGTTTTTTCTTTATGGGCTTTATCCCATCTTTTCTTTTCATACTCAAACACCTTATTTATACATTCTTGAGCATGTTTTCTGCATAATTCTTGCATCTGAAGAAAAGATTTAGTACCTGGATGGATATCCAATCTAGGTAAATTATTAAGAGTTTTAGCAGGGGTATTAGGTACATAACCCAACCATAACTCAAATGGCTTTTTGCCAGTGACAGAATGTACTGTACTATTATATGCAAATTTTAAACCTGGGATAAGGGTTACCCAAACATGGGTGTATTTGTCATTGTCTTTAAAATTAAGACCAAAAGCACAATATCTTCTTATCATATCTTCTAAAGTTTGTATCATTCTTTCTGCTAGCCCATCAGTTTGTGGATGGTGTGCTGTAGAAAGATTTAATTGACACCCTGAAACATCCATAAGTGATGTCCAGAACTCAGAAGTAAATTTAGGATCTCTGTCAGAAACTATTGCTTTGGGGAAACCTGCTAAATTTAACATTTGTGTCTACCATAAAAAAGCTAAGTCCTTTGCAGAAACCTCTTTGTGGGTAGGAATTAATTTACACATCTTTGTAAATCTAACTACAATTACCCAGCAGGAGTTATAAATCTTATGCCCTGCTATTGGCAAACCTGTCACAAAGTCCATGTTAATTATTTCCCATGGAGCTTTTGGTTGCTCAATTTATTGTAATAAACCAGCTCTTTTGCCTGTTAATTTTTTAGATTTTTGACAAGAATCACATGTCTCAACATATTTCTGAACATCCTCAGACATGTTAATCCACCAAGCTGTGTTTTTTACTCTGGTTAATGTTTTATGGCAGTCAAAATGACCTGCCAATATATCATCATGACATATAATTAACATTAACTCCTTCATTGAAGAGGGAATCACAATTACATTACTAATTTTTTCCTGTAATATATAAAACCATCCTTAATGGAAAATTTTCCTTTTTCTAATGCCTCTTTATACTTATTTGGTAATGTTTTTATTAAAACATTCATTGAAGCATTAGATGGATCATTAAATATTGTAGTGAGTTTACTCAAGTAAGGATCTGAATCATAATTATCAAGAATTGATTGCATGAATTCATCCTCAAGATCTACAATATAAATGCCATAAATGTTAATAATCTCTGACTCAGGAACATAAGCAGGATTATCATCATTATTAGGCAGAGGTACTCTAGATAACAGATCTACATTAGATTGCAAGGTTCCTGCTCTATGTGTAATAGTCATCCATCCTCTGTATTCTTGTACAGCTAATTGCCATCTAAACATGTGTCTATTAGGAGTTTTCATGTTTAAGAGTGACTTAACTGCACTACAGTCAGTTATTAACTCAAATTTTTGGTCTTCAAGGTAATAATGTAGCTTCCCAAGAGCCCATAATACTGCCAAACATTCAAGTTTTGTAGCACCATATTTCAATTCACTACTTCTTAGAGTACGTGAAATATAGCAACTTACTACATCTGACATTTTTCCTTCAATAAGTTATTTTTGATGCAAAGCAGCACCTAGACCAATAAAACTTGCATCTGTATATAGTACAAAAAGCAATTGGAAATGTGGTAATCTAAAGATAAGAGCTGTCATCAAACATTCTTTCAACATATCAAAAGCCTGTTGTCTTTCATTATTCCAAATGAAAGCTTCTGATTTCTTTATCAGTGTGGTCAATGGTGCAGCAATTAATTGGTATTTTTTTATATATTGTCTATAGTAACCACACATACCAAGAAAAGATTGTACATCCTTAACATTTTGAGGAATGCCAATATTCTTTAATTCAGCCATCTTATTTTGGTCTACACATATTTGTAAGCCAGATACAATATGACCAAGCACTTTTAAAGATTCAAACCCAAATTTACATTTTTTCAATGCAAGGGTCATTTTTATTTCATCCATTTTCTGAAATACCTTATTTAAATGGATTAAGTGTTCATCATAAGTTTTAGAGAGCACTATGATGTCATCAATGTATACCATTAACCATCCCTCAATCATTTCATTATGGAATGTTATATCCATTAACTTCTGAAATACTGATGGAGCATTTTTTGGGCCAAATGGCATTCCGACATATTTATAAATTCCCATGTGTGTTGTTATCAACAAAAAGTTCTGTGAATTCTTTTCAACAGGAATTTGATGGTACCCTTTATTTCCATCTAGGCAACTTATATACTTAGAACCTTTAAGGGTAGCATGTATAGAGGCAATCCTTGGCAAGGGATAAATATCATCTACTGTAAATGTATTTAATGCTCTATAATCACCGCACAGTCTTGCTTTATCTTGTTCATAAGAAATTAGCACTGGTGATATTACACAATATTTTGGTGTAGTTTCAACCTTCTCAAGAATGTTCATTTTCAATAACATCTTAATATTATCCTCTATGTCTTTCCTCTTCATTGGTGAAGCAGGGTATGGTTTCTTTTTAAGACTAGCAGGAATATTATCCATATCACAAGTTAAACTAATCTTCATTTCATGATCTTTTACAAGGCCAAGTTCATTTGTACCATGTGCAAAAGACATTGGAAATGCTTTAATTACATACAAAATATTATTTTTCTCAAAGTTACTTATCTGAGTGCCAAATGATGCTTTTGAAATTTCTGTTTCCAGAAGTTCCATCTCATGGGATTCTTTTCCTTTACACGGAGAATTTGTTACTGACTCAATCTGTAAGACTGTGTTTAAAGAATTTATTTTAAATTTCCTTTTACCATTCATGCCAATTGTAAAATTGTTATTAGAAGGGTCTAATTTCACACCAAATTTAGTCAGAATATCATTTCCAATGATAAAACATTTACTACAGTTAGTAGTATCCATTACTACAAAGTCACAAGTTACTCTTACATAACCATGTTGATGTTTAAAGAAAACAGCAGCTTTGTATCTACCAATGGGGTATAGCACTGATCCAAAACCTCTCCAATTTTTACTTTGAAGTGGTTCAAGCTTGGACTTATATTCACTATCAACTTTCTGTAATGTATTAGTAGAAACAACAGATCCAGCAGCTCCTGTGTCCAATACTATATTAACATTTTCACCAGAAATTATAGCTGGAACCGTGATAGGTGTCATTCTAAAGTTATCAGCTTGTATATCTTTAATGATTTCAGCATCCTCAAAATTCATTAAAGATTCATTTGAGTCCATATTTAATATTGGATTTTCAAAGATGGAAAAATCATCTTCCAACATACAGACTTCATTTTCATCACTATATGAGATATTGCTGTCATAATCACTTGATTCTTTACTTTTTTCAGTTTCAGTTTCAGATTCACGTTGATTTTCAACAATATTTATATTTTTCTCACATTTGTGACCTTTAACCCAAGGTTTGTTACACTTATAACAAGTATTTGTTTCATACTTTTTAGGTACTACAGGTGCAGTAGGTTTTTTCTGCTTCTCCTGAAGTGTTTTAGAATTCTGAATTTTTACAGGTTCAACATTTTGTTTATAAGTAGAATACCTTTATTCATACTTATGGTTTAATAATATTTCATTACAAATATTAATAAAGTCAGAATATTCAGTAACATTTAATGTTCTAGCTACAACAATGTCTCTTTCAGATATAGGTAATTTATATATTATATTATCTTTCCATAAGTTAAAATCCATATGAGGCTCAATGGCTTTTAATATTTTATTTAAATTCATTAAAAATACCATAGGTTTGTCACCATTCAACGGATTATACCTAGTTTTTTCATAAAGTCTCTGCTGAGTAAGTCTGAATCTAGAACCTCCAAATTGTTTTTCAATTAGTTGTTTCCATTCAGCCCAAGAGTAATCTTTACCCTCACTCAAGACAGCTTCAAACCATAATAAAGCAATATCCTTAAATAAAAAAATTAATTTTGATGTTATTTATTCATCTGGTATCTTATATGAGAATTTAAAGTTGTCAATTCTTTGAATAAAATGTTGCCAATCAGAGCTGGCTTCCCCATCATAAGTTGGGTACTGATCTATCTTAGGCCAGTTTTTCAGATTGGATTTTATCTCACTAATCTTAGGTAAATTCAACAACTCATTCACTCTTGATAAATGGTCTTTTATTTCCTCCTGTACGTATTTGTGACTTACATTTTCAGATTTGACACTACCACCAGATGGTTTTAGTTGTGGTGGTATAGGGAAGGAATGAGATTCACTTTTGCCAATGAAAGGATTATTATTATATTGATTATACTTATGATTATCCTGGTTCATTAGTAGATTGGCAGTTTCAATCTCAACTTTAGTTAATCTTTGTAGCAACTCAGAGAAACTTTGATTTGTCTGGGCAAAAGATAACTTAGTTCTTGATTCAGTTTTCAATAAATGTGTTTCATACAATTTTTCTAACTCACAGAATTTGTTTGAAAGTTCATTATATTTACTACTCAATGAATCATATTTAAGAATTAGAGACTAATGTTCTTTCTCTAATTCTTTATTACGTGTTTATAATTGAGAAATGTTTAATGTCAAGGATGAAATTGTATCACTAGTGAGCTTAACTGTCTGTTCCTCACAATCAGTCATTCTATTCCACAATGCTGAAACAATTCTATGGACAGTTGGATTATTGTTAAAATACTCCATGTCTTCCTTTTCAATTCTCTCACTCTCCTGTGAACTTCTCATCTCACTAGTAGGTGTTGGCAACTGAGGATTAACTGTATTATCATTATAAATAGTACTGTTCTTGTGGACAAAAGACAAGTCAGGTGTATCTACTCTAAAACCTAAATTTCTTAAATCCTCCTCTATTTTCTGCACAGATTAAACATCAATAGGATTACCTATATTGTAATTATCAGTATTGTGTTCAATCTGAGAGGGTAATCTACTTACCATGGGATAGATGCCAGTCCTGATTTTTGGCGCTTTTTTCCTTTGTAAGGGTGAACTGAGGAATTCAGATGAGGTGGTGGATCCCTGTTGCAGCTGTGGCTGGTCCATTGTTGATGGAACCAGTCCCACTTCAATTTTTCTACCAGGATTTTCTCCTGGGAGTGAGTTGACCCTCCTGGGATAGGGGTTTGCTGACTTGGTTGACTTGGCTGGCCTCCCTTTAGCTCTGCCAGTGTCTGATTCATTTGTTGAAACCCTACCTTGCAATTGTTCTGTAATTGCTCTACCTCTTTGAACATGAGTGCCTTGAATTCTTCAAACTTCAAAACCTGTTTGGCCAAGTGGGATAGCTGATCCTGAAAAGGAGGAGGAGTCTTTTTTATGGTTATCTTTTTTAAAAGGGCGTCTTTTTCCTCTATGCTCATGTTCTCTGCCTGGGGGTATTGCTGACCCTCCATGGTTATGTCCTGGATAGGGTTGTTAGCTTTAGACTTGGTATTATAAGCAGGCTTTTCACTTACACTGTCCTGAGGAGCACTCATATTGTTAATAATGACAATATATCACGTCTACAGAAAGGAAAAACTCTATGGAATTAGTAGACAAAAGCTATTAGCAATGTTATTACTAATAAAAAAGCACTGGAGCTTACCCTGAATTTATATCTTTATTTATTTAAATAAAATATAAGAAAAATTAGAAAAAATCTGTTAAAAATAAAACAATAAGTCTAACTAGACCTTTATAAGGGTGAATTATTAGCTTACCAAGCTTTAACCAAATACCAATTAATTAAGTTTTATATTGGTGAACAAATACCAAGTGAAATTGGGTTTATATTGGGTACAGTTACTACTGTAAATACCTAATTTTTATTATAAAAAATTAGTACAATTATTATAAGGGTTCTTTTCCACAATCACTCAGCTATGATGACCCACTAATATGCAGCAGACCCAAATATTTGGTTATTTTAAGATATACTAAAGTAAAAATCACGTCCCAAGGCTTATACTAAATAATAAGTAAAATATAAGGAAAGACCCCCAATTGTCAGTAAAGTCTAGTATATAAGTATGATATAACAGTATTTATTTATGGTCCTACTAATTATTAATAAATGATTTAGTGATTAAAACTCAGGGGAATACTAATAAAATAGTTATACTCAAATAAAACTCACAATAATTGGATTTAAATGCGTGCTAGTGGTGGAAAATAGATGAATAAAATATAGTTATAGCTTATATAAAGATAATATCAATTTATAATGGCTTTATAATATATTTATGAATGCTAATAATTGTATTGTAGTTTTTGTTAGAATTGTAGTAAGTGAATGATCATAAATAACCGTCAAAATCCCTCCTTACTTATACCCAAATCCCCTGGAGTGCACAGACCTTCAATCCAGATGATGTCACTGCTATCCCCAGCAATTACAGCACTGTGAGGGCCCATCACCTCCCCACGGCGTCCACTTCAAGAAGATTCAACACCCAGACCTCCAGTAAGGACCTTCCATCACAATTAATGATAACACAGATCTATACCACAAATAGAAAATCCAGATAAAAGCGGATACCATAAAGAAACAGGTAAAATAAGCAATCAAAAAGAGATTTAATGAAACCCAAAGCATATAAAGGAAACAAATAAAATGTTCAAGCCCCCAATAACATCCCCAAGCATCCACATTAACCCAGAAATGACCTTCCAACCCATAAATCCGTGAATAACCATCCAAGGAAGTAAATTAAGTTGTCCAAACTGAGTGTATGCACCTGATATAGATGTATATACTTCTGTAGGCATTGTGAGTCCACTGATTTTGTCCATATGACCTAAAATAAGCAGAAAAACAAAGGTTATAGGCTATTAAGGGGCTAAAACCCACTTATATACCTAAATATACATAATATACTGCATATTTCACTGAATATGAGATTTATGTATGTCAATAATTACTTCATATCACTTAAGATAGGTATATTATGACTCCATTAACACCTTAATAAGTATTATTAGGCTATGGATAAGCTATTTAAACTACTATAATTTATATAATAGAATAATAATTATATATATATATAATATAATCATATATATTATTATTTTAACCTTATTTTTAAGATATAAGCTTAATTTACTTAAGGTTATCTTATTTTAAGCATAAGAAATACTCAGTCTTAGGGATATCTAGGCTGACATGTCTCTTTTTAAGTATCTTTTCAATTTCTGCCTTTTCAACTATTTCTCCAGGTTTCTGTTTATTCTTTCCTGATCTTCTTGGAAATAGAGAAGTATCATTAGAATGGTATGGTTTTATAAGAGAAATAGGAAATACTGGATGTTTTCTATCATATGGTGCATATAGAATAACCTCAACAGCATTGTTACCAACCATCTTTTTAACTACAAATGGTCCAATGAATGGATCCTTCAATTTAACATTACCATTTAAATTGAAATGTAGTGTAGAAATAAGGACTTAATCACCCTCTTTGAACATTTGTTCTTTATGGGCTTTATCCCATCTTTTCTTCTCATACTCAAACACCTTATTTATACATTCTTGAGCAAGTTTTCTGCATGATTCTTGCATCTGAAGAAAAGATTTAGTACCTGGATGGATATCCAATCTAGGTAATTTATTAAGAGTTTTAGCAGGGGTATTAGGTACGTAACACAACCATAACTAAAATGGCATTTTTCCAGTGACAGAATGTATTGTACTATTGTATGCAAATTCTAAACCTTGAATAAGGGTTACCCAATCATGCATGAATTTATCATTGTCTTTAAAATTAAGACCAAAAGCACAATATCTTCTTATCATATCTTCTAAAGTTTGTATCATTCTTTCTGCTAGCCCATCATTTTGTGGATGGTGTGCTGTAGAAAGATTTAATTGACACCCTGAAACATCCATAAGTGATGTCCAGAACTCAGAAGTAAATTTAGGATCTCTGTCAGAAACTATTGCTTTAGTGAAACCTGCTATATTTAACATTTGTGTCTACCATAAAAAAGCTAAGTCCTTTGCAGAAACCTCTTTGTGGGTAGGAATAAATTTACACATCTTTGTAAATCTATCTACAATTACCCAGCAGTAGTTATAACTCTTATGCCCTGCTATTGGAAAACCTGTTACAAAGTTCATGTTAATTATTTCACATGGAGCTTTTGGTTGCTCAATTTGTTGTAATAACCCAGCTCTTTTGCCTGTTAATCTTTTAGATTTTTGACAAGAATCACATGTCTCAACATATTTTTGAACACCCTCAGACATGTTAATCCACCAAGCTGTGTTTTTTACTCTGGTTAATCTTTTATGGTAGTCAAAATGACCTGCTAAGATATCATCATGACATATACTTAATATTAACTCCTTCATTGAAGGGGAAATTACAATTACATTACTAATTTTTTCCTGTAATATATAAAACCATCCTCAATGGAAAATTTTCCTTTTTCTAATGCCTCTTTATACTTATTTGGTAATTTTTTTATTAAAACATTCATTGAAGCATTAGATGGATCATTTAATATTGTAGTGAGTTTACTCAAGTCAGGATCTGAAGAATTCATGTCAAGAATTGATTGCATGAATTCATCCTCAAGATCTACAATATAAATGCCATAAATGTTAATAATCTCTGAGTCAGGAACATAAGCAAGATTATCATCATTATTAGGCAGAGGTACTCTAGATAACAGATCTACATTAGAGTACAAGGTTTCTGCTCTATGTGTAATAGTCATCCATCCTCTGTATTCTTGTACAGCTAAATGTCATCTTAACATGTGTCTATTAGGAGTTTTCATGTTTAAGAGTGACTTAACTGCACTACAGTCAGTTATTAACTCAAATTTTTGATCTTTAAGGTAATAATGTAGCTTCTCAAGAGCCCATACTACTGCCAAAAATTCAAGTTTAGTAGCACCATATTTCAATTCACTACTTCTTAGAGTACATGAAATATAGCAAATCACTACTTCTGACATTTTTCCTTTAATAAGTTGTTTTTGATGCAAAGCAGCACCCAGACCAATAAAACTTGCATCTGTATATAATACAAAAAGCAATTGGAAATGTGGTAATCTCAAGATAGGAGCTGTCATCAAACATTCTTTCAACATATCAAAAGCCTGTTGTCTTTCATTATTCCAAATGAAAACTTCTGATTTCTTTATCAGTGTGGTCAATGGTGCAGCAATTAATTGGTATTTTTTTATATATTGTCTATAATAACCACACATACCAAGAAAAGATTGTACATCCTTAACATTTTGAGGAATGCCAATATTCTTTAATTCAGCCACCTTATTTTGGTCTACACATATTTGTAAGCCAGATACAATATGACCAAGCACTTTTAAAGATTCAAACCCAAATTTACATTTTTTCAATTCAAGGGTCATTTTTATTTCATCCATTTTCTGAAATACCTTCTTTAAATGGATTAAGTGTTCATCATATGTCTTAGAGAACACTATGATGTCATCAATGTATACCACTAACCATCCCTCAATCATTTCATTATGGAATGTTATATCCATTAACTTCTGAAATACTGATGGAGCATTTTTTGGTCCAAATGGCATCCTGACATATTTATAAATTCCCATGTGTGTTGTTATCAACAAAAAGTTGTTTGAATTCTTTTCAACAGGAATTTGATGGTACTCTTTATTTCCATCTAAGCAACTTATATACTTAGCACCTTTGAGGGTAGCATGTATAGAGGCAATCCTTGGCAAGGGATAAATATCATCTACTGTAAATGTATTTAATGCTCTATAATCACCACACAGTCTTGCTTTATCTTGTTCATAAGAAATTAGCACTGGTGATATTACACAATATTTTGGTGTAGCTTCAACCTTTTCAAGAATGTTCATTTTTAATAACATCTTAACATTTTCCTCTATGTCTTTCCTCTTCATTGGTAAAGAAGAGTATGGTTTCTTTTTAAGACTTGCAGGAATATTATCCATATCACAAGTTAAACTAATCTTCATTTCATGATCTTTTACAAGGCCAAGTTCATTTTTACCATGTGCAAAAGCCATTGGAAATGCTTTAATTACATCCAAAATATTATTTTTCTCAGCTTCACTTATCTGAGTGTCAAATGATGCTTTTGAAATTTCTGTTTCCAGAAGTTCCATCTCATTGGATTCTCTTCCTTTGCACAGAATATTTGTTACTGACTCAATGTGTAAGACTGTGTTAAAAGAATTTATTTTAAATTTCCTTTTAAGATTCATGAAAATTGTAAAATTATTATTAGCAGGGTCTAATTTTACACCAAACTTAGTCAGAATATCATTTCCAATGATAGAACAGTTACTAAAGCTAGTATTATCCATTACTACAAAGTCACAAGTTACTCTAACATAACCATGCTGATGTTTAAAGAAAACAGCAGCTTTGTATCTAACAATGAGGTGTAGTACTGATCCAAAATCTCTCCAATTTTTACTTTGAAGGGGCTCAAGCTTAGACTTATATTCACTATCAATTTTCTGTAATGTATTAGTAGAAACAACAGAACCAGCAGCTCCTGTGTCCAATACTATATTAAAATTTTTACCAGAAATGATAGCTGGAAGAGTGATAGGTGTCATTATAAAGTTATCAGCTTGTATATCTTTAATGATTTAAGAATCCTCAAAATTAAATAAAGATTCATTTGAGTCCATATTTAATATTGTATTTCAAAAGATGGACAAATCATCTTCCAACATACAGACTTCATTTTCATCACTATATGAGATATTGCTGTCATAATCACTTGATTCTTTACTTTTTTCAGTTTCAGTTTCAGATTCACGTTGATTTTCAGCAATATTTATATTCTTCTCACATTTGTGACCTTTAACCCAAGGTTTTTTACACTTATAACAAGTATTTGTTTCATACTTTTTTGGTACTACAGGTGCAGTAGGTTTTTTCTGCTTCTCCTGAAGTGTTTATGAACTCTGATTTTTAACAGGTTCAACATTTTGTTTATAAGTAGAATACCTTGCTACATACTTATGGTTTAGTAATATTACATTACAAATATTAATAAAGTCAGAATATTCAGTAAAATTAATTGTTCTAGCTACAACAATGTCTCTGACAGATATAGGTAATTTATATATTATCTTGTCTTTCCATAAGTTAAAATCCATGTTAGGCTCAATGGCTTTTAATATTTTACTTAAATTCATTGAAAATACCATAGTTTTGTCACCATTCAACAGATTGTATCTAGTTTTCTCATAAAGTCTCTGCTGAGTGAGCCTGAATTTAGACCCTCCAAATTGTTTTTCAATTAGTTGTTTCCATTCAGCCCAAGAGTAATCTTTACCCTCATTCAAAACAGCTTCAAACCATAATAAAGCAACATCCTTAAATGAAGAGATCAATTTTGATGTTATTTCTTCATCTGGTAACTTATATGAGAATTTCAAATTGTCAATTCTTTGAATAAAATGTTTCCAATCAGAGCTGGCTTCCCCATCATAAGTTGGGTACTGATCTATCTTAGGCCAGTTCTTCTGATTGAATTTTATTTCACTAATCTTAGGTAAATTCAACAACTCATTTACTCTTGATAAATGGTCTTTTATTTTCTCCTGTATGGATTTGTGACTTACATTTTCAGATTTGACACTACCACCAGATGGTTTTAGTTGTGGTGGTATAGGGAAGGAATGAGATTCACTTTTTCCAATGAAAGGATTATTATTATACTGAGTATACTTATGATTATCCTGGTTCATTAGTAGATTGGCAGCTTCAATCTCAACTTTAGTCAATCTTTGTAGTAGCTCAGAGACACTTTGATTTGTCTGCACAAAAGATAACTTAGTTCTTAATTCAGTTTTCAATAAATGTGTTTCATACAATTTTTTTAACTCACAGAATTTTGTAGAAAGTTCACTATATTTATTACTCAATGAATCATACTTAAGAGTTAGAGACAAATGTTCATTCTCTAATTATTTGTTACATGTTGCCAGTTGAGAAATTTTCAATGTTAAGGATGAAATTGTATCACTTGTGAGCTTAACTGTCTGTTCCTCACAATCAGTCATTCTATTCCACAATGCTGAAACAATTCTATGGACAGTTGGATTATTGTTAAAATACTCCATGTCTTCCTTCTCAATTCTCTCACTCTCTTGTGAACTTCTCATCTCACTAGTAAGTGGTGGCAACTGAGGATTAACTGTATTATAAATAGTACTGTTATTATTGACAAAAGACAAGTCAGGTGTATCTACATCAAAACCTAATTTTATTAATTCCTCCTCTATTTTCTGCACAGATTTGACATCAATAATATAACCTACATTGTAATTATCAGTATTGTGTTCAATCTGAGAGGGTAATATACTTTCCACGGGATTTTTGTGAGCCCTGATTTTTGGCGCCTTTTTTTTCCCTTGTAGGGGTGAACTGAGGAAGTCTGATAAGGAGGAGGATCCTTGTTGCAGTTGTGAATGGACCATTGTTGATGGAACCAATCCCACTTCCATTTGTCTACCAGTATTTTCTCCTGGGAGTGATGTGGCCCTCCTGGGGTAGGGGATTTATGACTTGGCTGGCCTCCCTTTAGCTCTGCCAGTGATTTATTCATCTGCTGGAATCCTACCTTGCAATTGTTCTGAAATTGCTCTCCCTCCTTGAGCATGAGAGACTTTGATTCCTCCAACTTCAGGCCCTGTTTTGCAAGATGGGAAAAATGATCCTGCAGAGGAGGAGATGTCTTTTTTATTTTAATCTTTCTAAGAGGGTGTCTTTTTCCTCTATACTCATTTGCTCTGCCTGGGGGTATGACTGACCCTCCATGGTTATTTCCTGGTGCAATGTTTTTGTTAGCTTTAGACCTGGTATTATAAGCAAGCTTTTCACTTACATTGTCCTGAGGAGCACTCATATTTATAAGAATAACAATATATCATGTCTACAGAGAGTAAAACCTGTTTGAATTAGTAGATTAAAATTATTAGCAATGTTATTACTAATAAAAAAGCACTGGAGCTGACCCTGAATTTATATCTTTATTTATTTAAATAAAATATAAGAAATATTTGAAAAAATCTGTTAAAAATAAAATAATAAATTTAACCAGACCTTTATAAGGGTGAATAAATAGCTTATCAAGCTTTAACCAAATACCAATTTAATTGGATGTTATATTGGTGACCAAATACCAAGTGAAATTGGGATTATATTGGGTACAGTTACTACTGTAAATACCTAATTTTTATTATAAAAAATTAGTAAAATTATTATAAGGGTTCTTTTTCGCAATCACTGAGTTATGATGACCCACTAATGTGCAGAAGACCCAAATATTATGTTTGCTTTGAGCTATACTAAAGTAAAAATCACGTCCCAAGGCTTATACTAAATGATAAGTAAAAACTAAGGAAAGACCCCCAATCGTCAGTGTATCTAGTATATAAGTATGATTTAATAGTATTTATTAATGTCCTACTACTTATTGATAAATGATTTAGTGATTAAACCTCAGGGGAAGACTAATGAAATAGTTATACTCAAATAAAACTCACAATACTTGGATTTAAATGTGTGCTAGTGGTGGAAAATAGATAAATAGAATATAGTTACAGCTTATATATAGATAATATCAATTTATAAAGGCTTTATAATATATTTCTGAATAATAATAATTTTTTATAATGTTTATTTGAATTGTAGTAAGTAAGTGACGTCTAATAACCTTAAAATCCTCCCTTACTTATACCAAAATCCACTGGAGTGCACAGACCTTCAATCCAGATGATGTAACTTCTATCCCTGGAAATTACAGCACTGTGAGGGCCCATCACCTCCCCATGGCTTCTACTTCAAGAAGATTCAACACCCAGACCTCCAGTAAGGACCCTCCATCACAATTCATGATAACACAGACCCATACCATAAATAGAAAATCCAGATAAAAGCGGATACCATAAAGAAACAGGTAAAATAACTCATCCAAAGAGAATATAATGAAACTCAAAGCATATAAAGGTAACAAATGAAATTTTCAAACCCTCAATAACATCCCCAAGCATCCATATTACCCCAGAAATGACCTCCCAACCCATAAATCTGTGAATATGCATCCAAGGAAGCAGATTAAGTTGTCCAAACTGAGTGTATGCGCCTGAAATAGATGTATATGCTTCTGTAGGAGTTGTGAGTCCACTGCATACGTCCATATGACCTAAAATAAGCAGAAAAACAATGTTTTTAGGCTATTAAGAGGCTAAAACCCACTTATAGACCTAAATATACATAATATACTGCATATTTCACTGAATATGAGATTTATGTATTCATTTAAGCTTATGTATGTCAATAATTACTTAATATCACTTAAGATAAATATATTATGACTCCATTAACACCTTAATAAGTATTATTAGGCTATGGATAAGCTATTTAAACTACTAAAATTTATATAATAGAGTAATACATATATATATATGTAATATAACCATATACATTATTGTTTTAACCTTATTTTTAAGATATAAGCTTAATGTACTTAATGTTATCTTATTTTAAGTATAAGAAATACTCATTCCTAGGGATATCTAGGCTGAAAGTACATGTCATGACTCCTACATCTTCCAAAGAATGCAAATTTCAAAAGAACCTAAAAATTTCTTTGATGAAGATCAGTATCTTCTAGAAGATTCTGCTTAGGTGAATGGAAGGTATGTACTTCCTGATTTTTGGGGAGCAGCATCTGAATACAGTCAAAATGACAACTTCAACAAAAACTTAAAAATTTCAAGAGTCCATATTGAACATTGTATTGGAATTATGAAAGGTTGTTTCTCCAGTTTAAGAGAATTAAGAAGTTCTCTTAGAAATAAATTTAAATTGGAGGCAGTGATAAGCTGGATTCTGTGTTGCACTATACTTTATAACCTACTCACTGACCTCAAAGATCAATAGTTATTGTTGTGTGAAGATGAGAAAGTTGAAACACCTCCAACTATATCTAACACTACTATTTCTCAATCATCTAGCATAAAGGTGAAAATTCTTCCAATAAAAATTCATCCTTTCTCAACACAACCCTTTTAATTTCTTTTACATACTCTTCAAATGATCAAGTCGCATGTATTATTCTCTTTCTTTTGTAATTTTATTTTTGCATATTTAATTTTATTTTGAATTTTCACTGAAAGTCTCTTTTTCCCCATCTCATTTATTTTGCTCAACACCTCAACATGAAATTGCATATTTTCAGCTATCACATAATTTCTCAGTCATTCTTTTTTTCTTTCATCCCTCTTATCTCTCTCTGTTGATATTCTATTAGCATATTATGTTTACTATTACTGAACTCCTACTTTAAATGTCTAATCACATATATATATATATATATTTAAAACCCTAATACCAGTTATTCTATATATCATCATTTATATACATACCCTAACTCCAGAACTCTTAAGGATGTTTCCTCATTAATGAGTTGGCATCCAATCTTTTATCTCTTATTTTATTATTATTTTCTCACCTTCTTTCTTTAGTCCTATTTTTCCGTCTCTTTCTTTTGTCCTTGCTTGTTCATCTCTCCTCCCTCATACACCTTTTGTCCACTGCCCACTGTCCATTGTCCATTTTCTATCATTTTCCACTATCAATTGTCCATTGTCCATTATTTTCCACTATATCACTAACTTAACTTATTGATTATTATCAGGTAAAAAATTATTCTCTCTATAACTGCAATGAATCCAATATTTTCTCTCTTATTTTATTATCATTTTCTCACCTTCTTTCTTTAGTGCTATTTTCCTTTCTCTTGGTTTTGTCCTTGCTCATCCATCTCTCCTCCCTTGTCCACTTCTTGTCCACTTTCCACTGTCTATTTTCCATCATTGCTCATTATATCACTAACTTAACTAATTGATTATTATCAGGTAAAAATCCTATTTTACTTTCTCAATGTTTTGTCATCTCTTTCCCATCTCTTTTCCCTTGTCAAATTCTTGTCCACTGTCTACTTTCCACTGTCCATGATTTTCCACCATATCACTAACTCAACTTATTGATTATTATCAGGGTTATGAGCCCAGTGCCTCTGCATTCATTCAAATCTGGCTATACCTCAGTCTACTAGCGCATCATCACCCCCCTCAAGTCCACTCACATCTTCCACTCATACTCTCACGCCAAAAATGGCTTCTACTTCTGATTTGGCTCCTCCCTCTAACTTCTCATATCTACAAGATTCTGAAAACTACTCAGAAATTAAAAGGAATTGAGAAATAAACCAACAAAAAATACAGTTCCTGGAAGACTGACATCAAATATGCCCTAACCAATAGAAACTTAGATCAATTATTAGATGAAAATTTCCCAATACCTACAAACCCTAATCTCTTAAATATATTTAACATCCAAAAAAGACAAAAAAATACAATTATCAAAATTTTCATGGACCAAACAAATCAACACAAGCTCATTCTGAATTATTACTTAGTTGAACATTTTCAGTTATGGAAACAAATCAAAGAACCCTATGCTTCCAAATCAACACAAAACTGCTCTTACTTTGTTAGTCAACTATTTAAAATCAAACTCACTGAAGGCAATATCATTGAAGCCATGAATAAATTTCTTGAGACAATGAGGCTTCTCAGAGAGCTTTCCCTGGACCTATTTAAAGAAAACGTTTTATCCTATACCATAGGCAATTATGTTTTGAATTTATTTCCTAAATCATATCAAACTGTGGCCACAATCATTCTGAGAAAATAAAACATTACCAATAAAAAACCAAACATTGATGATATCTTCTCTGATGTCAAGACAGAATTTATACATTGTAAAACACTCAATTTATCCTCTTCTGGTACAGCCTTGGAAATGGAAACCAAGACCAAGAAACTTTGTTCAAAGGGTAAAAACAATCCCTTGGCTCCTCATCCAGAATCATCCTGCTTCTAAATTCACCAATAAAAACATGACAAGTTTTTAAAAAGAAAAAAGGAAAGAGAAAATTGTAATACCAAAAACTCTCATAAAGCTCTATAATTACTCAATGAACTACCCAATGACAATGCCATTTTGGAAAGTGGCGCTTCATTCTCTATCTTCAACAATCAAAAATACTTCAATTCATACAGAAACTCTAAAATATTACTATCTGTGGCAAATGGAGATGAGCTAACTGAGCTTGGACAGGGGAGAGAAATGTTCTCATCAAATTCAGGTCATAAATTCAATATTAATCAAGCTTTCTATGCCTCTAACGTTGTAGACTGTTCTAAAGTACTAAGAAGTAGACACAATGCAAGATGGGTTGGTTCTCCTCTTCAATTTCTAAAAAGAAGTGCCTGCCACTCTTATTTTTAAAGACAGCGCAATAATGTGTAACACTAATATTTGATTAGAAAGTTTATAAGATGAGAGGTGAGTTTTAGAGATCAGGAAAAACAAGTATTACTATCTGGATATTTCTATTCTTAATAAGTGCTAATATCCACAGCTACTCCCTCTTGAAGCGCTCTCTTTGAATATGCCTTATTATAGCAATAAAATAACTCTAATAATAGTCAATCCTACTAAGTCTATATATTCCCTCTATGTTGCGCTCTTTCACTTATGCTATATGAAATACACACACAGATGCATGAATGATAAAAGACTCAGAAATATCTCTAATTTACTATTCTATATCTCTCTATATATTCTACTTACCACACGTCTCCCTATCTTTATCAAATAGTCCTCCTTTTTATTATTTTCCAGTACTCAAGACACAGTTCCCTAGTGGATCTCCAGTGCTGGCTCTAGCGCCACATTAGTAAAACAATAACTAATATATTAGTAAACCATGTACACTGCTTGTAACAACTACGGCGCCTAAAACATACCCTATGATTACTAACGCTAGTATTAACTTGTTTCACTCATACTCCACATATGCGCTTTTGACTATACCTTTGTTTTTGTTTCAGCACTATTTTCAGGTTTGACCCATTCTAACGCTGATCCTAGTCGCCTTGACTCTTGGGTAGTTTTGTGATTGAGTCCCCACTCTCCTTTCTTTAATACTAAGTTCATAGCTCTGACAATTCACTTAACTAGTTAGCCTCCCTTATTACCTGTTTTAGTAAGTTACCCAACTAGCCGCAGTACAGTATACTATGCACTTGAGTTGTCCTTAAGCTATAACTCTTTCCATAATGTGTAACACATCATTATTGGAAAGTACAAATCCATATTGTTTAGTGCTTTACAGTCATAAATCAATAACACACAATTCCCCATTTTGCGGCACATCTTGCTGCAAAATCCGAGCGCACAGACCCTCAATCCTTTTCCGCGCTTCCATTTCCTTTGTTCTTTGAAACACACAAATACATATTATATTTTAGCACTACCTACTGCGCTAACTTACTTTGTTCTTCCTGGACTACGCACGCTGATTGGTCTAAAATTATGCTACCTGCGAGGCACGTACCACATCCTCCCTCTACTTGCGACTGTCCCCAGGAGCCCATAAATACCTTTGTCTTGCAGAGTTTCCTTCCTCCATCTTCTATCTTCTTCTCTTATTTTTCCTCTCCTTCTCTTATCTGTCATCCTTCATATCTTTCAATGAATACCAGAAGAACTAATCCTAACACTGAAAATACCGCCAACGTTGTGGACACAATTCAACAGTTCATGCGCACTCAGCCCCCTGCTGCTCCACCAACAACGCCCATAACTACACTGATGGGTGGGACAAGATGCACCTGCTGCATCGAAAATGACATAACTCCTTGTCATTTCTCAAAAGCCCGCTGTGGCAATAATTTCTTCACTGTAAGTTATCTTCACTTTCCTTCCTTGTTGTTACTAACCTTTCATTTCTTTCCCCTTTTTTTTCAGTCATGCGACTACTGCAAGAAACGCAAAAAGAAGTGTAGTTACGATGGGCCGCCCACTGTTGCACACCTGGACCCTAATGCTTCAACCACTAATATGATGAGTCAAATGACCATCAAGCGCCCGGCGCCTGCTCCTGTTATCCCACCTGGCAACAAACAAGCCAAGGTTGGTTACCGCGAATCTACACCCAGTAGCATCGCTTCCATCCCAAGCTCTCTCTTTTCAGAGGAGACTACCATAAGTCTTCTTCTTCCTACTTCTTCCTTTTCTAATGCTAACATTCTCTTTTTTTTTTTCTTTAGAATGCGCCAGGCACACCTTACGCTGCAATGCCTCCGCCTCCTAATGTTCCTCTATTCCTTCAAGCCTTGGAAGAAGATCCCGTCTGGGATACCGAGCCTATTCCGGAGTGTACTCCTTGAATACCCACCCCTGACTGGACAACTATGCAGCCGGTCTTTTATACCATCATCCCGGACAAATGGCCCATCAAAACTTTTCCAGACGTCGATTATGAAGAACCGGCCATGGCTCAAAACTGGGAATTTGCAGAGCAAATTGCCTGCCCTCCATACAATGCGACCATGCGTCGTATGAACAACATGCTAACTGCCGTCAAAGAATTCCTTGAGGTGGTCCCGGTTTATACTCACGCCAAGTATGATAAACAAAAACAGCTAATAACCACCTTGCAACAAAACATGCAAGAGGCTGTTAACAACTGGGCTTTCTGCATTCCAATCTTTGATGAAGCAGAATACTAAAAATATATATATATTACCTTGTAAAAAAAACTGTAATATTATTATTTTTTATTTATTTTCCCTTAATTTTCCTGTGAGAATTCTACAACTGCAAGGTGAGTTGCCTTCAAAAAAAATATCATCCTTTTTCTAAGCAGCGCACCCTTCTACTAAGTGCTTATGAATGATGAATCAACAAAAAATAACAACTTGAGATTGTTGCTACTTTCTATAGCAGAAAATACTTCTCCTGCATTTTATATTTATGCGCTCTCTTGTAATCTTCAGATCTTCACAATATATGACTTTCCCTTGACTGCGACAGATTTGCCTTTCCTTGGGTAATTCATTATGACAAAAATTTTTCACTATCTTCTTAGAAACCATCCAGCGCTCAAGTCAGACATGGCGCAACTGATGACTCCTCTATGATGCCATTGTTATCTTATAAATAGCCTTTCTCATAACCTAGATCTCTTTCATCAAAATATTATGACTCAATATCGTATGGTTCCCAAAGATCAAGAGTGCTTGTTTTGTAAACGCCGCAACTTTCATTGTACATTTTCTAAACCTTGGGGGTATGCCTCCTTTAGACCTGCCTGTGACAATTGCTTCAGATACCACAAAACTTGCAATATCTCTTTTAACCAGAATACTCCTCAGCCTACTGGTTATATTCGCTTTCCACCTAGCTCTACTAGTAGCGCTCCCATAGTTAAAACCACTAGTCCCACTATCTCCACTAATAATAATGTTCCTCATGAATCACCATTGCTTCCTAGTTTTCCCAGGCGCAAAATATCTATTCAGCCTAGCGCTGAACCTTCTTCCACTCTGAGCTCTAATGCTTCTATGGGCTCAGGCTCCACTGCAGCTGCTCCTGATGCGGTTACCATTACTTTGCCATCAGCACGCCCACAAAACTTATTAGCAAGTAAGTATCCTTTATTATACTTATGCTCTCCTTGCCCACTGACTCCTTGTCAGGCTTCAATGAGTCCATCTCCCTGGGATGGGTTCCTATCCCTTTACCCTTTGTCCATTCCATGCGAATGTTTTCCAGACTTCGTCTTATATATGACGCTATGTCTCTATCCTATTCTAACACACCAGCTTTTTCTGACGCTGAACTTGAAGCTCGCTATACCCATATAGAAATGATAGGTCAACTAATGAAAAAAATCAGCTCATCAACTATTCTTGGATTCCCCGCTGATCCCCATTGGCTTGTCATGCCTGAAGACTGGAAAGGATATCCTATTAGCTTTCACCCTGATACCGAATAGCCCACTAGATCTTCTCCTTATGAGCCTCCTCTGTCCATTCTCCCTGTACATATTCTTCATATATTTTTCATGCTATGCCTTCAAATAATCTTTTTAGAAATGGCGCTATTTTATTACACCTGTCTTCCATACTATAGAGCGCCTAACTTTTCTCCCTCTACTTTCTTTAAAAAACTTTAAACCCTAATAAAAAAATCATAAATAAACTTTTATATCATAAAACGTTACTGCCTTTACTGCGATACAGAAATATACCATGTAAAATAAGAATTGAACTTTAGAGCGCCCCATCTATAAATCGCTATTCCACTCCTGGTTAGTTAACCCATTAGCTAAACTCCCAGCGTCTTTTGAGTTTACATGGTACACATCTCCTTTAATCCAATTACCTATTTGGTCATGTCCCCTCTAATGATGAAAAAATATATATAAGATTTCATTTTCCTCTACACCCTCATCTAAGCGCTTATGCTAGTTGCCTGTTCAGCCATAGTCCGCCTAACTTCCAGTTAGCGCCCTCTATCCGTCACAACTGTGTCAAAGCCTCCTGTGAGTCCTCTTAGAAAAACAAAACTTAACATAACTTGTTAGTTTAACCTCTTCCCAGAGGTAATATAAAAAACATAAAAAATCATTGATAGTTTAACCTCTTCCCGGAGGTATTATTCTGGTAGCTTTTGCTCATTCCGGAGGTTATCTTGTATCACTGGAACACCCCTTGGGTAGAATCTTTTGATCTGATCTGCAGCCACACCTCGCTTCCACTAAGTACCATCCAATTCCTCCAGTAAATAAGACCCACCAGTTATCTGATTTCTTATCCTATATGGACCCTTCCATCTGACAGAAAGCATCTAGCCCCATTGGCTTTCTAAACTTCTATTATAAACCAAAACCAAATCTCCCGGGTTCAATGGCTTTCTTAACCTATGCGCTAAGCGCTCATCCCAATATTTAACTGACTTGTCCCGGATCTGCATCATTCTTTCATACGCCTTCTCCACAAAATTGTCTTTCCTTTCAAGCTGCGCTACCCTCGCTAGAATTAAATCTTCAGTTGAGCACACTTGATCCCAGTCACATCCTAGAAATGATTCAGCCTCCAGATCAATAGTTAATGCCACCCTTTGACCAAACACCAGTTCATACGGTGAAAACCCTGTTGTTCTTTTAGCTGAAATCCTGTCCGCAAACAAAACTAATGGCAAGTAGTTCTTCCACTTTGCCCCATTATTTCAACATAATTTAACTATTGCATCCTTTATAACTTGATGCCCTCTTTCTACCATTCCCTCTGCTTCAGGATAATATGGTGTTGCAACTTGTAACTTTGCGCCAATACCTTTTACTACCTCTTGGAATTCTCCAGCAAATTCAGCGCCACCATCTACGGTTACCATCTTCATTACCCCATACCTGTAAATACATTCTTTCTTCAAAAATTCAGCTACATTACTTGCCTTGAGATTTACCAATGGCGCTGCTTCAACCCATCCTGATAGATCATCCCTGGCTACTACCACATATTTAAAGTGTCCTTCTTTTATATGAACTGCATCTAAACTGACCCTACTAAAAACAGTATCTTCGCCCGTCGCTCTACCTTTCTCTTTTGGCTTTCTGTAACTCCTGCGCTGACATTCAGGACAAGATTTAATCCAATCTCTTACTTCATTTTTCATATTGGGCCACCAGAATCTTTCCCTAACTCTGCGATACGTCTCATCTTGACCTCTATGTCCTAAATTCTCATGTAGCTCCCTGAGTATCTTCTCCTTCCCTTCCCTAGTTTGAACAACTAACTGAGGAGACGAAGTTCTATTCTTCCATAACTTCCCATTTTTAATAAAATAACCTTTAGCGCGCTTCTCAATATTACGCCAAACCTTTTTATCACAATAATTTGGTTGACTATTACCTTCCAAATATAACCTTAACAGCTCTACTCCCTCATCAATAGGTGTGTCGTCTTCAGAATACTCCCCTTCTTCGAGATGAGTACTACTGTCTTGACTTCCCCTTGAATCATCTTCATCATCTGACTCTTCCACTACCTTTCCTTGCACACTCCTTGTAGCTACGTTAGCTTCAGCGTCCCTTAAATCCAGTTTCAGACTACCCTTGCTACAAACATTCTTTGCATCATCAATATCTAGTTTTATGTCTTTATGGACATTTCAAGTTACTAGTTTATTATCATCACTGACAATACTGCCTGCTAATTTATTGTCATTGCAGACGTTACTTTTAAATTTTTCATAACAATAATCTATCCCATTTACCCATTTCTTATCTTCTTCAAATTCTTCCGCTTCCAAGTCTTCTTCACACAACAGTCTTCTTGACAATGAATCTGGCATAGTGAACGATTTTCCCGGTTTATGGACTAAATTGAAAGAAAACAAATTAATCTGCGCTACCCACCTTGTCATGGGCGCATCTGGTAAACTTGGGCTACTAATCATTTGCACCAACGATAGCGCATCAACCTGCAGCTCAAAATGCTGCCCCCAAAGCATCCATTGTAGCTTCTTAAGAATTTTCGCTACTCCACATAACTCCAGCTTGGACTGAGAGTACCTGGACTCCACTTTGGTAAAAGTCTTAGAATCATAAAGGACAGGTCTATCATTACCTTCCTCATCCTCCTGCATCAAAACTGCGCCCACCGCAGACACACTTGAATCTACTGCTAGAGTAATTTTTCCAGCGCCTGGTCCATACTCCAGTTTCTTCAAAATAATATCTTTCCCTACAATCCTTTTCAATAACTTGAATGACTCCTCACATTCCTCCTTCCAATCCCATACAAAATCTTTTCTCATTAAGAGCCGTAAAGGTGAAGACAGCAAAGCAAAATCTCAAATAAACATTCTTACATATGTACAGATGCCTAAAAACCCTCTAACTTCCTTAGTATTTCTTGGTCTCGGCCACGTAAGCACCTTATTCCTCTGTTTTTCAGCAAAGATTCTCCCTTCCTTGCATACCACATGTCCCACTATATCTAGCGCTGGAACACAACAAGCAAATTTGGACCCAGAAATTGTTAATCCTTCCTCCTCTATCCTAAATAGCACTCTTTCCAAAGTAATCGCATATTCCCAAACAAACTTTCTAATATACGGATTCTCTTCTAACACTTCCCCATCATAATCACTGGCTGGTCCTTTTATAGTGCCATCATCGATGAAAATTCCCACATGTTCTGGAATTTCATCCTGCAATATCCACATCATCTGTGCTTGATATAACGCCACAGACTTTGTTGTGCCTTGTGGTAACCTTGTCAACCTGAAGCACCCCAGTGGTGTTTCAAACGTCGTCATGGGTCTGGATGATTTGTCCAATTCACGCTCATTGTATCCTCCCATAATATCACCTAATCCATAACATGCACATCCTGCAAAATAATTCACAAACTCCTCTGGCGTTGGTGGCATCTCTGCGTCCTTTACTGTAACCTTGTTCATCTCCCTAAGATCATGAACAACCCTTAATTTACCATTATGTTTAACAACGCAAAACACTGGACTTGAATAACTAGACATAGACTGTTCATACAAGCCAGACTTTAACCTTCCCCTAATTAATTCTGTATACTCTTCTCTTATAGCCGCTGGTATTGGAAAAGCCTTCTTCTGCCACGGCACATGAGGTATAACTGGAAAAATATAAGGTTTACCATAAGATTGTTTCAACAAATCTCTTTCCTCTTCTGAAAACGCAATAGCATTTTCCCTAATAACCATAACATGTAACAACAACTTCTTTTATTCCTGAAATAACCAATCCTCTGGTACAAAATTAACCATCTGAAGCCTTTCCATCACAATCTTACTAGTAGGCACAAAATCAGGCGGAAACTTTGTTAAAGAGGTATCATAAGGATTCCTAGACAGCGCCGGCCTCTGCAAAGGAGGATTCAAATCAGGAATTTCTACATTCACTGGTTTATACTTTGATGCAAAACAGCTCTCGCTGCTTCCTTCATCAATTAAAATAAAACCCTTTCTAATATAACTACGGGTTGCACCTAAATCCTGTTTTTTTCTTTTCTTTTTAATATAAGTATAACAATATCCATAATCAAAGAAATTGAAAAGCTTAGGTATAATACATTCTACAGTAGTATTTTCAAGACACCTATGAAGTACCGCTTTACGTATCCCTTCTTGTTGGACTGACTGGTTACTATCCAGTTTCCTCTCATCCTGGGAGATAGTAACACCTAAAATGCCAGTCCCTAATGAAAATTTTGGCGCCTTCCTGGCGGTCGCCCTATCTTGTCATCTGAGACTTCCTCATAAAATTCTCTTTCTTTCTCTAACCGCGCAGCTCCAGAGTACTTAGTTTCCCAGCCACCATCCTTGGGCGCTACTACGACCGCTGTTACTGGAACACCATCATCACCCATAATCCTTATTCCAATGGTCTTATTCAAACAATAATCTATAGTTGTAGAATAATCCATTAAAAATGGTGTGCCTAAAGCTGGTTTAACTACACCCATTGGAACATAAAAATGTATATCCCTCGTTGCTCCCGCAACTCTAGTGCGTACATACTCTGCTACACCTATAACAGGTAACCTGCCTCCACCAATTCCTGCGACAGTGCCTTCACCGTCTTAAACAGGAAGGCCTAACTCCACTGCATCATCCACTGACACCACGTTGATTTGTGAACCTGTATCCACTAATGCTTTAATTTGCTTACCATTTACAGTAATTGCTAAATACCCTAAGAGTCCTGCATAATGCGGCGCCCTAGGTATTCCAACGACTGGCTGAAATGACTTCTGTTCAACATCAAACTCAGCGCAATTAGCAATCCTTTGCTTCCTACACTTATCCAAAATTCCATTCGCTACATCCGGTGCTACTGCTGTCAGCATCCCCAATGGAACAGAAACTGTAGTTTTCAAACATTGTGCAACTAAATCCTCAGCCTCTTTAGGAAAATAAGAGTGAACCGGGTGCTGCATTCTCCATTTAGGTTAAGTCGCCTTCGCACCAGCTTTTGCTCTTCCAGGTAGGTTCTTTGGAGTATTGTGCATTGCTCCTGGAATTCCTTCAGCAGGTACCGCTCTTTGCTGTACCACCTCTGACTCCTCCAACATTGCTGTTTGATCTTCTACCTGGTGATCCACACTATAACCTCCTGGTTCCATACCATCCGTTTCAACATCCTCGATAGGCGCAGGTGTATTTTCTCTAGTAGTATACCCTACTTTCTCCATATCCTCTGGATTTGCATACCTAGCGCCAGTCCTTCTTGGCCTAGTAACTGTAGGTGGGGCCATTTTCTTGTGCTTTGCTGCGAAAATCTCCAAACGCGCTGTGGTGAGTGGCGCTGCAACTGCTCCCTATTTTACTTTAAAATCCAGCACTGTGCAAGTAACTGCAAAGTTGACTGACTTCGCATCCTTGCCTTTCTCTTTAATTTCAGGCTCTTTGCCCTTGTTTGACCTGCCTTCCATAGACTTTCTATTAATATGATCAATGACCATGGCTCGCATCCCTCGATCCTTGTCTTTAACAAGCTTAGTGACATCTTTCAACATAAGTGTAGTCCTGTCCTCGTAAACTACCTTTTCCTCTTTATCCCTTTGAAGCGCATTACATCTCATCCTAGTATGCCCCTCTTTATTACAATAATAGCACACCATAGCAGAAAAACGCAAAGATTGAGAAGAACTCTTGGGCCTAAACGACTCTTTTGCCTTTGCTGCTTCAACTATCTTTTTCTCCAACTCATCAATCCTTGCCATAACTGAATCTGGCTCCTTAGTAAAAATTGTAACTTTAGGAGACAACATCTGAGGAGGAAATCATACGCCAGACGCATCTTCATTCATCTCCTCATTATCCAAAGCAACCCTTGCTGCGCAACGCTCAACTCAAGGCAACTTCATTTCAGCTTCCACTTCCATTTCTACTTCTTCTAATCCAGGGTACTTATAATTTCTTTCCCTTTTTTTAACAAGCTTTCCTTTGTTATCCAAGAGCCTTTTTGCCCAGTATTCAACTTCTGGCGCTAACGCTTCACAAAACCAAGGTAAAGACGCATTAGCATCACTAAAATCTTCATTACTAACTAAATATTCCACTATTTGGTCAAAGTCTTCCCTAAAACTTTTAAATTCCTTAGGGTCTCGAACACCCCCTTTAGCTTTGACCCTTTTTACCAAGATATCCAGGTCCTTCATGGTATACCTAGTTTCCTCGGTAAACTTTGGCCATCTCTTGAGCATCTGTTCTTTTAGTGCTGGCCAATCTCGCTCTTCATGCCCTTTTAGATCCTCTATATCGTCTTTGAACTCATTAGTTACAAAGAATAGTACTTGACGCACCATATCGTATTCAGTTGCTCCATGAACTTCAGCTGCCTGTTCAAACCTGCATAAAAACTTCTTGGTATTAATGCCCGCAAAACGCAAGCTTTCATCTTTACACTTAATGATCATACTTACCGTCTTAGGCAACGATGCCAAAGAATTGGGCAATTGAACCCTCTCCTGAAATCCCCTAGATGTAGTCGCAGTAGGATCCATTCCCAAAATTTAAAATCGAAACAGAGATCACAAAAACACACACTTGGTAATTAAACCTGACTATATTCACAATACAGCCCTACGCTATCTTCTGATAACGGCTATTAATCCACATGTTGTAGAACCTACAACTCTTCCGCTGAAGCGCCGGCTTGATTATGTCCTCTTGACAAAACCCTAAAAACCAAACAGTCTAATCAAAAACACTAGCTACAATTATGCCACTGTTGGGACACCAATTGTAGACTGTTATAAAGTACTAAGCAGTAGACACAATGCAAGATGGGTTGGTTCTCCTCTTCAATTTCTAAAAAGAAGTGCCTGCCACTCTTATTTTTAAAGACAGCGCAATAATGTGTAACACTAATATTTGATTAGAAAGTTTATAAGATGAGAGGTGAGTTTTAGAGATCAGGAAAAACAAGTATTGCTATCTGGATATTTCTATTCTTAATAAGTGCTAATATCCACAGCTACTCCCTCTTGAAGCACTCTCTTTGAATATGCCTTATTATAGCAATAAAATAACTCTAATAATAGTCAATCCTACTAAATCTATATATTCCCTCTATGTTGCACTCTTTCACTTATGCTATATGAAATACACACACAGATGCATGAATGATAAAAGACTCAGAAATATCTCTAATTTACTATTCTATATCTCTCTATATATTCTACTTACCACACGTCTCCCTATCTTTATCAAATAGTCCTCCTTTTTATTTTTTTCCAGTACTCAAGACACAGTTCCCTAGTGGATCTCCAGCGCTGGCTCTAGCGCCACATTAGTAAAAGAATAACTAATATATTAGTAAACTACGTACACTGCTTGTAACAACTACGGCGCCTAAAACATACCCTATGATTACTAACGCTAGTATTAACTTGTTTCACTCATACTCCACATATGCGCTTTTGACTATACCTTTGTTTTTGTTTCAGCACTATTTTCAGGTTTGACCCATTCTAACGCTGATCCTAGTCGCCTTGACTCTTGGGTAGTTTTGTGATTGAGTCCCCACTCTCCGTTCTTTAATACTAAGTTCATAGTTCTGACGATTCACTTAACTAGTTAGCCTCCCTTATTACCTGTTTCAGTAAGTTACCCAACTAGCCGTGGTACAGTATACTATGCACTTGAGTCTTCCTTAATCTATAACTCTTTCCTTAATGTGTAACACATCATTATTGGAAAGTAAAAATCCATATTGTTTAGCACTTTACAGTCCTAAATCAATAACACACAATTCCCCATTGTGCGGCACATCTTGCTGCAAAATCCGAGCGCACAGACCCTCAATCCTTTTCCGCGCTTCCATTTCCTTTGTTCTTTGAAACACACAAATACATATTATATTTTAGCACTACCTACTGCGCTGACTACCTTTGTTCTTCCTGGACTACACGCGCTGATTGGTCTAAAATTATGCTACCTGCGAGGTGCATACCACAATGTAAAGGCAAATTAAATCTCATTAGTTGAAATTTTACTAGACAGATGGAGTATTTTCAATGAAAAAGGACAATTTAAGATCAAGAATGGGAACACTACACTATTAGAGTCTTCATATAAAGGAAGAATTTTGACATTCCCTTTAGTCACCAATTCAATTCACTACCCTATCTATAATGTCAACTCTATGGACAAAAAACTAAAAATACTTCATCAAAACTCTAGACACCCTAACAATCAAACCATGTAAAAATTATTCCCAGTTTTGGAATTTTCTAAATTCTCTTGTAAAGATTGTGTACTTTCTAAATCCCATGCTTTACCACTTTTGGGCTCATTCCCAACTCCAAAATTCCCCTTGGATGTCATTCATATGGACTTATGTGGACCTATCACTCACAAATCCAAAGGTGGAAAATATTATATTTTCCAAATTTTGGACAGAAATTCTAGGCTCAAACATGTGCAATTTCTACAATTAAAATCGAAAACCTTCAAAAGCTATAAAGATTTTGAAAATTTATTAGAAAATCAGCTGGAAAGAAAAGTGAAGTGCATTGTCTCCAACAATGGTGGAGAATCTGTAAATCATTACATAAAAAATCATCTCAAAAACAAAGGTGAAGTTCACTTACATATGGCTCTTTATTCCCTACAACAAATCCCCATAACAGGGAGAGATAGCCTCACTATCATGGAAAAGTCCAAATGCTTACTGATAGAATCAGGTCTAGACTTAGAATGGTGGACTGAAGCCATGAACACAGCTACTTTCTTGATAAACATCTTACCTTCCTCCTCTCTTGAAAATGGAAAGACAACCTGAGAGCTCTGGCATAAAAATTTTAAATTAACATCCAAGCTACACCCATTTGGATTTGATGTTTTTTTCCATCTCCAAAAACTTAAGTGGCTGGGTAAATTTGAAAAGATCAGTGAAGAGGGCATTTTTGTAGGTTATTGCAATGGTCATGTCAACTACCAAATATATTCACCTTCCTCCAATTATATCATTACTACTCATAATGTCAAGCTCTTGAATACCTTCAACCTTGTAAGCCTTATTTCAAAGTTTAACACAAACAAAACCCTGCATTTCCCTGTCATATCCATCAGTAACAAGTATAACTTTGCAGAATTGGGTAACAATTAAATCAAATTTTTCCAGGAAAAACTGATTAATCTCTCTCCTGAGTGTTCAAAACCCATTATACATTCCAGTAATCCTCCTTCAACAGATCCCAAACCCAAAAATTACAATTATGTCCTGTTTAATGCTAAAATGTCAAAGGAAATCTCTTTGCAGATAAACACTTCCAACATTCTTACCACTAAGTAAAGGGCTAATATAGCCTGAATGATTTTTACTACATTTGATACTCCTCAGAACTATCATGAAGTAATCAAATCCCCTGTAAGTGATGAATGGTTGAAGGCCATTGATGCAGAATTAAAATGCATAAGTCAGCATGGTGTTTGGGAGGAATCAAGAGTACCAATCAACAATCACTTAATTGGAACAACTTGGACTTTCAAAAAGAAAACAGACTCAGAGGGAAACATTGTTAAATACAAAGACCAACTCTGGGCCCAAGGCTTTTCACAAATTAAGGGAATCAAATATAACAAAAAATATGCTCCCACTGGCCAACTTTCCACTCTTCAATTTCTTCTTGGAATTACTGATTATAAGGACTATTAAGTAAATAAGACTTATAAAAGGTGGATATATGTCATCCAGGCTATACTGAGAGTCAAGTAAAATCTTATGTTAAATCACAATAAGAGAAAAATTGTATTTGAATATACACAAATTAAAAATTATATTAAAATAAAATTATATAACAATATTTTTTAAATAAAATTTTTATACTAATTTAAGATACTTTATATAAATTAAAATACAATATAAAGATATATTTATAAAAAGGTTAGTATATTTTTATGTACTTAATGATTATAAATTAATAATTAATTAATTATTGATTATTATAAGTAATAACATCAGCTTATAATGTAATTAATTAATTAATTATATATATTAAATCATAAAAAAAAAGTGCTTTAAAAAGTTATTGAGCACTATTTGTACTCACAATGGGTTAAATAAATCAATAAATTAATAAATTAAAACAAGTAAAACATTTAATTTGATTATTTTAATAAAATAGTGCTTAAATTAAAATACTTACTTGTTTAAATTTAAATGGTTATTATACTAATACAAGTAGTTAATTTACTTAATCACTATTGGTTTAAACCAGTTTTACTAGGTATAAAAAATTGCATGTCAAAATTAGTATAACTTTCTTGTTTCACTGAAAATTGAGTTTCTTTACAATACAGAAAAATGTAAGATGTTTTGTAATTACTATAATTACTTTTTTTCCCTTTATTTACTAAATCTGTATCCTAGTTAAACTATTACATTGTTACAGCGCTTAAAGGGATGGATACATTGGTTTCTTTTATTCTGTTTTTGTAAATAGTGTCATTGCAACCCTTATTTCTTTGTTACACTTAAATTCAATCGCTTCCTTTATTTTATTCTGTATATACACTTAGTAACATCTCAGAGGGCCTCATTTTCTGATTTAAAGGCTTTGTTTTCTCAGCTTGTAGTCCTCATTACTTACATTACTTTACAATTTACAATTTACATACTTTTGTTTAAAATATAAGTGTTTTCTATCAAGTTTATTAGAGTGCTTAAAATACTAGAATTAAGAAATAACTCTATATACAAGGCTGCTTTAAGAGTGATTCAATTTTTTATATTTTTTTTGTCATAGTAGAGAAAATAAAAATACTTCTTGTTAAATTCCCTATTTTCCTTACTAAATCTTGTAGTTACTTTCTGTTGTTCTTCTTTTCATCTTAGTTTCTTTTTTCCTTCTCATTCTATTGTATTTTTATTCTTCTTCTAGACAACCTTCAAACAATATATGTGTGTTCATAACACCACACAATATAGGGGCCCACTTGCTAGCAAGTCTGCAACCTTGAACCCTAATTTATATCTTTTTGAGCCCACATTGAATTAGTGATGAAACCACCAAGAAAAAAAATTGAAATTCTTGTGAACTCAATATGACTACAACTTGAACATTTAATGAAGTATAGGTAATAATTCTTTGAAAAAATCTTGAGATATGAAGAATGATTTTTTTATAGAAATTTTAATACAGTGCAGACCACACCCAAATTATTCTGAAAAATACATATTTTTTAAACTATATAAGCAGGTTCTTTGAAATTTTTTTAAAAAAGAACACCAAAGTATAGATTCGGCAAGATATCATGTGACATAATTATATAAGTTTCTTTAGCCAGCAATAAATGGAGAAACTATAATTTAAAATATGTCAATTTGTTCATGAAAGATTATTTTGTGAATTTATATTATTTATTGTATTATTTTCAAGGATTGAAGAAATTATATACTTATTTTATGACTATATAGTATTGAATATTATAAATCATTAAAATATCTAAAGAAGGTGCAAAAATCTTAAAAATAATGTTACAAAGACTTTACTTAGACATATAGTTTTCAAATTAAATTGACATAATATATTTTACTAGTAAATAAAAAATATTTTCATAGTAATATTTATTAAAATTTATTTCTCTTCATCTTCAAAATTTTCAAAATATTAAAATTTAGATTTTTATTTGATTTAAGTAAATGAAGAAAATAAAAGTATAGAACTTGAGGATTTTTAGGATTCAAGATATTTCTGTGCCCACTCTTTGTAAAATATTTTATATATTTTATATTTTTTGTATATTTATTTTGTATTACTATCTTTTTTATTGTCTTTGTTTACTCCCTCTCAAGAATACCTCACTCTTTTCCCTTTGAAATATTCCTTTTTCCTCACCTCATCTTTCTCCCCACCCTTTTCACTCGCTTCTTCATCATTTTCAACCCCTATCTACATTTGCCTCACCCTCTCCACCCCTCTCCTTCCAGTTTGAATACCTCCCCATTCCTCCCTAACACTTTATTTTTATATACAGAAATAGGGACTGAGTTGAAAAGGAGGAAATCAGGGTTCAAGGATTGTGGAGGCAAGGTAAAGGGGAGGAATGGGGCTACAAGGGTTGAGGAGGCTGGAGAGAGGGGTGAGAAAGGGTATATGGGGTAGCAAAGAGGTTGGGAAAGAGTTGGAAGGGAAGATTAAGGGTTTCCAAGGCATTTTGAATGAATAAAAGGGTCAGGGAGAGGTTGGGAGGGGTGAAATGGGGATCAAAAGAGGATGGCATAAAATGGGGCTGGGAGGGTAGTGAAAGGAGTGGGGAGGGAAGACAAGCATGTATTGATAGAATTGAAAGGGATGGGGATTGGTTAAAACTGAGTTTAAAAATAGGAGGATGGACTCTGTTCTTCAGGCAAAGAACAGAGTTCACTGCCTTAAAATATTAGTTGAAACATAAAATATATAAGGTGAAAAAATTAACTCCAAAGTAATTTTAGACATACATTTGCATTTTAAATAGGATACTAAAGCTGTAAATTTACTTAATCATGTAAATTTTTTTTGAATTATGGTGTATGGATTTGTATAATTGTTTACTAACTCAACATACAGATGTATTGATCATTATTTATATACATTGTAATATAAAGAATGAGAAGTAATATGATATAAAAAATACCCATATAATAATAGTATAACTTTTCTTTCAAACTTTTTTATGTAATGTGGTTGATAATTATATATATGACAAAAAAATAATAGGTATTTTAGAAAATAATTTTAACTAAAAAAATTTGATTAAATTTTAAACCATTTTCATAGGCCTCATTAGGTGAGCTTACATAGTTTAGAATGTACATGTGAGTTCTGCTGGTGAGGTAAAAAAAATCTTCTACATGGATCATGGGCTTCAAATGAAGATTTACCAAAAGATATAATGATAAAATTATTATTAATTTTCTTAATTTCTTAATTTCTGATTACTATATGTACCATAATAAATAAATGTAATTATTAATCACTCAGGGAAAGAAAAAGTATAAAATTTCTTAATATATGTATTATTATTTAATCAGTAAAAGAAACAACTCTCTGAGATCTCTTAATTTCTGAAAATATTTCATCACAATAAATACATACAATTTTTTAAAGTTAAATATCTTAGCTTTGATAGAACTTAGATTGAACTTTCAATGACAACCTATGCATGACTGTGCTTAAACCTTAGTTAAACTGTGAGAAGTTCTTTTAATTTCTTATAATTAAAAAAAATGTTATTATAATGTAAGTCTAAGTATATTTTTTTAACAAAAATATTTTTTCTACATGATATGAATTTATGAGAATAAATAAAAAAAATTGAATTTTTTAAAAAACATTAATTCAAATAGCTGTCATTCTATCTTCAATTATTTTAGAATGATTTTGCTTTCAATTGATAGACTGAAAAAAATTCTACAGCTATGTTTATATTCCTATAATATCTATAAATAGTTTTCAGAGCTCCTATTGATACTCAATATACTTTAACAAAAGAAAAAAATCTCTTTTAAATAAAAATATTGCAGGTACTTCCTAGTAACACATTATTTAATATAAATCTATATGTTCAAGTTTAAATCAATTCCAATGCATAAAAATAGAAGTTTTTAAAATATAAACATAAAATCTTTTTCAAAATTTCAAATTGCAATCAAATTTAACTTATTAACTTGTTTTTCTGCTTTAATCTTCACTGGAAATTCATAATACTCTCAGTTGAAATTAATTTAAGTAAAAAATTAATTATTCATGTATTGATCTTTGATAATTAAAATATTTAAGAGGATTTATATGGTATTTTTTTCTATAAATTATAAAATATATTGACTCATTAAATGTATAAGATAATTTATTTTTACCTATAGTTGTTATTATCTTATTTAAAATAAAGAATTGAAAAACAATTAACCTATATTTCTAACATGAGGAGAAGGTGCAATTTCAGGGCTGTAAAATTATCTTGTAAATTTATTTATCTCACCAACCAAGAGTATGATCCTCTACAATTTTAATTAAGAAAATTTGAGTCAAAAAGCTGAATTATTTTTACATATATTTTAAAGTATTTTAATAAATTTATACTAATCAGAGCTTAATTTTTATAATGGTAGCAATTTATTTTGTCATGGTTCAAGTTATCTATTGTATCTTTCTAACAAAAAAAATTCTATATAGATTTCTTTCTACAAATAAAATTATGCAATGATAAATAATATCAGTTCTACCTCTTTGGTAGAGTATTTGAATTTTACAAAAGCCTGAAATTTGATCTTGTGCACCTCTTCTTACATGGAAACACTGTAAAATTTGTGAGGTGAATCTCCAGATGAACAGTATTTTTATCTCAACTATCAGAATTAAAGTACACTATAATGTTCAGCTAAAAGTTTTAAGAAATATTCCTCTATTTACTTAAAAATAATTTTCATAACTTTAGGCACATTTTATCTCTATTTTTTATAAAAGGAATTCACTGAGTGGTATTTTTTTTGAGTTCTCTAGATCACTTCACCAACTGAAAGTATGCCAAAAAATATTTATGAAATCAAAAAAACATATTCTAAAATCTAGATAGATATTTCATTTACCCATGATATAATATATATCTTGTTTTAGTAGCTGAGGAATTGGTAGAATTTTAAAAAGAGAAAAATATTTTGGGGATTTTTTTTCCTTTTCTTGCATATTTTATGCCCCCAAAATGCATTGGAGTCTAAAACCTAAAGATATATGCTAATTCTAAGATACATAATCAACTATTTTTCATTTAAAGGTAATTAGTGCAAATAAATTGTGAAAGTTCTTCAGTTAGTCAAAAAGCTTCAAAAATAATTACCATCCTTTAAATTTTGATTTTCCATGTTTTTTATTATAATCTATAATAAATAATTTAAGTTTTCTGTTGATTCTATTTTTTAAAGAAAATTCAATAGATTGAAATATAATATTGCTAAATCTTGAAATTCAAAAAATACATCAAGGAGAAATTCAGTTTATATTGTGTTAATAAAACTACAGTTTTTCAATTATGGAAAAACAGTTGTAGGTAATAGAAAAAGTCACTGATTTTTTGATACGTAATCTGAAAGTTTTTAATAACACTATTGTATTTAAGAATTTTGATATTATTGGTATATTTTCACTGATCAACTTAAATTAATAAATTATTATTTAAATAAGTTGCTTCAAAAAATACTGTGCATTGAGTAGACTCATGGAATGTTTTTTTTGGGCTTCCATTCAGTTATCATCACACTTTCACTTTGTTTTCAATATAGATCCATTATTTTTTGTATGATACTTCAAGTGAAATTTCAGTATTAATTCAGTTTGAGCTCCATCTGATTTCCATCTGACTTCAAGTTGAGGATTTGCTAGCAAGTCCCCCCCCCAAATATTGCATGGTGTAAGGTATTATAATGGCATATATTGTGTTTAATCATTTATTTCACTTATGTGTACAACTTTTATATCTTTATTTATTGGTCCCATGTGTACTAAATGTGTTTAAAATAATTTATAAGCAATTTTTATTCAGTCCTGGGAGTATCCAGGCTAAAACTTTCCCACCCAAAAAAACAATAAAAAAAATGAAAAATTATTCATTTTTTTTTGTTTTTTAGGTATTCAGAAAAATCTTTAGCATTAAAGAGAAATTCTTTAAAAAATAAAACACAATAAAATTATGGGTACTGGTTTCTAAAACCTCAGCTGGTTAAACAGAATTTTCTTTCTGTTTAAATTTTTTAAGAAGGGAGGACAGATTTGAAATTTCTTTTTCAGTTATCCACTTGTCAAATTAATTTGATTTTACCTTATATCTTAATAAATACTCAGCTCCTTTTTCTTTAGTAAGGATTCTTTTCTTGATTATTTTTTCAATCTCTGCCTTTTCCACAAGCTTTTCAGGCTGGTTCTTAGGCCTTCCTCTTCTTTTTGGAAACAAGTCAGGATCATTTGCATGTTAAGGCTTTAATAATGAGATAGTGAAAACTTGATGATTCCTATCATATGGAAAATAAAATATGACTTTCACAGCATTATTACCAACCATCTTATTTACTACAAGAGGTCTTACAAAAGGATCCTTTAATTTAACATTACCTTTTAAGTTAAAATGTAGTGTTGAAATAAGGACTTCATCTCCTTTTTTAAATTCAAATTCTTTATGGCATTTATCCCACCTTTTCTTTTCATATCCAAATTCTTTTTGAATGCATTCTTCTCCATGCTTTTGACACATTTTTTGCATATGAATAAAATATTTAGTACCAGGGTGTATATCTAAACTTGGTAATTTTTTAAATGATCTACTGGGATGTTTGCAACATATCACAGCCAGAGTTCAAATGGTTTTTTCTCTGTTACAGAATGAGTTTTTCTATTATAAGAAAATACAATGCCAGGAATTAATTTTACAGTCATTTGTGAACTTCTCATTGTCTTTGTTCTCTAGTCCAAAGGCACAATAACTTCTGATCATATCTTCCATAGTCTGTATCATTCTCTCAGCCAGCCCATCAGTTTGTGGATGGTGTGCTGTAGACAATTTCAATTGACTACCTGATACTTCCATCAAAGATGTCCAGAACTCTGAAGTAAATTTAGGGTCTCTGTCAGAGATTATGGCTTTGGGGAACCCAGCAGTATTCATCATTTGAGTCCACCATATCAATGCCCAGTTATTTGTAGATACCTCTTTATAGGTAGTAATAAACTTACCCATTTTTGTTAGTCTATCCACAATTACCCAGAAAGAATTGAAAATTTCTCTTCCTTCTAATGGCAAGCCAGTTACAAAGTTCATGTTTATAATTTCTCATGGAGCTTTTGGCTTCTCTATTTGTTGCAACAACCCAGTTCTCTTCCAAGTCAATATTTTAGATTTTTGACCAGAGTCACATGTGTCAATGTATTTTTTTACATCTTCTTTCAAGTTTATCTACCAGGCTGTGTTTTTAAATCTAGTTAATGTTCTATTAAAATAAATATGAACAGCTAAGATGTCATCATGGAAAGTAATTTACATTAACTCTTTCATAGATGCAGATATAAAGATTAAACTACTTAGCTTTTTCCTGTAATATATGTTTCTATCTCCAATTTACAGTTTACCTATTTCCAATAAATTTTTATACTTTGGAGGTAAATTTTTAATTAATGCACTCATTGAGGCATTTGTTGGATCATTTAAGATGGTTTATAATTTAGAAAATATTTATCAGATGAATAATTTCATAATGTTTTTTGCATAAGTTATTCCTCTAAATCCACTATATAAATCCCAAATATATGTATTACCTCATTTTCAGGCACATAAGCTGAGTTTTCAGTATCATTTGGCAAAGGACTTCTGGATAAAAAATCTACATTAGAATACAATGTTCCTGCTCTGTGAGAGATTTTAATTCTTCCTCTGTATTCTTTTACAGCTAGTTTCCATCTAAACATGTTTCTATTAGGTGTTTTCATCTTTAGTAATGATTTCATTTCACTGCAATCAGTAATTAATTAAAATTTATGGTTTTGCAGATAGAAATGAAGTTTCTCCAGGGCTCACACAATGGATGAATATTCCATTTGGGTGGTACCATACCTTAATTCTTCCTTTCTCAAGGTTTTGAATATATAACAGCTAAATACTTCAGATAATTTACCATTTATTATCTGTTTTCTCTGTAAAGCAGCACCTAACCCTGTAAAGCTTACATCAGTATAAAAGATATAATGGAGGTTAAAATCTGGCAGTCCCAATATTAGGGCTGACATTTTAAGCATTCCTTTAATTTATTAAATGCATTTTGTCTTTCATTATTCCAAATGAAAGCCTCAGTTTTCCTGATTAGTTTTGTTAAAGGGGTTGCAATGGACTGGTAGTTTTTTAAATACTTCCTATAATATTCACATATACCTAGAAATATTTGAACATCTTTCACATTTTAAGGTATATTAATTTTTTTAATTGCTGACAATTTATTCTGGTCAACACAAATTTTTAATCCAGATAAAACATATCTAAGTACTTTTAAGGGTTGAAACCCAAAATTACCTTTCTTTAAAGCAATTGCCATATTAATTTCATCCATTTTTTGAAATACTCTCTTCAGGTAATTTAAATTCTCATCATATGTTATATGAAAACTATGATCTCATCAATATAAACTAAGAGCCATCCTTCAACCATTTCATGATGAAAAACACTATCCATCAATTTTTTGAAGACTGAAGGGGCATTTTTTTAGGCCAAAAGGTTTTCTCACATATTTATATATTCTCATGTGTGTGGGTATGAGTAAAAAATTCTGAGAATTTTTATCCACAGGAATCTGGTGGTAACCTTTGGTTCCATCCAGACAGTAAATATATTTTTCTCCTTGTAAGGTAGAATGAATAGAAGCTATCCTTGGTAGAGGGTAAATATCATCAACAGTGGATGTATTTAGAGCTCTTTAATCACCCCAGAATCTTTCCTTTTCTTTTTTATAATAGATTAAAACTAGTTAAATAACACAATACTTAGGCATTGTGTCTACTTTTTAAACAATACCCATTTCTAACAACATCTTAATGTTGTCTTCAATGTCTTTCCTTTTTGCAGGAGAATCTGGGTAAGGTTTCTTTTTTCAAGCTTCCAGGAATATTATACAAATCAAAAATTAAAGAGATTTTCATCTAAAGGTCTTTGACCAATCCTAGTTCATTTGAACCATGAGCAAATGCCATAGGATAAGATTTTATCAATCTCAAAATATTTTTTTCTTCAATTTTTGAGAGTTAAAGACTGACGGAGGCTTTTTGAATTTCATTTTTCAACTCAAACACTTCAGAGGTGGTTCTTCAACCTTGTAGTTGTTCCTCTTTAGGAGCAATGGAATAAATTGAATTTTCAGAACAAATATTGAATTTTCTTTTTCCATTTACTCCTATAGTGAAGCAACTATTTGCAGGATCTAGTTTGATGCCAAATTTGGTCAATAAGTCATTGCCAATAGTAAACCAATGACTAAAATTATTATTATCCATTATTACAGATTCACATACTGTTCATAAATATCCATTATTATATTTAAAGAATATAGCAGTTTTGTATTTGCCAATTGGATGTAATACTGAACAAAAAAATGTCCAGTTCTTTGTCTTTACAGGCTCCAGTTTCTCTTTGTACTTACTATCAAGTCTCATACAAGTATTAACAGAAACTACACTACCTGAAGCCCAGGGTCAAGAATGGCATTCATTTCTTTCCACATATAATAACAGGTACTCTAATAGGTGTGATTTTATAAGTATCTTGATTTACATCTTTTATTGTTTCAGCTTCTTCAATGGAAGTTAAAGATGTATCTGCAGGAGATATTGAATCATTCAGGAAGATAATATCCTGTTCTAATACAAATATCTCATTTTCATCATCACTGTAAGAAATGTTACCTTTAAAATCCTTGCTAGACTCCTCCTTTTAATCTTCATGATTAATGGGTTCAGAATCTTGTTCTTTTTCAATAACATTTATTCTCTTCTTGAAAGTATGAAATTTAACTAAATGCTCATTACATTTGTAGCAAGTGTTACTTTCTTATTTCTTAGGAACATGAGGAGCTGAAGATTTTTTTTTGTCTACTGTTAACTTATTTGTAGTAGGTTTTACTACTTCAAAATTTTACTTGTAATAATTATACCTTGTCTCATGTTTGTGGCTTAATAATATCACATTGAATATATTAATAAACCCAGAAGTATCTCTGATGGTTTCAGTTCTAGCTACAATAATATATCTGACTGATATATGCAATTTATATATTATTTTTCATTTCCACTCATCTTAATCCATTTTTGGGTCCATGGCTTTCATGATTTATATTAAATTCATTAAAAACACCATTGGTTTATCCCTGGAAATTGGATTATATTTGGTTTTTTCACATAATCTTTGTTGAGTGACTCTAAATTTTGGGCCACCAAATTGCCTTTCAACTAGTGCCTTCTATTCAAACCAGAAGTATTTCATTGCCTTACTCAATACAGATTTAAACCGTAATAAGGCCACATCTGTAAATAAAGATATTAATTTTGATTTAATCTCTTCATCAGGTAATTTGTATGAAAATTGTAAGTTATCAGTTCTTTGTATGACTTATTTCCAATCAGATTATGAATTCCCATCAAAAAAAAGGGTACTGATTTAACTTAGGCCAGTTCTCTTAGTTAATTCTGACCTTCTTAACCTGAAGAAGGTGTTGTCATTTATTTTTTCAGTATTTTTTAAAATACTAGATACTTCAATTTCCAATCTCTGTAACCTAATTTTTATTACAGGTACATGTGATAAAGTATCATCTACATTCCAAAAAGAAAATATTATCCCTCCCTCAATTGTAGCCATTATATTCTGAGAATGTTCTAATTTATTGTATAAATTTTGGATATCAGAGGTTAATTTTTTATTTTCTTTTTCAATTCATTATTTTGATTTTCAATGACCTTTAATTTATTGGAAGTAGTAATAAATGATTGTGTAAGGTTTAATTATACACTTTCCTTATTATTGTTAGACTCTCTAGAGAATTCTTCTAATTTTTCAATTCTTAATAATAATTTGTTTATGATTTTTGATTCAATTTGATTTTCTTTCAAAAAATATTCAATTTTATCTGTGTGTAACTCAGAAGACTCATCATTATTATTTGACTCAAGATTTAATTGATTTGGTTCCATTTTAATATTCCTAGTATTATCTTTGTTATCAATAAAACTATTTACATTATCATCATTTAAAGACAAATATTAAATGCTATATTCTAATGAGTAATCTTTAATATCTTCATCAATTATATTTAGTACATCCTTATCAATCTCATTACCTATGAGTAATTAATTGTTAGTATCATATAATTGATTATGAGAAGATGGATGACTTACCAAGGTCTTATTCAATTTTCCCTGCCTCTCTTTGCCTTTTCCATGTAAGGTTGACTTCTGGAACCATTTTGTGGAGGGTGTTTGTAGTTCTGGGAGTACCAGTCCCATTTAAATTTTCTCATAGTAATTTTTTGATCCTCTTCTTGAGCTGGAGTTGCTTCTACTACAACTATGAAAGGGTTGTTAACTACTGATGTTGGCTGAGATTTTAAGCCTACCAGAGCTTAATTTACTTCTATAAATATCTATGCTGCTCTTTTTTCTAGATTGTTCATCTGGTTTACCATGTTGTTGACTTTTATGGTGAGTGTGTTCAGAGAAGTTGATAGGGAGTGAATTCAGTCTTGTAGTGTGTTTTTTGATTTCTTAATTTCTATTTGGTTTAGAAGTCTTTCCCTTTCCTCCACAGAAATCTGTTTAGAATTTTTGTTTGTTGGAGATAATTCTTCCATTTGAGGTTCCTTCAACTGGGCTATCAGCTTTAGGTCTAAAATTATAATTTACCTTATTACTCACAATGTCTAAATTGTCACACATTTTTTACATTGAATTTAAATTAAAAATTGAAATATGAGTTATTAAAACTTCAAAAAAGGAGTTTTATCATTATGATTTAACACTAATTAAGTTAATTTTCTTTCTTAATTGTAAGTATTTTAGTGAATTTATAAGTTCCAAAAGTAAAATATGCTTTTATGTAGTCACTTGATTTAACTGGTCTACAATATCTAGCTGTCTTTTTATGTTTAAAAAAGAAACTTTTCAGTAATAATCTTTTTAAATATTAAATGTGTTTTAAAAACCAAGAAAAAGGGAATAAAAGTCTGGCTAAAAAGAATCAATTAATTAGTTTTTTATTATCTGGTTTTATTATCTGCAAATATCAAAAAATTAATTGGTCTATTGACAGATTTCTATTAATAACAATTCATGTTAAATTAGTGGTAAAATTGTTGATTCAATATCACAATTTTATTATATAATAGGACTCCTTTTTTTGAAATCACTATATGAATTGACCCCAACCTGTTTTAATTATCCAAATATTTCTATTGGGATTTTTTTTTACTTGTAGCCTCTTTTGAATTTTTACTTACTGGAAGATAAACAAAAAAATTCTTGAGAAAAGGTCACCAATTTTCAGGCTGAGTTCAAGTAAAGAGATGTGAATAGCTTGATTAGTCAGTTTTTCTAAAATATTTTAATGGTCCTATATAAATACCTTAGCACAAATAAAATAAGAATTAAGATATAACTCATTATAAGGGTCTCAGTAATTTTTATCTCACTATTTATAAATGGGTTTCAATCTTATAGTTTGTAGAAAAATAGAGAATATAATTCAGCCACTATTCAAAGAAATTAAAAGTACTAATGAAATTTATTTTAATTGTAATGTTTATATGTTTAATTGTAATGGAAAAGAGTATAGAAAAAAAGACCAAAAACCCCTCCTTTTATACCCAATAATTCTCCAATGTGTTCCCCTGGTTTTCCAATCCTATACATGGCCAATAATGCCTCATTCTAGCTAATACACTTGCCCATAAACCTAGGGAATTATCAATAACATAATTAGAATGATATCACCTTCCAAAATCCTGGGGTATTAGGGATAATCAATCAAAATAAAAAAATAAAGAAAAAAGAGAGTATATGCATATAATGCCTTCTGATTTGAATGATTTTGATTATTTTACTTTTGGGATATTCTCATATTTACTGTGATCCTATTACTGGACAACATTTTCCTTCACCTGCTAAAATCAAAGGACTTGGTTTATATTTCTGGATCATAACTGTATAAATAATTTTGGTTTAGGGAATGGAACCATCAAATCAGTTTGGAACTCTTCTTACAATAATCACCAAAAAACAAGAGCTCCTCCAGGTTTGGAATCTTGTCATGACTTTACAATTTTGGCTTCTCCTTCCAAATAATTCAAAAGCTAATTCTAGGGATAAAGAGGGTAGAAAAAGTAATAAAACTTTATGTAGATAAAAAAAGTATGGGTATTTGTAGATTCACCAAATATTTATTAATCTTTCATTAATTTTTAATAAATAAATCTGATATTTAAATTCACTAAACTAAATTAATAGACCAAAAACCTTGTGTTGTATGACAGGCAATCAGTACTACCTTAAATTGTAACATGGGGTTCCTCTAGCCTATACTTTTGAAAAGTCCCAAACTTAGTTTCTAGAATTGATCTGCATTCTGACTTGAGAAATTTTAATTAGTTTAAAAATAGTAAATTTAAATTATCTTATTTATTTATTAATTAATTTATGGAATTATATTAAATTTTTGTGATTTCACCCTTACTACAATAAAATTCAGGGGAGTGTATTGCCGTATTTACAAATCTGACATGGAAAATTGATGACTTAGAAAAATTTGGTGATACCCACCCCTTGCTTCAATAAAATGCAGTGGAGTGTATTTTCAATTTTCTTTTAAAAGATATAGAGTTTTTTTGACTTAGCTTTATTTATAAATGCAAATTGGTGGTGAGGTGATAAAATTATGTTGGTGATGAGGATTTTTGCACAGGTATCAAAATTATTTTACCATCTGAAATTCTATATATGCAATATTTTAGAGTCCAGTAAGGAAAAATGCTGTTATCAGAAACACATGATATAACTATTTTTGATAGGATTAAAAGAAACTATTAAATTGGGAACCAAAAAAAAAATTCATTTCCTCATAGAGAAGATACAAGACATTGTGCTTTTTGGAAACAGTAGTAATTTCATTCTTCAAATCTTAATCATCAATACCAAAGCCGGTGGAATTGGAAGCAAAATGAGGCTTACTATATTTTGATTGATATCCTTTGAACCTCACCTTCATTTACTTAGAATTGATGTCAATTTTCCCTTTCGTTTTCCTTTTTACTTCATTTGCCATCAACAAAAAGCCATTGAACTTTGATGAAGGTGGATATCTGATTTGGGGAGGTTATAAACATAAAAAAAGGAAGAAAAAAACATGACTGGTTAAAATTTCACAATAAAATGTTTCAAATCTCATTGAGGGGTGTGTGCCAAGGATTGATGAGAGGATTGAGGTCTGAGTGTCACATGTGACAGGGATGGGGTGGGCAAGGAAGAGATGATGTGGCCAACATGTGGTTGTGAAAAAAATGGGAAAAAAGCGCTGATTTGAGGTCATAACTGACACCCATTTTTGAAATAAGTGACTTTCTTGCAAAATTTTATCACTGATGTGGCTTGAAATATACACTTAAGTTAAGTGCTGATTTTCCAGAACTGATTCCCCCTAATATACAGATAATTACTATCTTTAGAATACTAAGAGCATCTACACTTGTAGGTCAAATTAGCTTCAGTATGCATATTTTACTGAAAATAGTGCCTAATATGCCACACTCATCATGCTTAAGTCATTTGGTAAAGGGTCAAAACACTAATTTTTCAGTAATTTGTGGAAAGATCCACAAATTATTGAACCATTTGGGCTACTCATTTTCTTCCCCACCATTTTCTCAGTAATTCTTCTTTACATAACACACTCACAACACCTCAATACCTCCATTTCATTAAGACTTCACTTTTACTGAACACTTATTTTCTCACTTCTCATCATCACACAACACCTAAAATTAAAATTTTATTATACTATAATACTTCCTAAACAATTTCCACACCTCAAAACTCTAGCACAAACAAAAATAAGAGAAAATGGGCACTCAATTGGTCTCATCATGAGGAAGAACATCATGCTATCTCTGGAATATTAATTAGCAAACAACCTGAATTTTCAACATATCAATCTAGAAAACACATTTTATAAAAAAATTGAAAACAATTTTAATAAGTTCAGTAGGGAAAAATATAGAGATCATGAACAGATAAGAATACAGTAATTTGTGTTTAATTTTTAGACTTACATTTTTATTAAAACTTTTGTCTTATATTTTTCAATCAACTTTAGATGGCAAGCCATTAACACATCCACCCTAAAGTTTAGTGCTATCTATAATTCAATTGAAAGAGACCCACCTATTGGTACCTCGCCTAGAAACTGGATAAGGCTTGCACCATCTCTTTATCAAGAAAAAGCCAAATCACCTTTTATGAGCTTGGCTTCTTGGGACAAACTTATGCATGTCCCTAAATTGTAAATGGAGTCAAATAAGGAACAAGAAATAAACACACCCTCAAGTGAAAATATTAGATTGGAAGACCCCAACAGTGGTGTGGAATTAGAAATAACTTTTGGTACCCTAAATTCATCCTACACTGCGTGTCCTCCAGTTCTGAAAATGACTAAAAAACTTTGTCTTAGTGAAGCAAGCAATCTTGATGAACAAAACTCCCTGGCATTAAAAATGAGTAAAATGGCTGATATAGAATTTTGAAAACATAGCTGTATTTAGAAAAGCATATTTATTGAGTTGAATTTAAAGATGAAATATAAAAATTTATTGACTTATCTTTATTTAGAAATGAAAGTTTTTGGTGAGGTGATAAAGTATGTTGATGATGAGGATTTTTGAACAGGTGTCAGTATTATTTTTCCACATGAAATTCCAAGAGTGTGATATTTTAGGGTCCAGTAAGGACAAATTGTGTTATCAGAAGTTCATGATATAACTATTTTTTATAAGATCAAATGTAACTATTAAACTCATTCCCCAACCATTGACCAAAAAAAAAAATCAATCAGTTGAAAAATTCAAGTAATTTTTTAATGTCCTCATAGGATTGGCCATTTTTTACACATTCCATGATAAATTATTTTTTTTTTAAATTTTTTTTTACTTTTAAAAATCACAAATTGTTATCTGTTGATGAAAATCACAGTCTTTTGTTTTCTCTGAGCAAAGGTGAACTCTTTCTATCTCCTCTGCATCAAATCTGGCCTTTTCAAAATTTGATTAAGGCAGGAAAAATTTCCATCCAAATCTAAGGCCTGTTAATCTTTCATTAGAATATGATCAAACTTCATCATCTGAAATTTGAGGGAATTTTTTCCAATAGAGAATTTTTCTGAGAATATGGAATAGAAAAAATAAATAAGTAAGTCATTGAAGAAAATATATAGTGGCCAAATTTTACTTTTTTTTTTTCTCAAAATAATCATCAAGGGAGAACAAAGAGCTGGTTGAAGTATTACCATGTTTTAAAAGATGGTTCAAGCTCATTGAAGTTGAGACTTTAAGCTTTAGTTGGGAGTTTGAGCTATAGATTTCAGGAAGTTCATCCAAAGAAGCTTCCAAAGCAGGATTGTCATTGCCAGAATAGTAGAGGATGTCAGTTATGGCAAATACACACATAAATTTGACCAAAACTGCAATTATTTAAGTGCAGAATTACAAAACACACTAGCCACAACACTGGTGGATCTCATAATGAAATAAGTCACTTATTTCACTCAAATCTGCACTTTCTCAACCAAAAGTGCTAATTTCACCATAACGTCCCATTACACTGATTTTTCAGCATCATCCTTTCTCAACTCATCTCTCCAGCTAAGTCATTCTTTCACTTACATTTTTATATTTAATAATTCTTATTTTTTTCATTTTTTTTTTTCATTTTTTCATTTTTTCATTTTTTCATTTTTTCATTTTTTGTTCTGTAAGTGCTTTTTTTTTAGTTTTGAAAGTTAGACTAATTTTTTTTTCTTTCTTTTTCTCCCCTCCATCATCCCCCCTTCCCCCTCTCCTTGGCTGCCTCATCTTCCCTTTCACCCCTTCTCCCCTTCTTCGTGTCCTCAAAGATATTTTATGCCCCCCACTACTCCCCCTCTTCTTACCTTGGAAACACCATCCAGGAAGCTTTGCTGCCTAGCTAGGGTAACTTTACCCTCCCCACCTTTCCCACCTCAATAGCCTCAGAAACCCCATCCAGCCAGCTTTACTGCCTTGCTGGAGATCCTTTTTGTTTTGATTCCTTTGGTAAATAACACACTGGTGAATAATTATATGATTTCTTTGGTTTTTTCATTCCAAGTGAAGTTCCTGAGAGTTACAAGAAAGAATATTTCTGTCTTACTTACTCTCTTCATGTAAACTAGAACTCCCCCCCCCCACCTCCCTGGCCTCAGAAACCCCAGCCAGGAAGCATATCTGCCTGGTTGGGGTACCATAATCACCATCCACACCCCCTTAACATATAAATAACATCCAGCCAGTTTTGCTGGCTTCCTGGCTTTATAAAAACCTGCAGCCCCACTGACCTACCTAGGGGGTTTGTTTTTCTTTGAAGTCAGCTTGTACTGAAATCTTTAAGCCTTTAAAAAGTGGTGTTGGTTTGACAGGTGGTACCTATGCTTTAGCTCCATCAGTGCTCAACTCTGCTTCTGTGGGGCCTCAATATGATATGAGGGCTGTTCTTCCACTAGAGATTCCATGATTCTGACATTCTGCTCCTGAAAGTATTTCATTTGCTTTAGCATTGAAGTAAAGAGTGCTGCATCAGGTTCAAATGAGGGGTTCATGACTCCTCTTTAGTGCATTGGTTATAGATTGGACTAAATATTTAGATCTAGGTGAGAAGACTACTACTAACACTAACACTATCACTATCACTATCACTATGTCATGACTGACTACACTAATAACAGCAATGAGAAAAAATGAAGCTGACAATGCCAGGTCTTCCAACAGTAAAAGTTTCAACTTAAAATAACTGAGAAGCAACTGGATTCTTGTATAAGTTGTCCAATGAGGAGCACCCCACATTTCTTGCCCAATATAATCCCCTAATACAAAATCCTCTCCTTCTACCTCTTACAATGCATAGCTCTCATACTGCCCCTCCTCCTTCCCTCTCAACCCAAATCATAACATTCCCCCTTTACCCCCACACTTTCTCCCTTCCCCTTCCAACCCCCATCCACCCCACACCCCACTCTCTCTCTCTCTCTCTCTCTCTCTCTCTCTCTCTCTCTCTCTCTCTCTCTCTCTCTCTCTCTTCCCCTTTCAACCCCCCATACACTTTCTCAAAATTCTACATAAAACCCCTTACTCTCTCTCTCTCTCTTCCCCTACCAACCCTCCCATAACACTCTCCCTTCCCTCCCTTCCCTCCCTTCCCTCCCTTCCCTCCCTTCCCTCCCTTCCCTCCCTTCCCTCCCTTCCCTCCCTTCCCTCCCTTCCCTCCCTTCCCTCCCTTCCCTCCCTTCCCTCCCTTCCCTCCCTTCCCTCCCTTCCCTCCCTTCCCTCCCTTCCCTCCCTTCCCTCCCTTCCCTCCCTTCCTCAACTCCCTCACTCCCCTAAAACCCAACTCCAAATTCATCACACAAACAATCAATTGTCTCAATCTCTTTTCTTCCTTCCCTTATTCTTTCACTCATCCTTCTTTTTCTTTCTCCTTCTTTTTTTCTTTCTCTTTCTAGCCTAATCACTCTACAAACATAACCAACAAAACAAAACAAAACAAAACAAAACAAAACAAAACATGACAAACAAACATAACAAACATAACAAACAAATCAAATCAAGACAAATAAAAACAAATAAAATAAAATAAACAAACACCAAAAAAAAAATAAAATAAAATAAAATCTTATATATCACACACATATTATTGAATAATACTTCAATTTATATAACTTCTCTTCTAATCCCCTTCCCTTTGTCCTCTTATCTTTCATCCTATCACATTTCATCACAAAATTCAACTCACCACATCCAACCCACTCTCTCCCCCCCCCCCCCACATTCATTAAAAAAAATTAAAAAAAAAAAAAAAGACATGTCATCCCCCATCCCTCTACCCACCACCCCTGTTATATTATACACTTCATCTTTTAATCTGTCAAAGTACTCATCCCAAACCTACTAGATCCCCCTAACCCAACTCCAAATTCAGATTCTCCATGAAACGAAAACCTATCCAACCATTAAAAAAAATGTATCCCCCAAACCCGATTCCAAAAATCAAAATAATAACCACAATAATCATCATCATCATTAAATCAATCAAAAAAGGAAAAAAAAAAACCATCTGTTAGATCCCGCTTCATTCAGAAACACACACATGTATATATACGAAGAATATATATATATATATATATATCAAATTTAGAAACCTCGAGACTTACCCTCTAAACTGATCTAACCCTTCATCCACATAAGGTTTTGCTTTGGCAATTGGTACGCCATTCGGATGACACGCTCCTTTTCCTTGACCACCACCAGTTAAGGATACTCCACCTCCCCCATTCCGTCCATTAAGCCCTCCTCCACCACCACCACTATGATGATGATGATTAACCGAAACAAAACTATTACCATTCCCAACCGTACAATGAATCCAATCCGCACTCCTATCCTTCTCATCAAACAAATGACCATAATCCGTCATCATCATCATCGGTAACTCTTTCACAATATCCACTTCTGTAAATTCTGAATCAAAATTCGCTACTGAATCATCGGAATCGATAAACGGTTTAAAAGGTGGTATAATTTGTCGTTGTTTTAAGGCTTCCCAATCAATGGATTTGAAAAACGCATGACGCTTTAAATCTTCTGCATCGTTTTGAGCGCCTAATCGGTGTTTAGGATTCCGATTGAGCAACTAGTTTGTGTTGATCATGTCAAGAAAAAATAGTTATCATAACAAAACATAAAACTTAGTTTTACGCTCCCAAACCAAAGTGAAAAAAAAAAAAAAAAAAAAACACAAACCCCTTTAACAAACTGTTTGCCATCGTCCCCAATAACCCCTCTAGGAAACTTGATTTTCCCAAAACAAATATTCTTATACATCTGCTGATTATCTTCAGCATAAAAGGGACTCCATCCACAACACATTTCAAATAACAAGACCCCTAAAGACCAAAAATCAACTAATTTACTATATCCATGATCATCCAATAAAACTTCAGGTGCCAAATATTCAGTCGTACCACAAAAAGTGGTTGTCAGAGCATCGGTGGGTAGATCAGGTTTTGATAAACCAAAGTCACATAGCACAATATGCCCGTTAGCGTCTAGTAGAATGTTTTCTGGTTTCAAATCACGGTACACAATATTATATTTATGTAAGTGTTCTAAAGCTAAAACAATCTCAGCCGTGTAAAACCGGGCACGAACTTCGGTAAAACGACCTTCTTTCTGTAGATGATGGAAAAGTTCCTAAAATAAAAATGAAAAAAATGAGAACTTTTACTTAACCGGTGATTATTGCCTATTATGATCTATCTATCTATCTATCTATCTATCTATCTATCTATCTATATATATATATCTATATATATATATATATATATATAAAGTATCCATGTCACTTACTCCTCCGCTTTTATAATCCATCACTAGAAAAAGTTCTCCAGGAGTTTGAAAGCTAAATTTCAACCCCAACAAAAACGGACAATCATTGCTTTGCTGTAAAATGTTCCTTTCACCGATTGTATGGGCCACTTCTTTTTTATCAATGACTTCCCTCTTGTTTAAAACTTTCATAGCGTAGATTCGTTTGGTATCTTTTTTCCTTACTTGAAATACCCTGCCAAAAGTGCCTTTACCAATCATTTTTAAGAAATCAAAGTCATGAGGGCTTAAACCCCGTCTTGTTTTTAGTTCCGTGTATTTTAGAGAAATTCGAATGTCACCAGTGACACGTTCATTACCCTGAGCTTTTAGACTGTAGAAAGAAAACATGTGTGGAAGGGTTTTGTTTTTTCATCCGAATTTCAATACAAGTGTATTTAAATTTTAATAAAATATATATATATATATATATGTATACTGACGGGTACCATTGATCTAGCCAACCATTACCTTGAAGTCCTAATAAGTGCATCAAATCCAACTCGATTTCAACTTCGCCCAAAAAGAGTTCGATCCCTTCTACCCCACCACATGATCCGCCAGCGGCCAAACTTCCATCTTCGTTAAGATCTCCCACCGAGCGATCATAAATTGAAATCAAAAGGATTAATGGATGATCCTTGCTATCACTAAGCGTCAAAGCCTCATCACCCATTGTTACGGTAGAACCAGGTGTGGTAGGAGACATTAGAGGTTGTTGAACAACATCACTTTCAGCGAAGGAAAAAAAAAAAAAAAAAAAAAAAAAAAAAAAAAAAATCAATTTTAGAAAAAAAAAAAATGAGATATGTATAATTTAGTGGGAAAACAAAAATAAAAATAAAAAACCAACAAATCAACTTCTTGATTCCATATCGGATTCTGGCCACTAGCATTACTCATCAAGCACAAAGATCCAAACGATTCCTTACGATCTCGCGTGACAGCAGCCTGACTCTGTTCTAAATTGGTGGCGGATGATGAGCCATTAGAGTTTGAGGAAGGGATGGCGGCGGCGGGATGATGTTGTTGCTGTTGAGAGGTACTATTTTGAGATGCTGAAGAATCTAAAGGTTCCCTGCTCACGAATTCGTTTTTATCAAATTGAGCAACGACATAAGGTCGACTTGACGTAGGGGAACAAACAAGGTTTCGAGCGGAAACAATCTTGACGGATAAGAGGCCTTTAGGAGGAGATAAAGTTGGATGAGGATTATGGTTATTAGGAGATGATAAAGCGTTTGGAGGAGATCGAGGGACGAGTTTGATAGGGTTTTTTACAACAGCAGAGGAGGACATGCGGGTGGGAGAGTTGGATGATCGGCCAGGAGACAGTATAGCTTGTGGGGAAGAATGAGGGGTAGGGGAGTTGGAAGCAACAGCAGCAGCAGTAATAGTAGTAGCAACAGTCTTAGCAGTAGGAGTAGTAGAAGTAGGAGTGGCAGTCGTGATGGGAGTGGGAGGAATGGGAGATGATTGGTTATCGGTTTTAGGAGAAGATTTGGAAGGAATACAAGAAGAAGTAGAAGCAGAAGAAGAAGAAGAGGAAGAAGAGGAAGAAATGGATTTGTTGTGGTGATGTAGGGAGATTGCTTGAACAGCCTGTTTAGCTCTTTGTTGTGGTGATGTAGGGAGATTGCTTGAACAGCCTGTTTAGCTCTAGAAAGGGGATTGGACGTGAAATGAAAATCGGAAGATTTGGAATGAGAAGAGCCGATAGCTTTGAGGGCAGAAGCGGCAAGCCCCCTATCGGAATAAGAAGAAGGACGAGGAGTTTGAGAGAGTTCCGTGGAAGGAGAGCGGATGAGAGTGGAGCCTAGATTGACGAGGGAAGCAAAGCTAGAGTTTCTACTTCTAGAGTGAGGAATTGAGTTATTGACAGTAGGGGAGAGAGCGTCGAAAGGATCAGGTTCATTTGCCGTGCCAGCCTGTACGGAGGCCTTTGGAGTGAGTTGCTCGGCAGGATTTGAAGAGCGAGCCCAGATGTTGAGGAGAGACGAAGACATGATGATTTTAGGAAGGAAGGAAAGATCCCAGAAAGAAAGAAAGAAAGAAATCAAAAGAAATATAAAAAATCAATCCCTTTCGACCGTCACACCGCAGAGTGTCACACCGTTGGCAGCGTCAGAATGCCATGACGGATTCGCTGTGTTGTGCAGTCAGCCAACATCCACTGTCTTCTCTCCCACACTCTCCACCATTCTTCCATCGAGTCTCTGCATCCCCAACGACCCGTTACCATCCTTGTTTCAGTTGGCTTCAGTATGTCAAGTTGCAGTATGCGATCCGTTTGGTTCTTCTCTTAATTCTCAACTTAAAATCCTGTCTTTCTTTTCTGTTGCCCAATTTCGGAAGGCAGACTTAGTGGTTTGTAAAGGTTTCTTGTTTCTCTTGTGTGGGTCTTAGACTGACTTCAGCCTCCCAAAACTTCATTTCAAGATCCCATGATAAATAAATGTCTTTGGGCCAAAAATCATCTTAAGGAGATGGAGTGTGCTGAATGGCGTAGATGTACAAACACGCCATTCAAGTATGAAAAAGTAGCCGGTCTCATCAATCATGGCAAATGTGGAATTTCTAGTCACAAAAAAAAAAATAGCAATCCCATCTATATGAGGTCATCAAAATTAAATATATATATATATAAATAAAATTTAAAAAAAGGATATTTAACAGTTAAAATCAATATAATTGAAAGTTTATAAACTATTTTTTTGATTGAAAAAAAATAAAAAAAAATAAAAAAAAATAGGGGGTCTCAGACATTACCAAAGACACCTAACTAGCGTGTTTTCATTTGAAAAACGACACACAATCACGCCACAAAACAGGGCTGATTGGGTACTTGGGGTCAAATACACCCTAATTTTGTACAATTTTCTCAACCACAATTCAGCCCACCAATACCCACATCCTCCCAATCAACTGCACATTGCCTTCCTTTTCCATCCTAACCCATATACTCCACCTCACATCTCTTCTCTCCCAGTTTTTTTTTTTTTTTTTTCCAAATCAGATTTTTCTCCTTCACATCACAGTAAGTCTATGACTTTTTGTTCCTTTCTTTATCAAATTTTCCTGCTCAAATGTTTATCCTCACAACTTCTTATTTTTATCTAAGGCTTCATAAATATCTAAAATCTTTGTTAGTTTTTTCCTGTTCTTCAACAATCTTTTTCATTTCTTTTTTTTTTTTTTTCACATACTTTCTTTGTTTAGTGTTGATTTATCATGCCTTGTCTGAAATCATCTTGTCAAAAATTTTACTCAATTGAAACCATCTGACCTTCAGATTGTCATCAACTGGCTGAAAATTAAATCTTATTTTTGAAGCCTGTTTTGGCTGTGCAAAGTCTACTCAAGTTGGTTGTCAACCCACCTCAAAAGTGAGTGTCTTTAATCAAATGGAAGTGAAGTTGACTTCAAAAACTAGAGGTTAAGATAGATTTGACAACAAAGAAAATGAGGGAAAGATTAAAAAACTATCAAGCAAAATACAAAAAGGCATTGATGGCTTCTTCTTCAACGTGGGTTTGGAGTTACTGAAAATGATGAGAAACATGGAATCACATCTGTTTCAGAAAAACTCAACTCTATGTGTTCTTTTTATGATCAAATGGATGAACTCTTTAGACAAAGATCCAATGTCAATCCCTTGCACATCAATCAAAGTCCAAGAATCACTAAGCCTCATACAAATAATTAAGATATTCCTTTAGATTCTTTACTTGGATCTTCTGAATTTAAAGAACCTACTACATATTCTAACCTTAAGCTTAATGAGCCCATGGTAGTAAGCTTAAAACTACTTTTTCTATTATTTTTTCTTTTGTATTGCTTATTTTTTTCCCATGTATTAACCAGACCCAAGGCTCATCAAATCTAGAAACTTTTAAGGAAGTAACTGATCATGAAATGTTAGAAGATAAAGAATCAAACCCTCCTAGAAAAAGACTCAAGCAAAGGGCTTCTGCTAATTTTGGCACAACTCAATCTACATCAAAAGCTTTTTTATTTATTTTTTGCTTATGACAAGATTGTTAATAAACATGAACAAGGTTATACATATATATTTATATTTATTTTTATATTTATTGTTTTTTATTTTCTAAAAAAATGTTTTTCTTAATTTATTTCTCTTATTCATAAAAGTTAAACTTTTTGTAGAAAAAGAAGAACAAGCTCACATTGATATCATGAAGTTGGAGTGCATGTCTCATGAAGCTATATAGAAATAAATAAATAAATAAAATAATAATAATAAAAAGTGGCTTCATTTTACAATCAAAGGAAGATTTTTTTTTTTTGAAATTGAAATTGAAATTGAAATTGAGAGATTGAGAGATTGAAATTGAGAAAAGTTGGTTTAGATTAAGAGAGGGAGAAGGTTTTTTTTTTTTTTTTTTAATTCATGACTTCCTTTTATTGGTTCCTAAATACACTTATCTTCATCCTCAGATAGTCCAGATCACCTTTTTGTTTTTGGTTGGTTGGTTGAATGGATGGATGAAAATACTCTCCCATGTGTTTTATTGAAGAAGGGGGTGGGGGGCCTAGATTTCTAAAAAAAAAAAAAATTACATTTGTTCCATAAATTAACATTTAAACAAGTTATATAAGATCATTAAAAAACTTCAATTAATGACAGTTCAAGTAAAAATGTGAATGGAAATTTTCTATAACCAAAGTCAATGACATCAAACACAAGTGTATACATGAACCTGATGAGGAAAACAAAGTTTTTCCATGATTAGTGTGATATAACACACAACCTGATGACTCATTCATGTAAGTAAGTAGAGTATCCATATATTTGACTTGTTAAATGTTAATCCATGAAATAACAAATTGAAAGTTAATAGCTTATTTTAAACCCCATCCTTTTTTTTTTTTTTTTGTCTACATGAGGTTTTTTTTTTTTTTTTTTTTACATTACCTTTTTTGATCTTAACTTATCAATCTGGTTGACCAACTCTAGATTTTCAGTTATTTTTATCTAAAAAATAAAAATAAAAATAAAAATAAAAAATAAAAATAAAAATAAAAATAAAAATAAAAATAAAAATAAAAATAAAAATAAAAATAAAAATAAAAATAAAAATAAAAATAAAAATAAAAATAAAAATAAAAATAAAAATAAAAATAAAAATAAAAATAAAAATAAAAATAAAAATAAAAATAAAAATAAAAATAAAAATAAAAATAAAAATAAAAATAAAAATAAAAATAAAAATAAAAATAAAAATAAAAATAAAAATAAAAATAAAAATAAAAATAAAAATAAAAATAAAAATAAAAATAAAAATAAAAATAAAAATAAAAATAAAAATAAAAATAAAAATAAAAATAAAAATAAAAATAAAAATAAAAATAAAAATAAAAATAAAAATAAAAATAAAAATAAAAATAAAAATAAAAATAAAAATAAAAATAAAAATAAAAATAAAAATAAAAATAAAAATAAAAATAAAAATAAAAATAAAAATAAAAATAAAAATAAAAATAAAAATAAAAATAAAAATAAAAATAAAAATAAAAATAAAAATAAAAATAAAAATAAAAATAAAAATAAAAAATAAAAATAAAAATAAAAATAAAAATAAAAATAAAAATAAAAATAAAAATAAAAATAAAAATAAAAATAAAAATAAAAATAAAAATAAAAATAAAAATAAAAATAAAAATAAAAATAAAAATAAAAATAAAAATAAAAATAAAAATAAAAATAAAAATAAAAATAAAAATAAAAATAAAAATAAAAATAAAAAATAAAAATAAAAATAAAAATAAAAATAAAAAATAAAAATAAAAATAAAAATAAAAAATAAAAATAAAAATAAAAAATAAAAATAAAAATAAAAATAAAAATAAAAATAAAAATAAAAATAAAAATAAAAATAAAAATAAAAATAAAAATAAAAATAAAAATAAAAATAAAAATAAAAATAAAAATAAAAATAAAAATAAAAATAAAAATAAAAATAAAAATAAAAATAAAAATAAAAATAAAAATAAAAATAAAAATAAAAATAAAAATAAAAATAAAAATAAAAATAAAAATAAAAATAAAAATAAAAATAAAAATAAAAATAAAAATAAAAATAAAAATAAAAATAAAAATAAAAATAAAAATAAAAATAAAAATAAAAATAAAAATAAAAATAAAAATAAAAATAAAAATAAAAATAAAAATAAAAATAAAAATAAAAATAAAAATAAAAATAAAAATAAAAATAAAAATAAAAATAAAAATAAAAATAAAAATAAAAATAAAAATAAAAATAAAAATAAAAATAAAAATAAAAATAAAAATAAAAATAAAAATAAAAATAAAAATAAAAATAAAAATAAATCAAATTTTTTATATATATCTGTTAATTATTATTGTTCTTTCTAGTTAGAAAATTATTAATATTTTTTTATCTTAATGTCTGGAAGAAGAAGCCTCCGGCGGTCGGTAATATAAATAAGGTTTAAATGTCAATTTAAATTCAAACTTAAATTTAAAAATAAAAAAATTCTGATTTTGATTCTTATCTTATCATTCTTGAAAAATAAAAATAACTTCCTCTGGTAAACACATTATTATTATTATTTTTCTTCCTAAAAGATATGCATGATAGTCCCTTTAATTATATATATATTGTCAGCCAGGCTATTCCAGGAGTCCAGTAAATGATATATAAATTATAAAACCTTAAAGAGTGGGTAAAACTTGTATTTAATGAATATAACTTAATATTTTATTACATAATGAAATTATATAAGAATTTTATTATATACAAATGTTACATTAAATTTATTGGTTATATATATATACAATTAAATTGAGCATAATATAATATATTCTAAAAATAATGGCGCATTTTTATATATTTAATAATTATAAATTTATATTTGATTAATTAAAAAACATATATTATAATTACAAGTGTAAATTTGATTTATAATATATTTAAATTAATTACTTAAATTTATATATTAACTAATACCTCTCATATGACACTAAACAATTATTAAGGACGCTTCTTTTGACCCTTAATTGTGTTAGAAAAAAAAAAAAAAAAACAAATAAATTAATTTGAACTAAATTGAGATTAATTGATTGTTTTGTTGCGTCAAATTATTTTTGTTTCACTTAAAAAGTTCTCTAATCAGGATGGACCATCTGTTGGGAATTATATTTCTCATAGTTCCTATGTTTCCACTCTTGTTTAGTTATTTACTATTGTCACTTACTGATTTGGGGATTAATGGCGGGGAAATTGGATTCTTAATTGGGCTTTTAATTAATTGTTTCATGTTTTTCTCTATATTGTTATGTTTCATTTACTCTTTTTGATATAATTGTTTTATTTCTTTCTAATCATTGTATTTACTGATATAGTAGCGCTTCAGAGGACCCATTGCCTATAAAAGGGCCTTGGATAATCCCCTGTAGCCTTATCACTTATTATACACTCAACAATTTAAATACAATTTTTATATTACGTTTATATTCTTTTTATTAGTAATAAAAATCTAATTAAAATTTTATATAACAAATTAAAGGTTGCTTTAAGTCTGATAGTAATTATTTTGGTTGCCGCGCAGAACTCTTACTTAAAATAATATTAATATTAATAAAACCAAGTTGTTGTCACCTCCCAGCTCACTTATCGTTGTTTTTCTCTCAATAAATTAAATACTTTTATTAAATTTTATTTTTTTTATTACCCATACCTTTTTCCTCCTTCTCCTCCTCTCATTCCTCCTTCCATTTTCTCCTTCTTCTAGACGACCGGCCGACAACTGAGGGCCTTTCCAAACGACGACGACGATCGAAGCCTGGCGACGAACGACAAAACGCACGGACCACCTAGCAAAACGAAACTTTTGCCGCGACTGTGTTTCGAACTTGGGTTCGACATATTAGGTTTATATAATATTAATTTTTATATTATTTTGAAGTGATTTTTCGATCACTATAGTAAGTTCACCTTTGCGCCTCTCACTCATAATACTATATTTTTATTGCAATAACAGTGATTGTGGCTTAATTGCTGATTCACTGAGTGTAAGTGTTCAATTTTTAAAAATTTTTTTTCCTAGTTGACCATTATAGAGTGTTAAATCCTCTTAGTCCTAGAAGAATTAACATTATTATTAATACAAATTGAATTATTAATTTAATTTTTTTTTATTATTAATTATTGTTAATTTTTGGTTGACTTAAAAGTACATTGTGCTTAGTCCCAATATATTGCCATATTTAATATTGGTAATTAATTGGTTGAATTAACTAACTTGTTATTCCCAATTTAAACTTGCAATCCATTTTTTTTAAAAAAATTAATTTTTAATTATTACTTTATATTGAAAGTTAATTTTTCTATAATTAAATTAATTAAAAAATTTTTTATATTATTTGGAGCAAATTATTGACTAACTTTGATTATTTTTTATAAAGAACAAAGTAAAATATTAATCTTCCCACTAGTATGTCCAACAATTTGACAGAAAAAATGGATAACATGCAAGTGGATGAGATAGAAATTGACTATGATGCTGACACTGTAAGCTCTTCTAAAGTTGGTCATAAAAAGTCTTATGCTAACACAAAGATTTCTCATACTGCAGGATGTGGAAATGACAGGAAATGCAAACAAAAACCCCCTTCCCCCAGTACCACAGAAGGAAGTAAAGCCTCTAGTGCCTCAAGAAGGTCTTCCAAAAGGCTTCAAAATAAAAAAGCTTCCTCTGCCACAACAAATCAGCAACCTCTCCAGTCATATAAAAGAGTTGAAGACAGAAAATATGACGTACAAAGCAAAGGTAGACACATTGTGGGATCAGGTCCAAGAACTCAGGAACCAGATTCAGGCCCAGGCCCCTCCTCAATTGCCTCCCAATCAACTTCAATTTCAGGCTCAACCTTCACAGCCACCCAGCTCAACCATCCAAAATCCAAATACTATGGAAGTAGAGCAATGGAAATGGGATTATCTAATGAGTCACTACCAGCAGAATGTGCAACACCCTCCTCATCATCAGCCTGGCCCATCCAGAACACCCAATTTCCATCCACCTCCTCATCCCTACCAACAAAGCAGGAGAAAGAAGGCCCAAGCACAATCCCAAACCCAGTCCCAGGGGAAGTTTCCTCCTCTGCCATGGTAAGTAATTTGGTTGATAGTCACTTGGGTATGTTTTCTAATAAATCTTCTTCTGCAGGTAATATTATTGAACATGGTGAAAGAACAGTTAAACCTGTTAAAAGACAGCTTCCTGTAACTAGTAGCCCTATTGATGTAATTAGCAAATTGTCATTTGATGAACCTTTACATTTAACTTCTACATCTTTAATTAATCCTTCTCTTGCAATTAAAAATGATTCTGTTCCCCCTGAAATCTATAACTTAATTGAAAAAACTTCTGAGGAAATTTTGAAAGATACCCTTGATTTTAATATTGTGAAAGACAAACATGTGAGAGATGTGTTAATCCATGAAAATGATAGATTAAATAATTTACACTTGCAATGTAGAGTGAGTTCTTCTGTACAAGATACAGCTTATTTAAAAATCAAAGAGACCTTGAATATTGTTCTTAGTCAACAAAAACAAATAAGAAGTGACCATAGAGCTATCTCAGATAGAAATATCAGTCTGCATAAGACATTAAGTGAATTGAAACCCCTTATTGAGGAAAATTATTCATTCAAAAATGAAATAAAATCCCTACAAAATGAGTTGAAGAAACTAAAAAATGACTTCCATGCACTAAGTACCAAACACTCAGTTTCTGAGGACAGAAATGTTCTATCTCTTGCAAAAGTGAATGACCAGATGTCTGAAATTCCAAGAATAAGAAACTATGTGTCTGACCTACAGGAAAAATTCTCAACCTTAACCATCAATAATGAATTAAATGAGATCTCTGCCAGTAAGCTGCATAAAAATAAAGGGAAAAAACCTGAACAAAGTTCATCCTTTCTTCCTCATATTTCAACCATTCAACAAACTGACAATGAGTCTGTAAAATCTTTTGCTACTAGCAAAAAATCTTGTGATGGTCATGCACCAGCTGTTTCTGTAAATAATGAAATTTCTGAACACCTGGCTAAACTTCAGGAATTATTACTAATGAATAATTCAAACCAAAAAGTGGACCATCCCAGTAGTCAGAAAAATTGGCCTAAGTTAGACCAATATCCTACCTTTGATGGTGATTCTTCCTCTGATTGGCAACACTTTATCCAAAGAATTGATAATTTAAAGAGATCTTATAAACTACCTGATGAGGAAATTGTTTCTAAGCTAATTTCTTTATTTTCCAATGTAGCCTTGATGTGGTATGAATCTGTCCTCTTAGATAACAATCATTATACATGGAATGATTGGAAATCCTTGATTGAAAATCAGTTTGGTGGTTCAAAATTCAGGTTAGCTCAGCAAAGACTTTATGAGAATACTAGATATGTATCCTCCTCTGTTGAAAAGCCCATTGTTTTTCTGATGAAAATAACTAAAATCCTTAGAGCAATTGATCCAAAGATGGATTATGATATTTGGAGAGATAAAATTTTGTATAAATTACCAAATTCTCTTAGGGATTTGATTGTTGCTAGAACTGAGCATGTAAGGGAAAATTCTTCTTTCATTAATATCTGTAATGAAGTACTACTCAACCATAGATATGAACCAAAGAATTACCTTAGTAAATCTTATAATGATCAGAATAAACCTTCTATAAAACTCCCAGAAAAATCTGGTAAACCCTCTGCCCCAGTTGCACCTAAAAAATATGCAACAAATACTTGTTATAAATGTAACAAACTGTGGCAGAAGGGTCATGTTTGTGACAAGAAAATTCATCTTGTTGAACAAAATGAAGACACTGATGAACTTGAACTTGATGTCAATAATTCTTCCAGTGACTGTGAAAGTAATATCTCCTATGACAATGAATCTGTTAAAGATGTTTTAATGTTGGAACATGATGTCCATTATTTAAATAATATATCTGAAGATTGTGTATTGAATTTATCTTCAGTAGAAAATGCTGAGATAATTAAAGATATTACTAACAATTCTATTCCTATATCCCCTTTAAAGGCACCTGTTATCATTAATGGTAAAAATATTGATGTAGTTCTTGATTCTGGTGCTGGAGGAAGTGTAGTATCTGAAAAAGCTTTGGCTTCAGTGGATAAGGAATATTTGAGTAAATTATTGCCTATAACTTCTGAAAAATGGAGAGGGTATGGTTCTACCTTATTTCCTATTGGCAAATACAAAACCTCTGTATTCTTCAAATACAATGGTGGTTTTGTCAGAGCTATTTGTGAATTTGTTGTCATGAAAAATGATAATTTGAGCAATTGGTTTATTATGGGAAATGATATTTTAACCATGTTTGGTGTGAAACTGGACCCAGCAAATAATTGCTTTACCTTAGGAATGAATGGGAAAAGAAAATTCAAAATTTCTTCTCCTAAACCTTCTGGGCATTTGTTGAAATCTTGTTACTCACTGACCCAATGTAAAGGTAGAACAACAACTGAAATGGATGATTTATTACATGAAATAAATACCGCTTCTTTTGGTAATCATTTGACTAATGAACAAAAGGATTCTATTGTTGCCTCTATTACCTCTTTCCCTATGGCCTTTGCTCATGGTTCTCATGTCTTGGGAATTGTTCAAGAAGAGATGAAAATTACCTTATCCTGTAATTTGAGTGATATTCCTCCTTCCCTTAAGAAAAAACCATATCCTGCTTCTCCATCAAAAAGAAAAGATATTGAAGATAATATTGAAACATTATTGAAAATGAATATCATTGAGAAAGTGGATGTCACCCCCAAATATTGTGTCATCTCCCCAGTCTTAATTTCTTATGAAAAAGATAAAGCTAGATTATGTGGAGATTACAGAGCTTTAAATACTTATACTGTTGATGATATTTATCCTTTAACCAGAATTAATTCAATACATGCTACCTTGCAAGGTGCAAAATTTATTAGTTGTCTGGATGGTAATAAAGGTTATCATCAAGTTCCAGTTGAGAAAAATTCACAAAATTTTTTGCTTATTGCTACTCATATGGGAATATATAAGTATGTTAGGATGCCATTTGGCCCTAAAAATGCTCCTTCAGTTTTCCAAAAAGTCATGGATAACACTTTCCATCAAGAAATTATTGAAGGTTGGCTCATGGTTTATATTGATGATATTATTGTTTTTTCTAAAACTTTTGATGAACATATGATTCACTTAAATAGAGTTTTCCAAAAAATGGATGAAATCAATATGACCTTATCTTTAAAAAAGTGTAAATTTGGTTTTCAATCTTTGAAAGTCCTTGGCCATGTTGTGTCAGGCTTACAAATTTGTGTAGACCATAATAAAGTTGCTGCCATTCAAAATGTGAAAGCACCAACTTCTGTAAGAGAAATCCAAAGTTTTTTGGGTATGTGTGGCTATTATAGACAATATATTAAAAATTATCAGGTCATAGCCTTGCCTCTTACAAAACTAACCAGAAAAGATGTTGCTTTTCTCTGGAATGATGACTGTCAAAAAGCTTTTAATACATTGAAAAATTGCTTAATGTCAGCCCCTATATTGGCTCTCCCAGATTTTAACAAGCCATTTGTACTTTATACAGATGCAAGCTTTATTGGTCTGGGTGCTGCCCTTCACCAAAAGCAAATTATTAATGATAAATCCTCAGAGGTTGTAATTTGTTATATTTCAAGAACATTAAGAAATAGTGAATTGAAATATGGTGCCACTCAATTGGAATGCTTAGCAGTTGTTTGGGCTCTTGAGAAACTTCATTACTACTTGGATGACCAAAAATTTGAGTTGGTAACTGACTGTAGTGCTGTGAAATCTCTCTTAAACCTCAAAACACCTAACAGACATATGTTCAGGTGGCAACTTGCTGTTCAGGAATACAGAGGAAGGATGACTATTATACACAGAGCTGGAAATGTTCACTCTAATGTTGATATGCTCTCCAGATTGCCTTTGCCAAATAATGACTCCAATCCTGCTTATGTACCTGAGGATGACACTGTTCATATACATGGTATATTTATAGTTGATATGGAAGAAGAGTTATTACAGTTAATACTGGATTCATATGATAAAGATTCTGACTTAAATAAATTAGTTACTATTTTGAATGATCCTAAGAATGCTTCAATTCAAGCATTAATAAAAACTCTTCCTGCAAAATACCAAAATGCCTTAAATAAAGGAAAGTTTTCTATTGAAGATGGTTATATTTATTATAGAAGGAAGCTTACCAATGTAATTGTTATTCCTCCTTCAATGAAAGAAACTATCCTCAAACTTTGTCATGATGACATATTAGCTGGTCATTTTGATCTTGAAAAAACATTGATTAGAATCAAAAACACTGCATGGTGGGCTAATATGTCTGAAGACACAAAATTATATGTTGAATCTTGTGATTCCTGCCAAAAATCTAAAAGGTTAACAGGTAAAAGAGCAGGGTTGTTACAACATATTGAAGCACCTAGTGCTCCCTGGCAAATCATTAATATGGATTTTGTCACTGGTCTTCCTGTTGCAGGTAAAGACAGCTTTAACTCTTGTTGGGTAATAGTTGATAGATTCACAAAAATGTGCAAATTTATTCCAACCCACAAAGATGTATCCACCAAGGAATTAGCTTTCTTATGGTGGTCTTACATGTTTAATATTATTGGTTTTCCAAAAGCCATTATCTCTGATAGGGATCCAAAATTCACTTCTGAGTTTTGGACCTCTTTGATGGATATTTGTGGCTGTGAGTTAAAATTGTCTACAGCTCACCATCCTCAAACTGATGGTCTAGCTGAAAGAATGATTCAAACTCTGGAAGATATGATTAGAAGGTATTGTGCCTTTGGTTTAGAATATAAAGACAATGACAGATTTACTCATGATTGGGTCACTCTTTTGCCTGGTCTTGAATTTGCATATAATAGCACTGTTCATTCTGTCACTGAGAAAAAGCCTTTTGAGCTTTGGTTAGGTTATGTCCCAAACACTCCTGCTCAGATTCTCAATAATAAATTACCTAAGTTGGAACTACATCCTGGTGTAAAATCTTTTATGCAAATGCAACAGCTATGCAGAAAACATGCTCAGAGTTGTATTGATAAAGCATTTGAATATGAAAAGAAAAGATGGGATAAATCCCATAAAGAATACACATTTAACAAGGGTGATGAAGTGTTGATCTCTACTGTCCATTTCAATTTACAAGGTAACCACAAATTAAAAGATCCTTTTGTAGGACCATTTGTTGTTAAAAGAATGGTTGGTGATAATGCAGTAGAAGTTGTATTGTATTCTCCATATGATAGGAAACATCCTGTCTTTCCCATTTCTTTGCTTAAACCTTATACTTCCAACAGTGACTTATTTCCAAAAAGAAGAGGAAGACCTAAGAAGAACCCTCAGGAAGTCACAGAAACAGCAGAAATTGATAAAATTCTCAATGATAGAATTATCACTTCTGAAAGAGGTACTGAATATTTATTGAGATATAAGAACAAATCATCTGAACATGATGCATGGATACCTGGCAAAGAAATTTCAAATCTGCCTGCTCTGTTGAAAAAATACAAAAAGAAAAAATCTTAGCATTTTTTTTATTGTTTTTTTTAGAGTGAGGGAGTGTCAGCCAGGCTATTCCAGGAGTCCAGTAAATGATATATAAATTATAAAACCTTAAAGAGTGGGTAAAACTTGTATTTAATGAATATAACTTAATATTTTATTACATAATGAAATTATATAAGAATTTTATTATATACAAATGTTACATTAAATTTATTGGTTATATATATATACAATTAAATTGAGCATAATATAATATATTCTAAAAATAATGGCGCATTTTTATATATTTAATAATTATAAATTTATATTTGATTAATTAAAAAACATATATTATAATTACAAGTGTAAATTTGATTTATAATATATTTAAATTAATTACTTAAATTTATATATTAACTAATACCTCTCATATGACACTAAACAATTATTAAGGACGCTTCTTTTGACCCTTAATTGTGTTAGAAAAAAAAAAAAAAAAACAAATAAATTAATTTGAACTAAATTGAGATTAATTGATTGTTTTGTTGCGTCAAATTATTTTTGTTTCACTTAAAAAGTTCTCTAATCAGGATGGACCATCTGTTGGGAATTATATTTCTCATAGTTCCTATGTTTCCACTCTTGTTTAGTTATTTACTATTGTCACTTACTGATTTGGGGATTAATGGCGGGGAAATTGGATTCTTAATTGGGCTTTTAATTAATTGTTTCATGTTTTTCTCTATATTGTTATGTTTCATTTACTCTTTTTGATATAATTGTTTTATTTCTTTCTAATCATTGTATTTACTGATATAGTAGCGCTTCAGAGGACCCATTGCCTATAAAAGGGCCTTGGATAATCCCCTGTAGCCTTATCACTTATTATACACTCAACAATTTAAATACAATTTTTATATTACATTTATATTCTTTTTATTAGTAATAAAAATCTAATTAAAATTTTATATAACAAATTAAAGGTTGCTTTAAGTCTGATAGTAATTATTTTGGTTGCCGCGCAGAACTCTTACTTAAAATAATATTAATATTAATAAAACCAAGTTGTTGTCACCTCCCAGCTCACTTATCGTTGTTTTTCTCTCAATAAATTAAATACTTTTATTAAATTTTATTTTTTTTATTACCCATACCTTTTTCCTCCTTCTCCTCCTCTCATTCCTCCTTCCATTTTCTCCTTCTTCTAGACGACCGGCCGACATATATACTGAAAAAAATTACATGGCACCTGCTAGTAGGTGCCTGTCCCTATATTCAGTTTTGATTTAAGAGTAAATTTGATTTTATGTTGGGTGAGTCAGTGTGCTCATTGTTTAGTGTGCAGTCTTTCCAGAAGACTTACAGCTGAGCTGAAATTGAGTTAAGGCAAAGATAGGGAGTGGCACCTGCTTTCAGGTCCCTGTGGTTTTTTCTGATTATATATATTATGTTAATGAAAGTTCAATCAGATATTTCTCCATATACAAAAATCTATGAATTTTTTTTTCTTCTTTCTTCCTTCCTTTCTTCCTTTCTTCCTTTCTTCCTTTCTTCCTTTCTTCCTTTCTTCCTTTCTTCCTTTCTTCCTTTCTTCCTTTCTTCCTTTCTTCCTTTCTTCCTTTCTTCCTTTCTTCCTTTCTTCCTTTCTTCCTTTCTTCCTTTCTTCCTTTCTTCCTTTCTTCCTTTCTTCCTTTCTTCCTTTCTTCCTTTCTTCCTTTCTTCCTTTCTTCCTTTCTTCCTTTCTTCCTTTCTTCCTTTCTTCCTTTCTTCCTTTCTTCCTTTCTTCCTTTCTTCCTTTCTTCCTTTCTTCCTTTCTTCCTTTCTTCCTTTCTTCCTTTCTTCCTTTCTTCCTTTCTTCCTTTCTTCCTTTCTTCCTTTCTTCCTTTTTTTATTTTTTTATTACTCAAACAACTAACCCAACTTTAACATTTGGTTTTTTTCTCTCACCTTTGTATTCTTGCTTTTTACTATATGCATATATATATTTACAAGTTATTTCATTTAAATCATCCAGCAAGATAGCACTTACTATATTAGAGAGAAATTTCACCTCCCTGCCTTTCTTTGCTTTGCACCATTGGAATGTAAACATTTTTCTCACCTCAGGATTAATTTATATGTAAAAACACGTTATGAGAGTTATTTTTTTATTCTTGAAAGCCCAAATAGCTTTAAGGGCATTTCCACTTGTTGCATCAAATTTTCTGTAACTATTTAAATATTACTGAGTTTTTGCTTATTGATTTACATGAAACCACAGTTGTATCAAGTGAATCTCAAATAACTCAAGATTCTTAAAATATTCATCACTTATGATTTGAGTTTGGAAACAGTAACTTTTCTGTAAACATGATACAACCTTTCAAACATTCCAGATCTCATTTGAAGTTTTACATGGATCTATACAGATACTACATTCTTGAGTAATTCAATTCAATGGAAGAGGAAGACTCATCTGCCCATATTGCCATCTTAATGCACCTGAGATCCCTAAACACCTACTCCATTTTTTCCCAGCTCATACCTTAGAGAGAAAACAACCTTACAGCATAGCCAAAAAAACATAAAGACCTATTACCACCTCTGAACTGCTATCTCCTTCTCCAATTACACAACATGTTGCTGCCTTTTTAAGCATTACTAATATATTCCCTAACAATATTCCTCTTACTCAGTAGTCATACCATATAGTACCTTTTAACTTCCCAGTTATTTCCTTTCCTTTTAATTTGTTGCCTCAAGTTTGCACTTATTTCATATATTTGTGTCCAGTCCTTCATGCCCCATGTTGGGTGAGATTGTAAGAAATATAAAATAAATATAAAATGGAAAAGGAAAAGGAAGATGAAGATCTAATGATATCAATTTTACTAGACACTGAAGAATGAGCTAATTTTTTTTTAAATCAATGTAACTGTATTGAAAGCCACTATACCCTGGTTTGATATGTTTCATATTATTCAAGCTATTCACTGATGCTTATCCATGACAAGGTGGGGTGTTCTTCTTCCTGTGGGTTCTAATTAGGCCATCATTTTTTCTTCAAATTAGAGGACATATTGGGGAGGTTTATATAGTTGTCTGCAGTACTATAATATGTTAATAAAGTGTGATAAGATGTGAAAATAGTGTTGTGTAATGGGAAAAAAAAACATTAACCTTCAGATCAGTCTGTGTATTCGGCAAGCAAGATGAGATGTGAAAATTTTTGGCGGGCGAGAGGTTGAGTTCATGATTTGCAAGCACTAGTGTCCAGTATGATTACTGACCCTTATCAACGAATTGCCAAAATGATGGCTTACCCAAGGGTCTTTATGGAATGAGCGTTGTTGCTGGGGTCAAAATATGCATACCATAGGGGCTTACACTACGCAACAAGTAAGCACTACGCACCAAGTAAGATATCCCTAACGGGGATATCCAGCGCGAGTTGGGGATATTTTAGGGAGGGACATAAGGTCAGAAAAGTAAATGTATGAAAAGTGCAAGAAAATTAAGTGCGAGAAAAGTAAGTGTAATAAAATTCATTTGCAACCATGAGAGTTTTCTTTTTCAAAAAAAAAAAAAAAAAAAATTAAAAATTAAAAATTAAAATGAAATAAAAATTCAAATTTTTGGAGAAAAAAAAAAATAAAAATAAAAATAAATTAAATTAAAATTTTTAAAAAATTAAAAAAAAAAATATTCCATGATTATTCGATATTTTTCTTGCGCTTATTTTTCTCACATATATATTTTTTTATTTTTTTATTTTTTTTTTGGCAAATATTTTCCTTACTCTTATTTTTCTCGCACATATTTTTTTTACACATATTTTCCTATCCTTTTGTCCCTCCCTACACTATGTACCAAGTAAGATATCCCTGATAGGGATATTCATGCGCAAAAGGGGGATATTGCAGGGAGTGACATAAGGACAGAAAAATAAGTTTAAAAAAATACATAAGTGCAAGCAAAATAAGTGTAAGAAAAATATGTGCGAAAAAATATATGTGAGAAAAATAAGAAAGATATCTTACAACCATGGGACATTTTGTTTTTTATTATATATATATATATACATATATATATATAATTTTTTTTTTTTTTTTCTCGAAAAAATGATTTTTTTTAAAAAAATTTCCAATTTTTATTTTTATTATTATTATTATTTATTTTTTTTGAGAAAAAAAAACCCTCATGCTTGCAAATAATTTTTCTTGCATTTACTTTTCTTACGTTTATTTTTCGGACCTTATGTCCCTACCTAAAATATCCCTAACACGCGCATGAATATCCCCATCGGGAATATCTCACTTGGTGTGTAGTGTTACCGAAACGAGTGGAGATGCCCTAAGCGATTTGTTACTTTGTTACATAACTTTATTTAACAACTCATGGCATAACATACATGTTTGACAGTGTCTGATCCATGTTGAACTCTATTTTCTGATTATTCTATATAGCTAATCTTCTCTAAACACGTGTCACATATAGCATCCAAGGATCACAAAGCGAAATTCTTTTCTCTAATTCAAAAATACAAGCCAAAAAAGCAAGAAAAGATAAAAGAGATAACACCTTATCCAAAAATACAAGCCATAAAAACCAGTAAAGAAAAAAGAGATCACACCCAATATAATACAGTGATATTAAAAAAAAATTAATAAATCATATTAATACACATGGACTTTAATAGGTAACCCTTTACCCTTTTTAACAAACCCTTTATCAACTTGAGTAAAAGCACAGAGACAAATTCAAAGAATCATACAATTGGTACATGTAAAACTTGAAGACAGACAAGAAGATTACTTAATTGACGAAAAAAAATAAAATAAACAGTTCCTTAATGTGCTTCAAAAACCATTGAATAGTCAGCTAACAGTTATCAGTGTGACCGGTATGATCTTCAGCCATTTCTATGAGTTTTGCTCGATCATGCCGATATAGCCAGAATTGGTAAACAACAATCAAGTCCAACTTTTGGAAGAGATTAAGGTTATAGCGTCAGGCCTGTTTCGTTACAAAAGATGAAATGTAATCCTTACCACTACTGTTCCTATGCTCCCCGCCAGCCAGCTCCTACAAGTAAAGAAAACAGTTTCTCAGCAAAAAAAAAAAAAAAAAAAAAAATCATGCAGCTAATTGAGTGTGATACTTACAAATTGATCAAAATGTGAACTGGATCCAAACCGACAAATAGAATTGACAAAAAATATGTCAAGTTTCCAGTAATACCAAGCTGTAATTCAGAGCGTTAAATAAGTTTAACATATCGACAAATGTGAGATCCGTATCAGCAACAGAGTAAATGTTCCAATCATTGAATTGCAAGTGGACAGACCAAAACAAAAAGCAAACTCAAGCCAACACATTTAGTCTTCTGGTTCTTGATGATTTGAGGTACCCGACTCAAAACGTAAGCCACTCCAGCTATCCAGCCTGAAATCTGAGCAGTTGTATCCCAAGTTTCTCCCTCTCCATGACCAGAAACGGGATTCTGGGGATCAAGTTCACCAGAATGGTAATGTTGAGTGGTGGCCCAAGTAGCCAGGCCGAGCACAATGATGGTAGAATAAGCGGCCAGATAGATGGAGAGTGTGGAGAATTTGGCAGAAGATTTAAGTTTTGGACGAGTTTCTGGATGATTATCTGTCATTAGGGGCTGTTGTTCTTCCAAGTCGGATTCAGGGTGAGATGTCGAAGTGGAAGGTCGGTTCTTGTAAAAGTACATCTGGAAAAGGATGATGAGGTCGCAAACGGTGTAGTAAACGGCCAGCCACAACATTGTGTGGAGCATATTTTGTTTCCATGTGCCATATAAATTTGCGATATCTCCGACGAGCCAAATGACGATAAATGCAAGGGAAAGGCCATCAGCTGATTGTGAGGAGTAATTTTGGTAAATCTGCCAATGATAATATCACAAGATAAATCAACAAGAAGGATAGATGGCAAAAGAATGGATGGACTGACCTGAGGGGAATAAACGAGAAACCTGCGAGTGGAATAAAAAGACAAAAAATTAGCGGGAAAGAAATCACCAACAAAACCAGAGACGCACGGACCAGGTCACGAGACTAAGCGAGCCCAGCAAAGCAGCAAACGGGTGGGGCATTGTGATATTCAGAGTTGGGCGCTTAATCGATGATGCGCGTTGGGGGTTTTGAGTTGGATTTTGAATGGGTGGATGTTGGGTGGAGTGGGCGTCGTGAGGGATGACGATGGCAGTAACTCATCGGGAGATCAAACCCTCAACAAGGCAATCCTGTCCGAGTACCAAGCACAAGCACTCTCCCTTTCCATCCGTGCTGATCAAGGTCGACGTTCCCCTGCCAATCGGCTGTACCCCACCACAATAATGCCCGTCACACAGAAAGATATCGCTTTCATGAAAAAGGGAAAGTGTCGGAAACTCATATACGAACAAGTCACTGCCGATATCCAGTCCTGGGGTTAAGGGCAGAAGTGTTGATGGCTAGTAGCCACAGGGAATCTTAGGGATAGGATGAAAAAAAGGGCTTTGCAGTGTCTTAAGACCTGCTTCTGTCCTGCATCTCGCACTACTAAGAGTGGAATAGGGCACTTTTAAGGACCGTCTACAAGTGATTTTACCTGATACCCAGGAAATTTGAATTCCCAAATTGATCAAATGTTTTTCATGCGCTATACATCCTTCATAATTTCGAAATAAGGATAGAACTTATCCATAATGAAGGTTTAATTTGGTGCCATCAAAACTTCCCTCGTGACCTAGTCAAACTCATTATTGGCTCCCTCACTGAGAGGAAAGCTAACATATCCTTCTCTTCATACGAATCCCCCTTTTCCTTTTACCCGAAGGGCCTTCCCACAAGGGTCCCCTCTCTCCTCAATATTATACATAATCTATAATGCTAAAGTACTTTCCCTTCCTTCCCTCTCTAGGTCCTCTATTGCGCTAGGCTACATTGATGACTTTGTATTCCTGTCAGCAGACAAAGACCCAGAGAAGGTGGTGAACTCCCTTTTGCAGCTGAGAGCAGAAGCGGTCACATGGGGAAGCAAACATGCAGCAGCGTTTTATTTTTCCAAGACAAATGGCTTCTTCTTGTGGAGACATAGATATGGATATAAGTATAAGTACTCAACTACATAAGCAGATGTACATATATAAATAGTTGTAGTTGTTATGTGTAGTATGATAGCTTAGTGATTGTTAAGTACATAAAGTGTATATAATCTGTGGTGCAGATGACGCGTCTAACTCCGGTTCACTCCGGACGAATGTTATGTATAGGACTTAATACGCTTAGTGATTATTCAGTATGTACATAGATTTAGTATAAAACCTATGGTGAAGCCAAGGCGTCTAACTCCGGTTCACTCCGGACGAAGCGCTGACACTGCTACCATAGGTGAGTAATGAAATACTTGTGGTTCACTCCGGATGAAGTGCTGACACTGCTACCATAGGTTATGGGCTGTCCCTAATTTGATACTAGCAGTAATTGAATTTTGTATCTCTTCCCGGAATCCTTTTGTGTGCCCCGTGCTTGCCTCATGTTAAATGTGTCTTACGACTGGTGTTGAGGTTCCTCCACCTTTTACTTCAGACATTTAATCCATGCCAATTTTGCCCAAAATTAATCCTTTCTGATTGCGCCCTCGCTTAGCTCGCGAACACCCACCCACTCTTAGCCAAGAATTAAAAAATCTTAATCTTCTGTCTAATTTAAATATCCGTGCGAGACGCCACTTGCGTTCATTCTCGGGTACCCCATTGTCACCAACTTCTTCTAGTGAGAGTGTGAGCACTGCTTGCCAATCAATATTAACCCCTCCAACAAATCCCTCTACTAATAGTGCCCCAGGTTTACCCCCACCTCCCCTATCCCCCTCTCCCAACCTACCTCTATCCTCCTCTACCAACCTACCTCTACCTCCTCACTCTATGCCCTTGCGCCGCAACAATGGTTCACATACACAACGATTGAGACACCATTGTACACGTGCCTTGACGTCACGTCATGCGGGAACTGACGCTGCACAGCGCTCCCATTTGGAATCGTCGTTTAGCGACAATTTGTTTCTTTCTGATAATGATAATGCCCCACTTGAAACTTACAAAGGCAAAGAATGTGCAGAGGTGATAGATGAAGTTATTCAAAGAACTAATAAAATGTCTAAATTGAAAAATGATGGCTCTAACTGGCAGACTTGGGTAAAAAATGTTAACATTTTTTTAGCATGCCATGTATGTTCCACAAAATATATATCAGATGCTAATGCAATAAAAGACAGTACAACAAAATTTGAAGACAAAATGAGTTGGCATACTATTCACAACACCATTGACGAAAAACTTCAGGATTTCATTGACATTGGAATTACAAGCTATAAAGCATTTTCAATTCTCAGCTCCAAGTTTGATAAGGCTTCTCACACTGCTCGCATGGCTCTATTTAATGATCTTCTGAATATTAAAACCTCCCCTTTCACAAATGTCATGGAACATGGAGAAAAAGTTAAGTCACTCTTAGAGGCAGTTCAACAATCAGGTTTTATTTTTGGTTTCAATGAAATGGCAGCAGTTTTCACCCCAACTCTTATTACTGTCATCAGTTAATCATCTTGCCACTGAAGCGAATTGTCATTTTGAATTGCAAAAAGACATCTCTCAACCTTCTTTTGATGATATGATGAAGGTTCTTCAAAATTCTTTTATCAATTCATCTCAATCTTCCTCAAATGCCCTTACCCTTTCCACTGCTTTTGAACTGGCAACTGAACCTGAATCTGTTTCATCTATGGCTTTCAAGAAAGGCCGCATGGACAGCTACCGCCCTGGAAATAGAAAACCAGATTATTCCTGTTTTTACTGCAAATCTTCTGAACACTTCCAGAACACTTGTCCATATGATCCCAACAGTAAAAGTTTAAATGTAGCGGTTTGGGGACAACATGAAGCTTTTGCTCATGACAACAAAGACTCTATGAACCTTGTCCAAAAGGCACTGAACAATAGGAAAAGAAAACAACCAGCTCAAACTTCATCAAAACCCCGCTTAAACAAAATCAGCTGCAAAGCGCTAGATGTTCTCACTACTGCTTTGAAATAAATGGATTTTGGTACTGATGGCTGGACTGAAGAGCAAGACGGTAAAGATTGTCAAGGCATTTTTGATTCTAGTGCCACACATCATGTCACTGGTGATGTACGTCTTCTTTCTGACTTCAGAACTTTGGATACTCCTATTCCAGTCAAAACTGCAACTGACTCTGGTGCTGCTTTCATTACTGGTCACGGAAACATGTTCATTAAAGGATGTGATGGAGAATTAGTTACTATCAAAGGTGTTTTCTATTGTGATAGGGCAAAATCCACTCTTATTTCTCCTTTTGATCTTCTAGATAATGGCATTTCTCTTTCTTTTAATCAAAATCATGATTATTTTATTTTAAAAAACAAAAAAATATTATTTCTAGCTCGTAAATTTTCTGCTGGTCGAAAATGGATGGTTGATCTAGTATATCCTTGTGCACTAGAGACCAATGTTTTTGAAATGAATTATTTTAACTCTTTATCCTCTGCTACCCTTCCTGCCCCTTTTGTTCCTCCACCCCCCTCAAAAATTCTTTATTCAACTGAAGTTCCTGACTCAATCATAGATTGGAATCACTGTCTTGGACACACAAGTGACAGGGTTTTGAGAAGACTTTCCAAAAAAGGTCTTTGCAAAAATGCACCATCTTATGTCCCTTCATGCAGATTACACTGTGATGTTTGTGCTATGTCAAAAAGCAAAAGAAAGAATATGTGCAAGACATCCAAGCGCACCCATGAGCTCATGGATTTGGTGGTTTCTGATTTAGTAGGGCCCATGGTTGATGTCACTGATAGAGATGAAGTTTATGTAGCTACCTTCAGAGAATCATTCTTGACTTATGGGGAAGTTTTTATCCTAAAAAAGAAGTTGGATGTTTTTGATGCTTTTATTAATTTCAAATCTCGCCTAGAAAACATCACTAATCAACATCTCAAAATCCTCAGAACTTACAATGGCAAAGAATACATGAACAAGAAACTCTCTGAATACCTTTCCCAACACGGTATCCTTCATGAACACTCTATGCCTTATCACCATGAACAGAATGGAATGGCTGAAAGATTCAATGAAACCATTGGTGAAATTTCCAGAACAATCCTTCTTGCATCAAATCTGCCTCCCACTTTCTGGACTTTTGCTTATTGTTGGGCCTCTTTCATTCACAATAAATTACCAAATGTGAGAGTTACTGATAGTACCCCATATCAAATCATTTTCAACAAAAAAGCGGACTTATCTCCTGTAAAAATTTTTGGTCAGTGGGCTTATGTGCACATTCCAACTGAAAAAAGAACTAGAATGGAGGTCCGTGCTATGCATTTCAGGGTTATTGGTTTTATTGATGGTGGTAGAGGTTGGATTTTTTGGCATCCAGAGTCTAATTCTTTTGTTCAATCAGCAATGGCAAATTTCATCCCTGAAGGAGACAAGGAGAATACCAAAACGCTTACAGTTTCAAATCCGGCCACATCTCATTCTAAAGGTGACCTAGAATTTATTTTGAATCAACTGAAATTTTCTGATTTTATAGCAGAAGAAACTATTGCTACCCAAGATGTCATGGTTGATTTCATTAACAATAATGCTTATGAACTTTCTGACCACTTACCTAAAACTTTCAAACAAGCAATGAAGCATCCAGATTCAGTTGAATGGAAGTCAGCTTGTCTTCAGGAATTAGACAACATGTCTAACATGAAAGTTTGGGATATTGTTCCTCTTCCTCCTGAAAAAACTGTCACAGGTGCCCAATGGGTTTTTGCTCTAAAAAGGGATGAATTTGGGAAGATCATCAAACACAAGGCACAATATGTAGCTCAGGGCTTCAAAAAGATTGAAGGAATTGATTTTAATGACATTTTTGCTCCCACAGCCACTTTTGCTTCTCTGCGTCTGATCCTCACCCTAGCTGCTACGTATAACTGGCCAATCACAACTTTTGATGTCACTGCAGCTTATCTCCACAGCAATCTTGAAGAAGAAATTTATGTCAAGAAACCTGAAGGTTTTTAGTCTGTTAATCCAACTCATGTCTGAAAACTTAGAAAAGTTCTATATGGTACTAAGCAAGCAGCCAGATGTTGGTGGAAACATCTCAGCAAAATTCTGGCAAATATAGGTTACAGATCAAGCAATCAGGATGCAAGTGTATATGTGCTAGCAAAAGAGAGTTCAAAGGGAATGTTGTGGATTCATGTAGATGATGGTGTAGTGGTAGGGAGTAGTGATACAGTGTTGAAGGGGTTGAAAATTGATATGGGGAGTAGTTTGAAGGTAAAATGGTCTGATGGTATTTCTTCTATTGTTGGTCTAGCAGTTTCACTTTGTCCCAAAGGTTTCACTATCCACCAGCCAGCTCTTATCAACAAAATTCTGAATGAACACAATCCAGCTGGTCTTAACTCTCACTCACCTTTACCAATGGGTCTTTCTTTGGTCTCTTTAAAGGAAAAATTTTCATCCTCTGCTGGAACCTCTCAAATTTCTATCTATTATTGGTTCTTTATCATATCTTGTAGCTGGATCAAGGCCTGATTTGGCGTATCCTGTCAACTTCCTGGCAAATTATGCATCAAGACCAGGTAAAGCTGAATGGGATGTGCTTAATCATTTGCTGAGATATCTACAATTTACCAAAGACATGAAATTTCATCTTTTCCCAACAATTAATCCAAATCCATCTACTGAAGTTTATTGTGATGCTACTTGGGGTGGTGAGTTTGCCAGGGCTACAGGAGGTCATGTTCTTCAGGTCAACAACTGTCTTATCTTATGGCAATCAAAGCGTCAATCAAGGGTGGCCACAGCTTCACTTCACTCAGAATTAATGGCAATGTCTAATACAACATGTCAAGCTCTTTGGATGCGTAACCTTCTACGTGAAGTGGATTTGTGCCATGGTCCAACAACTCTGTATTGCGATAACCAAGGTGCAATTGTAGAAGCTACTGATAACCCCTCTGACAAACGTTTTAGACATGTTGACAGAGATTTCTATTTTGTGAATGAACAAGTTCATCAACGTGAAATCGACATTAAGTGGGTATCAACTAAAGATCAGGTGGCAGATTTGTTGACAAAGAATTTGGGACCAAATGTTTGGAAAGAAAAGAGATATTTATTAGGGTTTTTCTAGTTTCTATGTTTTTCTTTATTTTATTTTATTTTTATTTACTTTCAAATTTCTCTACTTATATTTGGCAAGGGATGGTTGTAGGGAAATCACTAAGAGGGGGGGTGTTATGTGTAGTATGATAGCTTAGTGATTGTTAAGTCCATAAAGTGTATATAATCTGTGGTGCAGATGATGCGTCTAACTCCGGTCCACTCCAGACAAAGCACTGACACTGCTACCATAGTAGTTTAGATATATGAAATTATTGGAGTAAGAGAATACAACTATTTACCATCACAGGTTATGGGCTTTTCCCGAAATTAAGAAAAAATATATCTTTTTTCCTCTAATCTCTATTTCTATCAAAAAACTCATTGATTTCACTACTCTATATTTCTTATCATTATCAATCTCTTATCTATTATATTACTTTTCATCAATTTTTCTCTCTTTTATTTTTTCTACTTCACCTTCATCTACTCATCTCATCTCAATATATATATTTTTTCTTTCTCTCATACTTACACAATTAGTTCTGACAGCATCTGTGAGTTATTAGGGTGTTATACCTAGCGGTATAGCAAGAGGTTCCCTGACAGTCTGTGCAAACTGTTATCATAGACAAACATTTGCTTTACTATATATTTTAGATAGTTAGTGTCAGCCTGGATACTCCCAGGACTGAGTTAAAAGCACTTATAAATTATTTTAAACACATGTAGTATACATGGGAACAATAAATAAAAGTACACAAGCTGTATACATAAGTAAAAATTATGATAAAATACAATATATGCCATTATAACACCTTATATACACGCATATATCCACCTTTTATAAGTCTTATGTACTTAATATTAATCTGAAATATGTTAGGGTAATCTGAGGAACCTTAAATATAAGGCTACATAATTTTTAAGTAGACTTAAAGCTGTTGTTTTCATTGTTTTATGTGAAAAACAAGAAATGCACTTTAAATCACTTAAAAGTTGAGTATATGCACTATAAATTTAAGAATATTAACAATTCCCCTTGACAGATCAATTTGTCTTAATTAGGAATATTTATTTGGCTACTCAAATGCATATAAATAACACTTTTCAAATTTGGTGTTTTTTATGCCAGAAATGGCTTCTGTGTACTGGCCACATACTGCCTGCATTTTCCCCACATGAATAGCTTTATTTTTAGCAAATTTAGCCTTTTAACACTATAATTTCCCCACATTCTATGCCCACTGTGGGGAAACTCCCTAAAATAGGTGACAGGCACTTATTTAGTGTCCTAATTTAATTATAGGTGCATTGAGCTTGTTATATGCACTAATTGCATTAATAAACTCAAGATTGGTGCCATAAATTCACTACCACACTTAAATTTGCCTAAGTTAGTCAAGGATTTACCCATACAAGCACCTTCCAAGGACTGCATGTAGTTACCCCACATCTCATGTCCTTTTTTGGGGTTCTTGGTGGTTTTTCAGCCAATTTTGATCATTTTTGGATGGGGATTTCAAGTAGTAATTTGGAATAATTATCCCCATCATTTCTACTGTTAATCCCCCTTAATATTTTGTAATATTTAGTGTTATTCTTTTATTTTTAGTCTTTTATTTTAAGGTATTACACACATATACTGTCGGTCAGTCGTCTAGAAGATATAAGAGAAGAGGGAAGAAAAGAGAGGAGGACAAGAAGGAGATAGTAGTTTAGAAATAAAGGAAATAAAAACAATTGAAATTATTTAATTTATTTGAGAGAAAGCAACGACGAGTGATTTGAGAGGTGACAACAAATTGGTTTTATTAATATTTAATATTGTTTAAGTAAGAGTTCTGCGCGGCAAACACTATAATTACTATCAGACTTAAGGCAACCTTTAAATTGTTATTTAGAATTTTTAATTAGAATTCAATACTAATAAAAATAATAATAAGCGTAATAATTTTATTCTTAAATTGTTGAGTGTGTAATAAGTGATAATTCTACAGGGGATTATCCAAGGCCCTTTTATAGGCAATGGGTCCTCTGAAGCGCTACAAGTGACTATATACAAAATAGTAATGAAGTAAAACAAGAAGATAAAAGAAGACATTTGTAACATAGTAATTAAGAGAAAATTATACGAAAAATAATAAGAATCCCAATTAAGAATATAAAATTCCCATCCCAAATTTCCCAAATCAGTTAATACAAAATAGTGAGTAACTAAACAACCCTGTGATCTAAGAACTATGGGAAAAACAGATCAAAACAAGTATTACAATCTGTTTTCAGCATTTCTAAGTGAAACAAATAACATGTTTTGACGTAACAAGGCATGCAATCATTTTAATTCAGTGTAAATTAATATGTATTAATTGTTTTCACTATGTAATTTAATAACTAGTTTAACTGAAACAATTAATTAATTTAATTTGAGAATTTATAATACTATTTTATAAAATAAGTATTATAATTTATTTGATTTTCTTCCTGACACAATTTAAGGGTCAAAAGAAGCGCCACTAATTATTGTTTAGTATCATATGAGAGGTAGTATTTAATATATAAATTTAAGTAATTAATTTAAATATATTATAAATCAATTTTACACTTGTAATTATAATATATGTTTTTTTTTCTTTTTAATTAATTAAATATAAATTTATAATTATAAAAATGCGCCATTATTTGTAGAATATATTATATTATGCTCAATTTAATTGTATATAAAAATATATATAACCAATAAATTTAATGTAACACTTGTATATAATAAAATTCTTATATAATTTCATTATGCAATAAAATATTAAGTTATATTCATTAAATACAAGTCTTACCCACTTTTTAAGGTTTTATAATTTATATATCATTTACTGGACTCCTGGAATAGCCTGGCTGACACTCCCTCACTCTAAAAAAAACAATAATAAAAAAAAAATGCTAAGATTTTTTCTTTTTGTATTTTTTCAACAGAGCAGGCAGATTTGAAATTTCCTTGCCAGGTATCCATGCATCATGTTCAGATGATTTGTTCTTATATCTCAATAAATATTCAGTACCTCTTTCAGAAGTGATAATTCTATCATTGAGAATTTTATCAATTTCTGCTGTTTCTGTGACTTCCTGAGGGTTCTTCTTAGGTCTTCCTCTTCTTTTAGGAAATAAGTCACTGTTGGAAGTATAAGGTTTAAGTAAAGAATTGGGAAAAACAGGATGTTTCCTATCATATGGAGAATACAATACAACATCTACTGCATTATCACCAACCATTCTTTTAACAACAAATGGTCCTACAAAAGGATCTTTTAATTTGTGGTTACCTTGTAAATTGAAATGGACAGTAGAGATCAACACTTCATCACCCTTGTTAAATGTGTATTCTTTATGGGATTTATCCCATCTTTTCTTTTCATATTCAAATGCTTTATCAATACAACTTTGAGCATGTTTTCTGCAGAGCTGTTGCATTTGCATAAAAGATTTTACACCAGGGTGCAGTTCCAACTTAGGTAATTTATTATTGAGAATCTGAGCAGGAGTGTTTGGGACATAACCTAACCAGAGCTCAAAAGGCTTTTTCTCAGTGACAGAATGAACAGTGCTATTATATGCAAATTCAAGACCAGGCAAAAGAGTGACCCAATCATGAGTAAATCTGTCATTGTCTTTATATTCTAAACCAAAGGCACAATACCTTCTAATCATATCTTCCAGAGTTTGAATCATTCTTTCAGCTAGACCATCAGTCTGAGGATGATGAGCTGTAGACAATTTTAACTCACAGCCACAAATATCCATCAAAGAGGTCCAAAACTCAGAAGTGAATTTTGGATCCCTATCAGAGATAATGGCTTTTGGAAAACCAATAATATTAAACATGTAAGACCACCATAAGAAAGCTAATTCTTTGGTGGATACATCTTTGTGGGTTGGAATAAATTTGCACATTTTCGTGAATCTATCCACTATTACCCAACAAGAGTTAAAGCTGTCTTTACCTGCAACAGGAAGACCAGTGACAAAATCCATATTAATGATTTGCCAGGGAGCACTAGGTGCTTCAATATGTTGTAATAACCCTGCCCTTTTACCTGTTAACCTTTTAGATTTTTGGCAGGAATCACAAGATTCAACATATAATTTTGTGTCTTCAGACATATTAGCCCACCATGCAGTGTTTTTGATTCTAATCAATGTTTTTTCAAGATCAAAATGACCAGCTAATATGTCATCATGACCAAGTTTAAGGATAGTTTCTTTCATTGAAGGAGGAATAACAATTACATTGGTAAGCTTCCTTCTATAATATATATAACCATCTTCAATAGAAAACTTTCCTTTATTTAAAGCATTTTGGTACTTTGCAGGAAGAGTTTTTATTAATGATTGAATTGAAGCATTCTTAGGATCATTCAAAATAGTAACTAATTTATTTAAGTCAGAATCTTTATCATATGAATCCAGTATTAACTGTAATAACTCTTCTTCCATATCAACTATAAATATACCATGTATATGAACAGTGTCATCCTCAGGTACATAAGCAGGATTGGAGTCATTATTTGGCAGAGGCAATCTGGAGAGCATATCAACATTAGAGTGAACATTTCCAGCTCTGTGGATAATAGTCATCCTTCCTCTGTATTCCTGAACAGCAAGTTGCCACCTGAACATATGTCTGTTAGGTGTTTTGAGGTTTAAGAGGGATTTCACAGCACTACAGTCAGTTACCAACTCAAATTTTTGGTCATCCAAGTAGTAATGAAGTTTCTCAAGAGCCCAAACAACTGCTAAGCACTCCAATTGAGTGGCACCATATTTCAATTCACTATTTCTTAAGGTTCTTGAAATATAACAAATTACAACCTCTGAGGATTTATCATTAATAATTTGCTTTTGGTGAAGGGCAGCACCCAGACCAATAAAGCTAGCATCTGTATAAAGTACAAATGGCTTGTTAAAATCTGGGAGAGCCAATATAGGGGCTGTCATTAAGCAACTTTTCAATGTATTAAAAGCTTTCTGACAGTCATCATTCCAGAGAAAAGCAACATCTTTTCTGGTGAGTTTTGTAAGAGGCAAGGCTATGACCTGATAATTTTTAATATATTGTCTATAATAGCCACACATACCCAAAAAACTTTGGATTTCTCTTACAGAAGTTGGTGCTTTAACATTTTGAATGGCAGCAACTTTATTATGGTCTACACAAATTTGTAAGCCTGACACAACATGGCCAAGGACTTTCAAAGATTGAAAACCAAATTTACACTTTTTTAAAGATAAGGTCATATTGATTTCATCCATTTTTTGGAAAACTTTATTCAAGTGAATCATATGTTCATCAAAAGTTTTAGAAAAAACAATAATATCATCAATATAAACCATGAGCCAACCTTCAATAATTTCTTGATGGAAAGTGTTATCCATGACTTTCTGGAAAACTGAAGGAGAATTTTTAGGGCCAAATGGCATCCTAACATACTTATATATTCCCATATGAGTAGCAATAAGCAAAAAATTTTGAGAATTTTTCTCAACTGGAACTTGATGATAACCTTTATTACCATCCAGACAACTAATAAATTTTGCACCTTGCAAGGTAGCATGTATTGAATTAATTCTGGGTAAAGGATAAATATCATCAACAGTATAAGTATTTAAAGCTCTGTAATCTCCACATAATCTAGCTTTATCTTTTTCATATGAAATCAAGACTGGGGAGATGACACAATATTTGGGGGTGACATTCATTTTCTCAATGATATTCATTTTCAATAATGTTTCAATATTATCTTCAATATCTTTTCTTTTTGATGGAGAAGCAGGATATGGTTTTTTCTTAAGGGAAGGAGGAATATCACTCAAATTACAGGATAAGGTAATTTTCATCTCTTCCTGAACAATTCCCAAGACATGAGAACCATGAGCAAAAGCCATAGGGAAAGAGGTAATAGAGGCAACAATAGAATCCTTTTGTTCATTAGTCAAATGATCACCAAAAGAAGCGGTATTTATTTCATGTAATAAAGCATCCATTTCAGTTGTTGTTCTACCTTTACATTGGGTCAGTGAGTTACAAGATTTCAACAAATGCCCAGAAGGTTTAGGAGAAGAAATTTTGAATTTTCTTTTCCCATTCATTCCTAAGGTAAAGCAATTATTTGCTGGGTCCAGTTTCACACCAAACATGGTTAAAATATCATTTCCCATAATAAACCAATTGCTCAAATTATCATTTTTCATGACAACAAACTCACAAATAGCTCTGACAAAACCACCATTATATTTGAAGAATACAGAGGTTTTGTATTTGCCAATAGGAAATAAGGTAGAACCATACCCTCTCCATTTTTCAGAAGTTATAGGCAATAATTTACTCAAATATTCCTTATCCACTGAAGCCAAAGCTTTTTCAGATACTACACTTCCTCCAGCACCAGAATCAAGAACTACATCAACATTTTTACCATTAATGATAACAGGTGCCTTTAAAGGGGATATAGGAATAGAATTGTTAGTAATATCTTTAATTATCTCAGCATTTTCTACTGAAGATAAATTCAATACACAATCTTCAGATATATTATTTAAATAATGGACATCATGTTCCAACATTAAAACATCTTTAACAGATTCATTGTCATAGGAGATATTACTTTCACAGTCACTGGAAGAATTATTGACATCAAGTTCAATTTCATCAGTGTCTTCATTTTGTTCAACAAGATGAATTTTCTTGTCACAAACATGACCCTTCTGCCACGGTTTGTTACATTTATAACAAGTATTTGTTGCATATTTTTTAGGTGCAACTGGGGCAGAGGGTTTACCAGATTTTTCTGGGAGCTTTATAGAAGGTTTATTCTGATCATTATAAGATTTACTAAGGTAATTCTTTGGTTCATATCTATGGTTGAGTAGTACTTCATTACAGATATTAATGAAAGAAGAATTTTCCCTTACATGCTCAGTTCTAGCAACAATCAAATCCCTAAGAGAATTTGGTAATTTATACAAGATTTTATCTCTCCAAATATCATAATCCATCTTTGGATCAATTGCTCTAAGGATTTTAGTTATTTTCATCAGAAAAACAATGGGCTTTTCAACAGAGGAGGATACATATCTAGTATTCTCATACAGTCTTTGCTGAGCTAACCTGAATTTTGAACCACCAAACTGATTCTCAATCAAGGATTTCCAATCATTCCATGTATAATGATTGTTATCTAAGAGGACAGATTCATACCACATCAAGGCTACATTGGAAAATAAAGAAATTAGCTTAGAAACAATTTCCTCATCAGGTAGTTTATAAGATCTCTTTAAATTATCAATTCTCTGGATAAAGTGTTGCCAATCAGAGGAAGAATCACCATCAAAGGTAGGATATTGGTCTAACTTAGGCCAATTTTTCTGACTACTGGGATGGTCCACTTTTTGGTTTGAATTATTCATTAGTAATAATTCCTGAAGTTTAGCCAGGTGTTCAGAAATTTCATTATTTACAGAAACAGCTGGTACATGACCATCACAAGATTTTTTGCTAGTAGCAAAAGATTTTACAGACTCATTGTCAGTTTGTTTAATGGTTGAAATATGAGGAAGAAAGGATGAACTTTGTTCAGGTTTTTTCCCTTTATTTTTATGCAGCTTATTTGCAGAAATCTCATTTAATTCATTATTGATGGTTAAGGTTGAGAACTTTTCCTGTAGGTCAGACACATAGTTTCTTATTCTTGGAATTTCAGACATCTGGTCATTTACTTTTGCAAGAGATAGAACATTTCTGTCCTCAGAAACTGAGTGTTTGGTACTTAGTGCATGGAAATCATTTTTTAGCTTCTTAAACTCATTTTGTAGAGATTTTATTTCATTTTTGAATGAATAATTTTCCTCAATAAGGGGTTTCAATTCACTCAATGTCTTATGTAGACTGATATTTCTATCTGAGATAGCTCTATGGTCACTTCTTATTTGTTTTTGTTGACTAAGAACAATATTTAAGGTTTCTTTGATTTTTAAATAAGCTGTATCTTGTACAGAAGAACTCACTTTACATTGCAAGTGTAAATTATTTAATCTATCATTTTCATGGATTAACACGTCTCTCACATGTTTGTCTTTCACAATATTAAAATCAAGGGTATCTTTCAATATTTCCTCAGAAGTTTTTTCAATTAAGGTATAGATTTCAGGGGGAACAGAATCATTTTTAATTGCAAGAGAAGGATTAATTAAAGATGTAGAAGTTAAATGTAAAGGTTCATCAAATGACAATTTGCTAATTACATCAATAGGGCTACTAGTTACAGGAAGCTGTCTTTTAACAGGTTTAACTGTTCTTTCACCATGTTCAATAATATTACCTGCAGAAGAAGATTTATTAGAAAACATACCCAAGTGACAATCAACCAAATTACTTACCATGGCAGAGGAGGAAACTTCCCCTGGGACTGGTTTTGGGAATGTGCTTGGGCCTTCTTTCTCCTGCCTTGTTGGTAGGGATGAGGAGGTGGATGGAAATTGGGTGTTCTGGATGGGCCAGGCTGATGATGAGGCGGGTGTTGCACATTCTGTTGGTAGTGACTCATTAGATAATCCCATTTCCATTGCTCTACTTCCATAGTATTTGGATTTTGGATGGTTGAGCTGGGTGGCTGTGAAGGTTGAGCCTGAAATTGAAGCTGATTGGGAGGCAATTGAGGAGGGGCCTGGGCCTGAATCTGGTTCCTGAGTTCTTGGACCTGATCCCACAATGTGTCTACCTTTGCTTTGTACGTCATATTTTCTGTCTTCAACTCTTTTATATGACTGGATAGGTTGCTGATTTATTGTGGCAGAGGAAGCTTTTTTATTTTGAAGCCTTTTGGAAGACCTTCTTGAGGCACTAGAGGCTTTACTTCCTTCTGTGGTACTGGGGGAAGGGGGTTTGGTTTGTTTGCATTTCCTGTCATTTCCACATCCTGCAGTATGTGAATTCTTTGTGTTAGCATAAGATTTTTTATGACCAACTTTAGAAGAACTTACAGTGTCAGCATCATAGTCAATTTCTATCTCATCCACTTGCATGTTATCCATTTTTTCTGCCAAATTGTTGGACATACTAGTGGGAAGATTTATATTTTACTTTGTACTTTATAAAAAAATAATCAAAGTTAGTCAATAATTGCTCCAAATAATATAAAAAAAAATTTTTAATTAATTAAATTATAGAAAAAATAATTTTCAATATAAAGTAATAATTAAAAAATTAATTTTTTAAAAAAAAAAAAAAATGGATTGCAAGGTTAAATTGGGAATAACAAGTAAGTTAATTCAACCAATTAATTACCAATATTAAATATGGCAATATATTGGGACTAAGCACAATGTACTTTTAAGTCAACCAAAATTAACAATAATTAATAATAAAAAAAATTAAATTAATAATTCAATTTGTATTAATAATAATGTCAATTCTTCTAGGACTAAGAAGATTTAACACTCTATAATGGTCAACTAGGAAAAAAAGATTTTAAAAATTGAACACTTACACTCAGTGAATCAGCAATTAAGCCACAATCACTGTTATTGCAATAAAAATATAGTAATATGAGTGAGAGGCGCAAAGGTGAACTTACTATAGTGATCGAAAAATCACTTCAAAATAATATAAAAATTAATATTATATAAACCTAAGATGTCGAACCCAAGTTCGAAACACAGTCGCGGCAAAAGTTTCGTTTTGCTAGGTGGTCCGTGCGTTTTGTCGTTCGTCGCCAGGCTCAATCGTCGTTGTCGTTTGGAAAGGCCCCCAGTTGTCGGTCAGTCGTCTAGAAGATATAAGAGAAGAGGGAAGAAAAGAGAGGAGGACAAGAAGGAGATAGTAGTTTAGAAATAAAGGAAATAAAAACAATTGAAATTATTTAATTTATTTGAGAGAAAGCAACGACGAGTGATTTGAGAGGTGACAACAAATTGGTTTTATTAATATTTAATATTGTTTAAGTAAGAGTTCTGCGCGGCAAACACTATAATTACTATCAGACTTAAGGCAACCTTTAAATTGTTATTTAGAATTTTTAATTAGAATTCAATACTAATAAAAATAATAATAAGCGTAATAATTTTATTCTTAAATTGTTGAGTGTGTAATAAGTGATAATTCTACAGGGGATTATCCAAGGCCCTTTTATAGGCAATGGGTCCTCTGAAGCGCTACAAGTGACTATATACAAAATAGTAATGAAGTAAAACAAGAAGATAAAAGAAGACATTTGTAACATAGTAATTAAGAGAAAATTATACGAAAAATAATAAGAATCCCAATTAAGAATATAAAATTCCCATCCCAAATTTCCCAAATCAGTTAATACAAAATAGTGAGTAACTAAACAACCCTGTGATCTAAGAACTATGGGAAAAACAGATCAAAACAAGTATTACAATCTGTTTTCAGCATTTCTAAGTGAAACAAATAACATGTTTTGACGTAACAAGGCATACAATCATTTTAATTCAGTGTAAATTAATATGTATTAATTGTTTTCACTATGTAATTTAATAACTAGTTTAACTGAAACAATTAATTAATTTAATTTGAGAATTTATAATACTATTTTATAAAATAAGTATTATAATTTATTTGATTTTCTTCCTGACACAATTTAAGGGTCAAAAGAAGCGCCACTAATTATTGTTTAGTATCATATGAGAGGTAGTATTTAATATATAAATTTAAGTAATTAATTTAAATATATTATAAATCAATTTTACACTTGTAATTATAATATATGTTTTTTTTTCTTTTTAATTAATTAAATATAAATTTATAATTATAAAAATGCGCCATTATTTGTAGAATATATTATATTATGCTCAATTTAATTGTATATAAAAATATATATAACCAATAAATTTAATGTAACACTTGTATATAATAAAATTCTTATATAATTTCATTATGCAATAAAATATTAAGTTATATTCATTAAATACAAGTCTTACCCACTTTTTAAGGTTTTATAATTTATATATCATTTACTGGACTCCTGGAATAGCCTGGCTGACATATACTCTCTTTTTTTGCTTATTCTTTCATTTTGATGGATTATCCCTATTGCTTCAGGATTTTGGTGGGTGACATCATTCTAATTATGTTATTGATCATTCTTCATGTATTTGAGAAGGTGTATTAGCTAGAATGAGGCTTCATTAGCCATGTATAGGACTGGTAAATCAGGGGGGTACATTGGAGAATTATTGGGTATAAAAGGAGGGGGTTTTCAGTCTTATTTTCTACATTCTTTATCATTAAAATTAAACATATAAACATTACAATTAAAATACATTTCACTAGTACTTATAAAGTCTTTGAGTAGTATCTGAATTATTACATCTATTTTTCTACCAACTATAAGATTGTAACCCATATATAATTAGTGAGATTTAAATTACTGAGACCCTTATATCGAGTTATATTTTAATACTTATTGTATTTGTACTAAAGTATTCATATAGGACCATTAAAATCTTCTAGACAACTGACTATTCAAGCTATTCATGTCTCTGGACTTGAGCTCAGCCTGATAATTGATGACCTTTCCTCAAGAATTCTGTTGGTTAACTTCCAGTAAGTAAAATTTCAAAAAAGAGGCTAAAATTAAATAAAATTCCTATAGAAATATTTGTATAATTAAAACAGGTTGGGGCCACTTATATAGTGATTTAAGAAAAAAGAAGCCCTTTTATATAATAAAATTGTGATATTGAATGAACAATTTTATCACTAATTAAACATAAAATTTTTCTTAGTGGGAGTCTGTCAATAGACCAATTAGTTTTGTGATCTTTGCAGAAAATAAACCACAAAATAAAAAATGATTAATTATTTCTTTTAACATGAAGTTTAATCCCTTTTTTCTTGTTTTGTACAAATCATGAAATATTTTAAAAGAATATTACTGACAAATTTCTTTTTTAAATATAAAAACACAGCTAAATATTGTAGACCAGTTAAATTGAGTGACCACATAAAAAGCATATTTGACTTTTGGCACCTATAAATTCACTTACTACCTACAAGTAAGCAATAAAATTTTCTTCAGTAGTATTGATTAATATTATTAAAACTCCTTTTAAAGTTTTAATATCTCAAATTTCAATTTTTTTTGATTTAAATTCCACATAAAAATGTGTGACAATATTGACATTGTGAGTAATAAGGTGAAACCTTATAATATAAGACCTAGAGCTGAAAGAACTGTTACAGGACACTCAAATAGAGGAAGTATCTCCAAAAAACAGCAACTATCAACAGATGTCTATGGAGGAAAGGGAAATACTTCTAAAACAAGTATCAATAAAGAAAACAAAAAATACATCACAAGAAAAAATTCACTCCCTCTTAACTCTTCTAAATACCCTCACCATAAAAGTCAACAACATGTTGGACCAAATTAAAAATTTGGAAAAAAGAGCAGCACAGGGTTTCATAAAAGTAAATCAAGCTCTAGTAGGATTAAAAGCCCAACCCACAACAGTAGTTTCAAACCCTTCCATAGTTGCACCAGCAGCACCTCCAGTCCAAGAGGAGGACCAAAAAATTACAGTAAGACAATGTAAATGGGACTAGTATGCCCAAAACTACAACAAACCTCCACAGCAGGGATCTAGCAGTCAAACTTAAAGGGGAAAGGAAAAGAGAGGCAGGGGAAATGGAATAAGGCCTTGGTAAATCATCCATCTTCTCATGATCAATTATATGATACTAGCAATGAATTACTCATAGGTAATGAAATTGATAGGGATCTACTAAAGATAATTGATAAAGATCTAAAAGATTAATAATTTGAAACTAGCATTTTAAATTTATCTTTAAATGATGACAATGTATATAGTTTTATTGATAAAGATAATACTAGGAATAATTAAATGGAACCAAATGAATTAAATCTTGAGCCTGAGAATAATGATGAGTCTTCTGAGTTGGACACAGATAAAATTAAATATTTCTTGAAAGAAAATTCAATGGAATCAAAAATCATAAGAAAATTATTGTTAAGAATTGAAAAATTAGAAGAATTCTCTAGAGAGTCTAACAATAATTAAGACTGTGTATTATTAAACCTTACAAAATCATTGAGTACTACTGAAAATAAATTGAAGGTCATTAAAAATTAAAATAATGAATTGACAAATTAAAACAAAAAAATAACATCTGAGATCAAGAATTTATATAATAAATTAGAATATTATCAGAATATAATGGCTACAATTGAGGGACATGTAAAATTATCTTTTTCAAATGTAAATGATACTTTATCACATGTACGTGGAATAAAAGATAGGCTACAGAGATTAGAAATAGAAGTAGATAATATTTTGAAAAATACTGACAAAAAAATGACAAAACCTCTTATGTGGAGAGTATAACACTGTATATGAAACATTCATTTGAAAAACCAATGATTAAAAAAGAAAATAGTGCCATAGGCTCTGAGAGTAAAAAATCAGTAAAGAATGAAATACATGATCATCTATCAAAAGTAAGTGAATTACTGAATAGTCCTCAGGTTAAAAAATTCAGAACTAACCAAAAAAACTGGCCCAAGTTAGATCAATACCCTTCTTTTTACTGGGATTCAAAATCTGATTGGCAAAAATTCATACAAAGAATTGATAGCTTAAAATTTTCATACAAATTACCTGATGAATAAATTACATCAAAATCAATATCTTTATTCACAGATGTGGATTTATTATGGTTTGAATCTGTATTGAGTAAGGGAATTAACTACTCCTGAGATAAATGGAAGGAACTAGTTGAAAGACAATTTGGTGGTCAAAAATTTAGAATCACTCAACAAAGGTTGTATGAAAAAACCAGATATAATCCAAATGCTGGGGATAAACCAATGGTATTTTTAATGAATTTAATAAAAATCATAAAATCTATGGATCCAAAAATGAATTATGATGAGTTGAAAGAAAAAATAATATATAAATTGCCTATATCAGTCAGAGATATTATTGTAGTTAGAACTGAAACTATCAGAGATACTTCAGGGTTTTTTAATATATGAAATGAAATATTATTGACCAAAAATATGAAACAAGGTATAATCATTATAAGCAAAATGTTTAAGTAGTAAAACCTACTACAAATAATTTACCAGTAGAGAAGAAAAAATCCTCAGATCCTCTTGTTCCTAAGAAATAAGAAAGTAAAGCTTGCTACAAATGTAATGAGCCTTGGGTTAAAGCTCAAACTTTTAAGAAGAGAATAAATGTTATTGAAAACTCAAAAGATTCTGAACCTATTAATCATGAAGATTAAAAGGAGGAGTCTAGTGAGGATTTTAAAAGTAAAATTTCTTACAGTGATGATGAAAATGAGATATTTGAATTAGAACAAGATATTATTTTTCTGAATGATTCAATACCTCAAACAGATAAATCTTTAACTTCCATTGAGGAAGCTGAAATAATTAAAGATTTAACTCATTATACTTAAAGAATCAATCCTATTAGAGCACCTGTTATTATATGTGCAAAAAAATGAATGCCATTCTTGACACTGGAGCTTCAGGTAGAGTAGTTTATGTTAATACATTAATGAAACTTGATAGTAAGTATAAATAAAAACTGGAGCCTGTACAGACAAATGATTGGAGGGGATTTGGTTCAGTATTACATCCAATTGGCAAATACAAAACTACTATATTTTTTAAATATAATAATGGATATGTAAGAGCAGTATGTGAATTTTTAGTAATGAACAATAATAATTTTAGTGATTGGTCTATTATTGGCAGTAATTTATTCACCAAATTTGGAATAAAACAAGATCCTGAAAATAGTTGCTTCACTATAGGTGTAAATGGAAAAAGAAAATTCAAAATTTTCTCTGAATATTCAATTTGTTTCATTGCTCCTAAAGAAGAATGAATCCAAGGTGGAAGAATAACCTCTGAAGTGGTTGAGTTGGAAAATGAAATCCAAAAAGCCTCTTTCAGTCCTCAACTCTCAAAAATTGAAGAAAACAATATTTTAAGATTGATAAAATCTTATCCTATGGCATTTGCTCATGGTACAAATGAACTAGGATTGGTCAAAAACCTTGAGATGAAAATCTCTTTAAGTTGTGATTTGAATAATATTCCTGGAACCTTAAAAAATAAAACTTACCCAGATTCTCTTGCAAAAAGGAAAGACATTGAAGACAACATTGAGATGTTGTTAAACATGGATATTGTTGAAAGATTAAACACAACACCTAAGTTTTGTGTTACTTCAACAGTTTTAATCTCTTATGAAAAATATAAGGCAAGATTATGTGGTAATTACAGAGCTCTGAATACATTCACTGTGGATGATAATTACCCTCTACCAAGGATAGCTTCTAACCATGCTACCTTAAAAGGAGAAAAATATATATCCTGTCTGGATGGAAACAAAGGTTACCACCAGATTCCTGTAAAAAAGAATTCTCAGAATTTCTTACCAATATCCACACACATAGGGATATATAAATATGTGAGAGTGCTCTTTGGCCCAAAAAATTCCCCTTCAGTCTTCCAAAAATTGATGGATAGTGTTTTTCATCAGGAAATGGTTGAAGGATGGCTCATAAATTAAATTGATGACATCATAGTTTTTTCAAAAACATATGATGAGCATATAAATCACCTGAAAAGAGTATTTCAAAAAATGGATGAAATTAATACAACAATTGCATTAAAGAAATTCAAGTTTGGGTTTAAATCCTTGAAAGTACTTGGACATGATGTATCTGGATCACAAATTTGTGCTGAAAAGAATTAAGTGGCAGAAATAAAAAACATTAATATACCTAAAAATGTGAAAGATGTTCAAAGCTTTTTAGGTATGTGTGGATATAATAGGCAGTATATAAAAACCTACCAATACATTGCAGTCCCTTTAACAAAATTAATTGGGAAAAATGAGGCTTTCATTTGGAATAATGAAAAACAACATGCTTTTGATAAATTAAAGGAGCACTTAATTTCAGCCCCAATATTAGGACTGCCAGATTATAACCTACCTTCTATCTTTTATACTGATGCAAGCTCTACAGGGTTAAGTGTTGCTTTACAGAAAAAACAGATAATAAATGGTAAAGTATCTGAAGTAGTTATCTGTTATATATCCAGAGCCTTGAGAAAGACTGAATTAAGGTATGGTGCTGCCCAACTGGAATGTTTAGCCACTGTGTGGGCCATGGAGAAGATTTATTACTATCTGAAAGGTCAGAAGTTTGAATATCCTCAGAGGTTGTAATTTGCTATATTTCAAGAACCTTGAGAAATAGTGAATGGAAATATGGTGCCACTCAATTAGAGTGCTTAGAAGTTGTTTGGGCTCTTAAGAAGCTTCATTCCTACCTATATGACCAAAATTTGAATTGGTAACTGACTGTAGTGCTGTGAAGTCCCTCATAAACCTGAAAACACCTAATAGACATATGTTCAGGTGGAAACTTGCTGTTCAAGAATAAAGAGGAAAAATGACAATTATCCATAGGGTTGGAAATGTTCACTCCAATGTTGATATACTTTCAAGATTGCCTCTGCCAAATAATGACTCCAATCCTGCTTATGTACCTAAATATGATACTGTTCATATCCATGGTATATTTATAGTTGATATGGAAGAAGATTTATTACAATTAATTCTGGATTCATACGATAAAGATTCTGATTTAAATAAATTAGTTACTATCTTAAATGATCCTAAGAATGCTTCAATTCAAGCATTTATTAAAACTCTTCCTACAAAGTATCAAAATGCTTTGGTTAAAGGAAAGTTTTCTATTGAAGATGGTTAAATATATTATAGGATAAAGCTTACTAATGTAATTGTAATTCCTCCTTCTATGAAAGAAATTATCCTCATACTTTTTCATGATGACATATTAGCTGGTCATTTTGATCTTGAAAAGAAATTAATTAGAATCAAAAACACTGCTTGGTGGGCTAATATGTCTGAAGATACAAAATTATATGTTGAATCTTGTGATTCCTTCCAGAAATCTAAAAGGTTGACAGGTAGAAGAGCAAGTTTATTACAACATATTGAAGCACCTGATGCTCCTTGCAAATCATTAACATGGATTTTGTCACTGGTCTTCCTGTAGCAGGTAGAGACAGTTATAAATCTTGTTGGGTAATAGTAGATAGATTCACAAAAATGTGCAAGTTTATTCCCACCCACAAAGATGTATCCACAAAGGAGTTAGCTCTCTTATGGTGGACTTAAATGTTCAATATTATTGGATTTCCAAAAGCCATTATCTCTGATAGAGATACAAAATTTACTTCTGAGTTTTGGACCTCTTTGATGGATATTTGTGGCAGTGAGTTAAAGTTGTCTACAGCTCCCCATCCTCAAACTGATGGTCTAGCTGAAATAATGATTCAAACTCTGGAATATATGATTACAAGGTATTTTGCCTTTGGATTAGAATATAAAGACAATGACAGATTTACTCATGACTGGGTCACTCTATTGCCTGGTCTTGAATTTGCATATAATAGCACTGTTCATTCTGTCACTGAGAAGAAGCCTTTTGAGCTTTGGCTAGGTTATGTCCCAAATACTCCTGCTCAGATTCTCAATAATAAATTACCTAAGTTGGAAATACACCCTGGTGTAAAATCTTTTATGCAAATGCAACAGCGATGCAGAAAACATTCTCAAAGCTGTATTGATAAAGCATTTGAATATAAAAAGAAAAGAAGGGATAAATCCCATAAAGAATAAACATTTAAAAAGGGTGATGAAGTGTTGATTTCTACTGTCCATTTCAATCTACAAGGTAACAACAAATTAAAAGATCCTTCATGTAAGACCATTTGTTGTTAAAAGAATGGTTGGAGATAATGCAGTAGAAGTTGTATTGTATTCTCCATATGATAGGAAACATCCTGTATTTCCCATTTCTTTGCTTAAGCCTTATACTTCCAACAGTGACTTATTTCCTAAAAGAAGGGGAAGACCTAAGAAAAAGCCTCAGGAAGTCACAGAAACTGCAGAAATTGATAAAATTCTCAATGATAGAATTATCACTTATGAAAGAGGTACTGAATATTTATTGAGATTTAAAACTAATCATCTGAACTTGATGCATGAATACCTGGCAAGGAGATTTCAAATCTTCCTACTCTGTTAAAGAAGTACAAAAAGAAAAAATCTTAACATTTTTTTTATTGTTTTTTTAGAGTGAGGGAGTGTCAGCCAGGCTATACCAGGAGCCCAGTGAATTGTATGTTAATATATTGGAGCTTAATGAGGGCAAAAAATTATGCATTTTATGTATATAAATTAATATTATATTGCATAATAAATTTATATAACAATTGTATCATAATATAACTAAAATAAGGGTTATATTAAATTCATTATTAAATAAATAGTAGATACAATTAAAACTCATAAAATACTTTATATTCTATAAAATTTTGGCGCATTTTTCATGTATTTAATACTGATAAATTATTAATTAATTTATTAAATATATTATAGTTAAAAAATCAATATATTAACTTATAATATAATTAAATAAATAAATAAAATTAAAGTATTAAAATAAAACTTTTATATCATATGAATTATGAATATTGAGAACTTTTTTGACTCATAATTATGTCATTAAGGTATTAAATTAGTTAAAACATTTTATTTAATTAATTACTAATGTTGTATTCTAAAATTTAGTAATAATATTAAATTAATAAATTGTTTTAACCTAATTTAATTCTTACACTAATAAAATGGGTTATATTAATTAATATCTTATGTTCCAGACTTAATTAATTAATTACACTAATTATTTTATTAAATAGTTTAATTTTTATGTTTCACTTAAAATGGGCTATTATCAAACATGTTATAAATTGAATTAGATAATACTTCAAGTGTTTCAATCTCATTTAATTACTTACTTATTTTAAAGATTTGTTTGGGGCTAAATTGGTAGATTTTTTGGGCTCTTACTTATTTTTTAATTAATTGTGTTATATTTTTCCCTTACAGATTTGGTACACTTAATTTTAACTATTAATTATTTCTTATCTTATTTGTTATATAGAATTTAATTTCTTGTGGCGCTTCAGAGGGCCCCTTGCCTATATAAGGGCCTTGGGAAACCCCCTGTAGCTTTATCACTTATTATACACTCAATTCAAATACAATTTTAAATATATTACGTTTATTTTATTTTTTATTAGCATTATAAGTCTATATTTAAAAGTAAATAAATTATCTAAGGTTGCTTTAAGTCCTTAATAATTATAATTGAGAGCCACACACTGCTATATAACTTACAAGATTTAAATATTATAAATTGAACCTCACTGTTTTGTCACTGCTCAAATATTGTCGTAGCATTTCTTTAGTTTTCTCTCTTACTTTCTTAAGCTATGAATTTTTATAAAAATATATTTTATTATTCTATTCCTTTCTTCCTTTTTTCCTCCTTCTTCTAGACAACCTGCCAATACCTCCTGTCACTGAAAAAGCAAATTCTTATCTTAAATTCTAATTTTTCCAATTTTATACTTATAATTCATTTCTTGTTTGGTGAGGGATATCAGTATATTCATGAATCTCTCATTGTTATCTCAAAATAAATTTAAAAAATAGCTATAAAGAATTATCTTTTGTTTTCATAAAATATACTAATTAAGTGTATCTCCATTGTTTAAGAGTAAATTCAAATTAAAAAATTTTTGTATTTACCAGTGGCAATTTACATATGGGATATGCATTTGTTATTATTTATTTTTCACATTAAAAGTCCCCAAAGAATTCCTAGTATTTTCTGTTAGCTACATCAAATTTTGCTTCAACATAAACAGATTGTGATTTAGCATGTTACTCAGTTTACCCCACTATGAATAATACATGTTAAAAAAAGCTCAAATAATATATAATCCCCCTCTTTATGTTTTCTGTTTCTTTCATACTCACTTTCATTTTAATCTTATTCAATTTTTTATCATATTAAATTATCAACTTCAATTTTCTAGAATAGAGTTTCTTATAATTATTCATCATATTACATCATAATTATTTGATTTTGAATACTTTATCTTAATATTCATTAATAAATATGTCTAGTATTCAAAATCCTACACCTCCACTTTGTATGTGTATCATGTTCATTTCTCTTAATTAAATATTTCACTTATGTTCTATATCTTTTTTTCAAAAAATTGATTTTCCAGCCCCCAAATGTTTTCCATTACAATCTCTGATTGATAGTTGCTTTGAAGCTTTTGAGCTTGCACCATGTACACCAAATGGCATGGCACCTAACCCTCCTGTACTTTGCAATGAGAGGCAGGAAATAAGGAGAGTTCAGTATTGCAATTTACTTGAATTGGCTAGAGATAAAACAGAAGAACTTGTCAAGATCCTTAACAATAATCCATCTCCTTCAAATTTATCTAACCCTTGTAACAACTTACTCCAATATGTGAAAAGCTATGAAAAATGTATGTTCTTCACTTTTTTTTGTCTCCTTTTAAATTAGTAGATAATATTATTAATATTTTTTTTCTTCATATATATTTGTAGTTTACAAGGAGGGTATGATTACTCCTGATGAAGTCAATGTCATTAGGGATTATTATGAGAAAGATGAACCATCAGCTTTAACTCATGCTTCAACTTCTAAGGAGAATCTTGAAACACCTGTTATTTGCTCCAAGAAAAAGAAATTATCCCAAGGCTCCTCTTTTGTTCAAAGTATTAAACCGGCTTCTGATAAAGACTTTCCTGATGTATCAAATAATAAATCAAAACAAAAAAGCAAAGGCTTTGGTAATCAGTATATTCTTTTTTCTTTTTTTATTGTTATTCATTTATCTTTAAAATTCTATCATATATCTCTTTTTTTTTCTTACATATTTTAATTTTTATCTTTCTTTTGATATCTTGTACTGGAAACTCACCTACTGTAGATTGTTCCATCCATAAAAATCCTCTCCCTGATGAAGATTATGAAAGGAGCAATGAAAATAGCAATGATGAACTGTCAGAACATGAAGCTATGCTTGCTCATCAAAACCAGAAAACTTTAAAATCTTCTTCAAGACATGAAGATATGTTTAATAAAGATTATGATGCAAAAAGCTCATCACCTAATTCCTTCATTTCTAAGAAGCAATACCCATCACCTCCTAAATTACCTACTTTGACCTCTTTGAAAGCTTCTCTACCAATGAAATCAACTCCAATCAAGATATCAAAAAAACCTCTAACTTATTCACCCTCAGTTCTAAAGACTCTAATTTGCAGGAGGAATTCTGTAAAATATATAAATTTTATAAAGGTAGAATCAGCACGGAAAAGGTCCTTAGGTCATGGTTGGAAATTTTTACTCTTCTCAAATCATGCTCTTCTACTTCTTCCCAAGAACCCATGTTAAATATTCCAATGTTTAATTTTAATTGGTAAAAATATTGTGGAGAAGATTGGCTTACAAAACTTACTGAGTTATGTAAGTTACCATAATTTTTAGTCTTGACTTTCTTCTTTTACTTATTTTTTTTTCCTTTTGTAGAAAATATATTTTTAGAGATTGATAGCTCACAGCTATGGGTACTCAATAATATTGATTTCAAAAAAATGTAAGATTTATGTGATCCTGATGGTTTAAATATTGAAATTATTTCCTCAAAAAAGAAAACGGATCACCCTGAATCCAATCTTATCCGAATGCTCATGAGATTAACAATCCCAAGTGATCACTTCCTTTCTTCATGGGTATCTCTTATATCAACCTCACTTTATCTGACTACACATGAATTCAGCCAGCTTCCATCACATCAAAACATTAGCTCAGATTGTCCAAATGAATGTGGTCTTCAGCTTCTAGCTCAAATTTCAAATCTGAAGAGTCCAATTCCTGATGGTTTAGAAGCTGGTCCCACTGCACTTCAAACCCATGATATATCAATGTCAACTCTTCCTCAAATCTGCAGCATTATCATTGATATAATTATGTCAATTATCATTCTTATTCAAAATATTGTGCTGAACAATTATCAAGTGGCAAGACTGGCAAAGCTCAACAATAAAGTCAGAAAAACAAAAATACTCAACTGACTATAATGAAACAGAAATAAAAGGCTGCGCTAAACAAGATAAATTATGAATACTCCCACCACCAATATCAATATTTCAGGTTCTATATAATTGATGGTGTTGGTGGTTTATTTCTGAGCTCTCAAGATCATAGATTGGCTTCAGCAGCTGATTTCTTGGAGGTGATATCAGAATTAAGTTTCTTAATTTACATAAAAAAATCATTTGATGGAAGAAATTATTTGGAAAAATTTAAATAACTATATTTTAACATTAATAAAACCTTTTATAGGAAAGTGTGATCCTTTTGCTTTAAAATTTAATACCCCAAGTCCTCTGGGAATTGCTTGGGCGATTTCTGCAGATTTTCTTAATCACTGGAGCTCCATTCAGCCAGTGTCACCTTTTTTTGCTAAACATAGCCTTTCAATAAATCAATATTCAAACATGTAAATAGATAAAGTTCTGTACTTGATTTATCTTGTATAATTCAAGTTATTTTCCTTCAGATATGTCAAACATGTGACCATCTTTGAAATTTATTAAGAAACCTTTGACATGATTATCTAAATTAATTATTAAGAAAAATTATTGTAAGTCCAACAATAAGGAAGAATTTAAAATCTACTTATATAATTTCAAATACTTGTATTAAATTCTTAAATATTTTTTTGTTTATGTGAAAATATGGTAGCTGCTCTAGTTTTGTTACTTTACCTTTAATATTGAATTTTCTATTAATTTTTACAAATTATTTCATTGATTGTAACATTTTTAATCAGAAGTAGAACAATTTAAATAATTAAATGAGTGTATTCTTAAAAGAATACAATTTAATCTATTATTGATTAAAAACTCTTTCATCAACTCTTTATGATTAACTTTTTTATTAATAAGCCTGTTTGACCCAAAAAAATATACAGTTAATTTGGTAAAATTAAAAGCACATTTTTACGGCTAATATATTTCAAATTCTTTATTATAGTTTTTTATTTTGGAAACTTTTCTACCAAGTTAATAAATATGACATTTAAAGATTTCACAACTTATATATTTCTTCAAAAGTAAATCAAATTTTCTTATTATATTATGAAAAAAAATATAATTCTATTTCAAAAATAATAAAATTGATAATACTATAATCATCACAACTGAAAATTATACAGCTACTCCCAGTATTTATCATTTTTAATTTGGCATTAAGTTGTGTATATATGATATAAATTTTTAATATTTAAATTTTTAAAATTTTTAGATTTGTCTTACCATTAGATAAATAATACTTTGCTGATACTATTTCTTCCTCTATTAAGTCATCTCTTTTCAAAAAATCTCACAAAGCACTAATCAAATAATAAAACTTATCTTTTTCTTCATTAGTTTCCAAGAATTCTGAAATATCAATATCAAAAACATGAAGATTTTCTATAGCATGAAAATTTGGGGATGATTTTAATAGAAGAACCTATCCACTTGAATCCAGGAATTTTGGAAAATATTAAGGTAAAATGCCTCAGTTGATTGGCAGGCCATAATGACACTGTTTTTCCATTGGTTACTTCAAAGTTGATTTTACTTTGAATTTTAGGAAACATAAGTTCTCCACCTGTTTTTTGTGGTTGGGTCTTATTGTCCTTCATATAAATGGTATTGATTTCTGTATCTTTAGGAAAAAATATTCCTAAAGTATACTCACTTGCATTCTTATCAAGATTAAACTCATTGGAGAACCAATTACCATTTGCTCTATATTTCCAAGTTAAATTACTAGCAAATGGTACACCCTCTTCTTCACTAGAATCTTTTGACAATCCTAGAATACAAAGTTTTTCAAAAAGATTAGTTGCCTTGTTGTACTTTACATATGATATAATTTTAAAAAAATATTCAAAGTGCATTTCAATCCTCTTCATTTGTTTTTTATATTCATCTGTGTGTACAATATCATCAGTGTATTCATCTGCAAGGAAAAGCATTTATAAATTCATTTTTTGAATTAAAAAAAGTGATAATTACAAATATATAAAGATTTATTCCTATCCAAAATAAAGCCACCACCAAAAATGTTTCTGAAACCACTAGCTCTTTGATGAGGACCATTATTTGTAATTTCATGTTTGCAGTAAGAAAGATCCTTAATGCATTGCACTGTAGCTTCTAACATATGTGGTTCTTTGAGCTCATGAATTTAAAAAGTCTGCACAAGAACATTACGTATTAAGAAACCTTTTAGTTTATAAATACTACAATGAGTAAATTTTTTTTAATAAGTATTGCAATCTGTCATATTTTTTGCATAGGATTGTGGATAGAAATGTGGCTTCTTCCTGTTTGTCTCCATTACAAGAGCATTAAAAAGCTTCATTCCGGTAGCAATGTCTTTTGCCCACCTATTGTTAGAGCTCTTCACTGGCCATTTTTTCTTTCAAATTGTTACTCATTGATGGTTTGATCCTAAGAGAATAAAATAGAAAAAAATTAAAAACTAGAAAATAGTAACAGAATTTATATCATCAGTCAATGATACCTTTAACTTTATCATATCTTCAATACTAGAAATATAAAATTAGCATATCTCCACATCAGTAAATTTATATACTTTTTCTTTATTTCAAATATTAAGAAAGTGCTTCAAAGGTATACTTTATTTAATTATACATATAAAGAGTAAAGCATTATCCTGTATGTGTTCAGCAAGTACAAGATTTGGCTCTACACTTGATATTAATAATATAATGAAAGTATAACTCCAATACACTAGTAATACTAAAAAATTTACAGAATTATCATATCCACATATATAAAATGAAAAATCTTTCTCTGACCAATTTATTGACTTAGAAAGTTAAAATTCAATAAATTTTTCATCTTTAAATTGTAGCATTTTCCTGTACGCTTTTAGCAAGTGCAAGACTTTGAAACAACGTAAAAATAAATTAATTAAAGGTAAAGTTGAAAAAATCTAATTATTCTTATGAAAAGCAAAACATTATCCTGTATACTTTCAGCAAGTACAAGATGATGTTTTACTTTTCATATTAATAATTTAAAAATTGATATAGTATTAAAGAAATATAGAAAAATGATAAGCAAAACATGAACTTAAGTGTATAAAAATCTTCTTTGATTTGTAGTTGATTGGTCAAAATTAATTATAAAGTTTATTTTATAATCACTGTTTTAAAAAATAAATAGTTAGATAAATAAATTGAACATTTTTGATAAGGAATAAAGAAAAGTAAATTGAAAAACATATAAAAAAGCTTTGAATTAACCAAAAAAGAATATTTTTATAGTGATTTGAAAGGGTACAGTAAAAGATACCTTAAAAATAAATTCAGAATTAGAATCATTAGATTAACTTTTTAAAAGTGTAAAAAAGAGTAACAAACCAAAATGATATGAAATAAAATAGCAATAAAAATTTGATTACTGTTAATTGGATAAGGTCAAGAAAATAGTACCAATAATTCAAAATGATAAAGAAAAAATATGATTAATAAATTTTAAAAAGTTAAGTGAGACAGAGAAAGGAACAATAAATTGGGTAGCAAACATATGTGGATATCATGAAGTTTCACTGATCTCTTTTTCAAAAAAATTAAGCTCTCCCAGTCATATGATAAACTTCATCTAAATTCCAAGAATAATTTTGCCAAGGCATTGTACGCAGCATGATCATTTTTTCCTATGCATATACTTATTCCAGCTAGAATTTACTTGGCTGCATATTGTACAGATGAAGGTTTGTGGCACGCTGCATTTCACGTCTAAAAAAAATTGAAACCACATAATTCTAGCTACCATGTTTCATGTAGTTAAAAAACATACACTCATTACATTTAAATTTGCATTGTGTCAAAATTATATTTCATTTTCAATTTTTTTCAAAGGGAACTATAATGTGCACAACCTATTTCTAAAATATGAACCTCCCCACCATATAAAGGGGTATCAAAGTTAGATATGTGTAATTATTTAAAACTTATTTCACAACACAAAAAGAAAGCCACAAACTTATCATTAATTCTCAGTAAAAAGGTGTTTTTGAGGCACAATATGACATATTTTAAAAAATAATCATGGTTGATTTGGTGGAAAAAAGAGGTATTTTGAAATGGAAGATTTCAAACTTTGATACCCCCTATTAAATTGGTAGAGTTTTATTTATACAATTTTTTTGCCTTGACCTTTTTCCTGATCTTACTTGGCTCAAAATTTCAAAACATTACCAATGTTTCTGAAAGCAACATTTAATTTTGTTTTTATGTGTAACAATTGAAGGCTGTTTCTAACCGGCTGCAGAGTGTTGTATATCTTATTTGAACACGTGTTTATTTATTTATGTATTTTATTTAAAAAAATTACTTTTCATTGCAGCCGGATTTCAACTGGCTGAATTTGGAAACCTTAATCTATGAACCAAGCCTTTGAAATTGGCTTGGGTCCTTTACATTTCAATTCAGTACTTTCAGCCAGGTTTCATCTGGCTGGAAGTGTTGCTTTTGGGCAACCAAAGTTACTTTTAGCAACTTTTCTTGCTTGATTTTACATTTGCCACCCTCCCATCCAATTTACTAGGCTGGGAGGTGGCCAAATCTGTATTCAATGCGTGTTGCACACTTTCTTCCATATTTCATGCAGATGACTTGAAGTCAGCTGCATGTGCTGCATGCAGTGAATTTCAAAGCCAGTTTTTTTCTGGCTGTGAAATGCAAACAGATAAACCAAAGTCCCTGAAAGGGACTTTGGTTTCTAAAAGGTAAGCAATTTTCCCCACCAGGTGCAATCTGGTGGGGAAGTGAGAGACAACTTAGTCCAAAATTTTTTGAAAGCAACTTTGGTCTTAAAAAGATTTAAAATCATAAAAAAAAGGGAATCTTGGAAAAAAAAAGAGAAATGTAGCAAACAAAACAAAACAAAATTAAAACGTGAGTATAAGAGAAATAAATAAGTGCTAGAGATACCAAAAACCCAAGCCAATCTCACTTGGCTTGGTTATTTAATAATAATTTTTTTAATACATTAAATTTAAAATTCAAGACCATAAAATATATGAGATTTTTTTATATGAATATTACAAATTTAATTTACCCCTTTCTCATAATTATATATATAATTTTGTTTTTTAATTTTTGACTTTTAAGTTAATTTTTTGTAAAATTCAAAATTAAATTTTCAACTAAATTTTTAGTAAGGTAAAATAAATTTTAAATTTGACATTTTGTAATAAAGTAATGAAAAAAATTTTAAATTTATTTAAAAAATATTTTTTTAGAGGAATACCAATATTTTAAGGCTGGAAATACTGTGTAAATTATAAGTGAAAAAAAATTATATTTTTTTGTGAGGGGTTATTACTTTTTTTGTAAATATTTTTCAAAAAAAATCATTAAATACTGAATTGAATTACTTTGTAACTCAAATTTTTTGTAAAATAATCAAAATTGAAATAATAATATTTTTATATTTGATATAAAATTTGATTTGGTAATATTAATGTCTCTTTAAGTAAATTTGAAAAGCATTAAAAAAGAACATGTTGATAAGTACTTTATTTTTGATATTCAATGGTTATATGTATATATTATATATATCTTGATTGTTATTTTTATATACACTCAATGAATTTTGTAATATACAATGCTATTAAATCATTAATCATTGGTCAACTTAGTTATAAAAACTTCATATTTAATACCAGCCACTAGTATTTCGTTTTTTATTTAAAACTCTAATATAATATAAGAGTGTCCTTATTTTTTCTGGATTTAATTAACAAAAATATCAGACCATAAATAGGTGAATAATTAATTACAATAAATAGTTAAAGAATAACCTATAAGAAATAATAAGTTTATCAAAAAGAGTACATTAAAAAAATATACTTTTGAATTTTTTTGATACAATTTGGGTAGTTATATGAAAATTTAAAATTATCAGACTTCAAAATGAAAAAATCTAAAAGTAGTGTTTATATAATAAGCCTCATATAAAAGAAGAAAAAAAATCTACTATGTAACTAAATTATTTAATATTAAGGTATTATTAAAATTATTGAAAAACTTATTTTACAATAATAATGAAATCTAAATGTGAAATTAATGGTGGAATAATAGTAAGACTTTGTGGAAACACTTTAATATATACATACTTTCAACTATTTTCAAATAAAATAATTGGTAAAATTTTATAATAACATCTAGTTAATATTGATGTAATTTTATTTAGATCAAGAATAAATTTTTTCTGAGAAAAAACTAATAAAATTAAGATGTGGCCATCTCCTTTCAAGAGATAGAATAATAATAAAAATTAAAAAAAACTATAATAATTATTCTTAATCATCATTTTTGAAAAGTCTTTAGAAAAATTCATTATAATATATCATTCATTTATTACATCATATGGAGCTTCAACTTGAAGGAGTGATGGGAAGCTTTGAACTTATGTTCTGAAAAAAAAAGTTAAAAAATATATAGTTATACTAATGAAAAAGCCAAAAATAAAAATACTATTATAAATTAATAAAATAAAATTACATAAATTTTATTCTGCTCTCATGATGCAAGGGTACTATGTATGAATTTCCACATGTTCAATCTAAACCTGCTTTAAGGCTAGTTTACAGGTAGAGCTATAAAGTTTCATTAAATTCTAAAAATAACTTATACATTTTACTAATTCTTTTTTTCTTTTTTTCTTTCCAAAGTTGTTAGAGTTGCTTAATTAATACTGCTATCTTGATTGTAAGATATATAATTTTTTTTGAATACATGATTTTTTGTTTCAAAATTTATATTATAAAGTTAAATAATTTATTTCATTTTCTAAAGCTTCACTGTCAAAGACACTACTCCATTTTCTATTACTTAACAAATATATAAAATGTGATAGCAAAATTTTTAGAATTTTATTATTGAGAGGGTCAAACTATATTTTGAAGATTTTTATCCAGAAATTCTTGTACTCTAAAACTAAATAATTTTCTCCCTTAAGTAAGCCTTTTCAAAAATATGAAAACATAAACAAGAATATTAACTTATCTTATTTATATTTTCTTTACTAAAATTTTTAGTTCAAACCCTTTTTTATATGACATTAGTATAAAAAACATGGTTAAATGCTACTATATAACTAATTTTTATTATACATATATATATATCTATGAAATATTTAGAAGGTCATCCTTTTTTGTTTACTTGAATAAATGGCTCAATAATGATGCCCAAAACTTATTAATGTTTCCCAAACTCAATATTAAATTTCTCATATGAAATATTAGCTTCTAATATAAGAAGTTTATCTATAGCTGATATTCAACATCAGATTTTCCTTTTTAGATTCAGCTAAAATTAAACAAAAGGAGCAATCATGCATATCTGTATAAATGGCAACCATATGTTACTTATTGGATTGCAAAATTCACTCATCAGAATGGTTTAAGTATTAAAATAAATTGAGGTCATTATTTTCTTGTATTTGAAACTAAATAGGAAATTATTCTAAAAATATATTTTAATGTGTATCATGTTTAAAAAGTTGGAAATATGATTTTTGAACATTGTGAGTTTCTTATATGAGATACCAAGCTTTAGTTTACATTTTTTCAGGTAGAAAAGAATTTTAGTATTAGAAATTGAAAGCAATCTACCATTATCTGATTTTAATTGTGTTCTAATTATAGAATGATTACATAACATTAAACATTATTTAAATCAAAAAGTTTTAAAGGATATTTAGAATTTTACGAAATTTCAACATTTATTAATCTTTGATTTGAAAACCAACTATGATGTACACTCACTATAAATAAGCAATCCCAATTTTAACATAATTGATAAATCCAAGAATAATGCATCAATTAACATAAAAATATATTTTATTTCAAAACCAAATATCTAGATTTAAAATATGATGTTTTAATGAAAAATTGAAACAAAACTTTAATGCAATAAGCTTTCTTAAAAAATTTAAAAAGAGAATATCAAAACAAGCAATTCATGCAAAAAAAATACTAAATATTGTAGATAAAACATTTTAATAAGTCATATTTTTAAAAAAAGGTGAACTTAAAATATTTATTTTTTTAAAAAAAATCAAAAACATTGTTAAGCTTGTTTATTATAATAATTTTAAAATCCACTAAACATTATCTAAAGGTGGCAAAATATGTCAAACTATGTTGAATTTTGTGAGCCAAAAATCAACAATTTTGTATCATTTCCTGTTGTGATATGACTTTATTCCACCCTGTTTATCTGATTGTTCCAGTATTACTTTGCTATGATCACTAGTTTTGAAATAAAAATTTACAAATGTTCATTATATTTGATAATATGAGAAATAACTCAAACTTTTATAACTACAAAATAAGATTTTGAAACTCCTTCTTTCAATTAGTTATTGAAGAAATTTTCAGTTTATTTGAGTAATGATTTTAAGAATAACAAAAAATTTGGAATTCACAAGGACTTATTTCCAGGGACTATAATTATTTACTTGTGTAATGCATGGGCCATTTATCAAGGCTGTATAACATCAGAAAAGTAAGTTATAGCTATAAATCTACAGATTTTATTGTGTCTGGTATAAATATCTTCAATAAATTCTCTAAACTTATCTAAACCTACATACCACACAATATAAAATTATAATATTAAAGAAGTAAGAAATTCTATGATAATATCATAAAGATTAATAACCTTGGATTGATATTCCATAAAAATGTTTAATAAAATTTTAAGAGAACCTAAATCAGTATTCTTTCTTCAAAATAGGGGGTGTCAGTTCTGGCGAATCCGCACTTAAATTAAGTGCGGATTTCAAACAAAATCAGCACTTACAAATCAGCACTTAAATTTTGCAAAAAAGTCACTTATTTCAAAAAAGGGTGTCAGTTATGACCTCAAATCAGCACTTTTTTCCCGTTTTTTTTCACAACCACATTTTGGCCACAAAACATCCCTTCCTTTCTTACCCCATCCCTGTCACATGTGACACACTGACCTTCCTCGCTACCTACCCATCAATCCTCGGCACACACCCCTTCCTGAGATTTTCAATATTTTGACCAGGCATGTTTACATTCTTTTTTACTTATTTCTTCTACTTTTTAATCTTTTTTCTTGTTATGTGCCAGTTTCATAATGCCTCCCAGACATTCCAAATCTCAAAAGGTAACTCAAAAATCTGCTTCGTCACAAAAGTCTCCTCGTAAAGCAAGGATTACATAGAAAAAAAATCAGTGACTTTTTCTATTACTTACAACTGTTTTTACAGAATTGAAAACTATGTTTCAGCTAATATTTTATGGAAGTGAACTCTGTTCTTTGCCCGAAGAACAGAGTTCATCCTCCTATTTTCACATTCTGTTTGCACCAATCTCCATCCCTTTCAATTCTATCAACACATGCTTGTCTTCCCTCCCCATGCCTTTTGCTATCCTCCCAGCCCCATTGTATGCCATCCTCTTTTAAAGGTAACTCAAAAATCTGCTTCGTCACAAAAGTCTCCTCGTAAAGCAAGGATTACATAGAAAAAAAATCAGTGACTTTTTCTATTACTTACAACTGTTTTTACAGAATTGAAAACTATGTTTCAGCTAATATTTTATGGAAGTGAACTCTGTTCTTCGCCCGAAGAACAGAGTTCATCCTCCTATTTTCACATTCTGTTTGCACCAATCTCCATCCCTTTCAATTCTATCAACACATGCTTGTCTTCCCTCCCCATGCCTTTCGCTATCCTCCCAGCCCCATTGTATGCCATCCTCTTTTGATCCCCATTTCACCCCTCTCAACCTCTCCCAGACCCTTTTCTTCATTTAAAATGCCTCGGAACCCTTAATCTTCCCTTCCAACTCTTTCCCAACCTTTTCGCTACCCCATACACCCTTCCTCACCCCTCTCTCCAGCCTTAGTCCCAAACCAAACAGAGTTCACTTCCATTCACTTATATTTCTTTTTTCTCAACTCATCTCTCCAGGTAAGTCATTTTATTCTTTTTAAACAGAGTGTGAAAATAGGAGGATGAACTCTGTTCTTCGGGCGAAGAACAGAGTTCACTTCCATTCACTTATATTTCTTTTTTCTCAACTCATCTCTCCAGGTAAGTCATTTTATTCTTTTTAAACAGAGTGTGAAAATAGGAGGATGAACTCTGTTCTTCGGGCAAAGAACAGAGTTCACTTCCATTCACTTATATTTCTTTTTTCTCAACTCATCTCTCCAGGTAAGTCATTTTATTCTTTTTAAACAGAGTGTGAAAATAGGAGGATGAACTCTGTTCTTCGGGCGAAGAACAGAGTTCACTTCCATAAAATATTAGCTGAAACATAGTTTTCAATTCTGTAAAAACAGTTGTAAGTAATAGAAAAAGTCACTGATTTTTTTTATATGTAATCTGAAATTTTTTAATAAAATTATTGTATTTAAGAATTGCAATATTGTCAATCAATTTTATTGATCAAATTAATTTAATAAAGTATTATTTTAATAAGCTGTTTCAAAAAATACTTTGCATTGAGTAGACTCATGGAATGATTTTTTCTGGCTTCCATTCAGTTATCCTCACACTTTCACTATGTTTTCAATATAGATCCATTGTTATTTGTGTGATACTTCAAGTGAAAGTTCAGTATTACTTCAGTCTGAGTTCCATCTGATTTCCATCTGACTTCAAGTTGCGGACTTTCTAGCAAGTCCTCCCCCTATATTGCGTGGTGTTTGCTGAAAATATACGATTTCATGTTGAGTTGATGAAAGAAAACACAGAGAGAAAAAAAAATAAGACTTTAACAGCAAATTCAAAAACCAAAAATGAAAGTCATTGCTTTATGTAATTTATCACGATTTGAAAGTGAGGAAGGCATGACTCTTATATGATATGATATGAAGATGTAAGTGATGTACGATGTTTTGAGTTATGAAGTGTTATTCTGCGGAGTGCTGCGTATGAATGGGATGATGCTGACAAATCAGTGAAATGGGACTTGATGGTGAAATCAGCACTTTTGGTTGAGAAAGTGCGGATTTGAGTGAAATAAGTGACTTATTTCATTTTGAAATCCACCAGTATTGGGGCTAGTGTGTTTTGGAAATCCACACTTATTTAAGTGCGGATTTGGTCAAATTTAAGTGCGGATTTGTAAGTGCGGATTTGCCAGAACTGACACCCCCTAATATATCCACTTTGTCTTTGTGATTTATTCCAAACAAACTTTTTGAAAGTTGAATCTATAAATTCAATTCCAAAACCACTATTAAGTTCCCTCTTAGACTTTTTAAGCAATTATATATATATAATTTATCAAAAATTGAAATAAAAATTAAAAACCTAATTTTTTTTACCTTTAATTTTTTAAATATAGAATATTTTCAGAATTCATTGTTGTTACTTGTGAAGGTTAGAAGTTTTGAAGTTGGATTTATGAGTTTTTAGAAGGGAAAATATTGTAAAGTTCTTTCATAAATATTTATTTCATAGTTTCAAATGTTGAAATATACAAACTAATGGGATTTAAAATTATACTGAGATTAAAAATCTGTTTAATACTCAAGTAAAATAAAATAAAATGATGATATCAAAATTGAAATTAAGTTTAAACTTTTGATATGCTCTATCTTCAATTTTATTGATAGTGCATCAAAAATATAATAATATTTTCTTCCTACATCACTTTTTACATAAAAGATAGTTTTATCATTTTATGTCATAAAGATTGCTTATATAAAATTAACATCTATGTCAACTGCTTATGACTATTAATCTATATAATAGATTTTTTTAGAAGAAAAAATAACATCAGTATATACTGACTTCAAAATTATTTAATTTAATTTATTTTACCAGTAGATAATGAAGGGTGATTTCATTTTTGAATATGAAATATAGAAGTCTCATTTTTTCAATTTTAATTCTTTTTGAGCTCAAATGTATTCACTGAAACTTATGTAAGAATAATAATTATTTTTATTGGAATTTACATGAGAAAGTATGCCTATTATTCAAAATCAAACTTTCTCTAATGGTGTTTTTCAATCATTATTTCCATTCATAACAATAAAAAACATTTCAATTTGCTGATGTTTTAGTTTTTGATATCCCCAAGTTTATATCTCAGGTGTACTATTCACAAAATTATTAAAAATATAATTTTCGAAATACATGATAAACTTGAAAGTGAGGGGGCATTAAATTTTTAAAAATAAATTCTAAATTCAGGATGGATAGTATTTTTTCTAGTTTCACAAATGAAAAATTTTATGTTTCAATAAATTCATAAAAATAATTTTGTTATAAGCATATTATATTATATTTGTTTTAATTTTACATACTATATTTTCAAGATTTTTGTTTAGTATTTCCAGTGAAAGTTAATGTTAATGGGAATTTTAAGTCAGCTTGAAGAAATTCAATCAATAGACATATTGGATATGTAAAATAATATTTTGCTCCAATCTTGAATCAACCTGGGCTAAACGATATCTTGAATAAGGTTTTTGTGGGTCAATTTGGATTTAAGTAGGATTAAGTGAGGTTTAATAAAGGACAGATAAAAGGCTAACTTCAATACTAGTGACTTTTTCTCAAAAATGTTATAAAATATGTATCATTCTGGAATCAAGTTTCAATAAAGTTGACTTCAAACAGAGATAATTTCTAGCAGCACAACACCATATTTACAAAGGTGTACAATACCTCAAATATTACTCATAATATAGAAAGGCAAGGAATCTACAAAATTCACATTTGAAACAAGGATTTATACTTTGAATTTGAAATTGAGAAATTGAATATTATTTTCCAATTTAAATATCTATTAGTCATTTTACCAAAAGTTTTTAGTAATCAGATTGAATTTTGATGGTATTTTATTGTAGATTAATCATGTTGAGGAGCCATTTACTTAAAATTACTGTTTTTGGTTCTGATATTCCATGTGAAATTCATTAAGAATCATTTTGAAGGTGAGTATTTGACATATTGGATATGAAAAAGCTTATGTTAGATCAAAGTGAGCTCAAAGGGAGTTCAACTCATGATCAAATTAGGGTTATGTAAGATCAAACAGTGATCAATGTAGGTTCATCTTGGGCTCAATTTTTGACAAATCTCTGACTAAATGTAATTCCAAACAATTTCCTCCATGGTGGTGATGTATGCATAATTCAGGCATAGATTTGTGGCTAAATGTAGTTTAAACAAGGGTTATTGCTAGCAATACCCCCCAAATTTTCTGTGGTGTATGTAGAGGTAAATGTGTTGACTTTTTCTGACTTACTAGATCAAATTTTCTACTTGACATGGGATGGAGTGTCATTTCTAAGAGATAATATTAGAAAATTTAATGAAATAGAAAACCTAATTATCAATAGTGCTTATAGTGACTAAGAACTGAAAATTTTGTCAAAACCTATTGCAATGATTTTTATTAAAAGCATTAATCATGATTCAATGATAGGAGTCAATCAGAATCTATTTGAAAATTTCAAAAATCTATCCTTAGGTAGCATTTATGAAAATCTAAATTCAGAAGCTAGCAGGAGACAGAGGGAAATTGACTTTGTTGACTCAACTGCTGCGCTAAAGGCAAAAAAGAAGAAACAAGTCAAACAACAAACTCCTTTGCCCAAAAAGGACAATAAAAAATTAAAGTGTTGACTTGGTCATTAAGGGGATTCTGATGAGAATTTCACAACCCAATTAAAAGAGCTATTAAAAAATTGAAGGGTCCCTTGAGCACCAATTCTGAGAAGGAAAAATTTATGGAAGATGTTACTGAGAGCACATCAATGGTAGAAACTCAGGGATTTGATGAATCAGCTTATCTTACTCATGCAGTAAAAGACAAGGAGTGTTTTATTCTAGACTGTGGGACAATTTCTCATATGGTGAAAAATTTGAGTTTACTATGAAACTCCCAAAAACTAAACACCCCTATAAAAACTGATACAGCTGAAACACAAAAATTATCAGCTGAATACAGCGGAAATCTAATTTTAACTCTTAAGCTTGCTCTTCACAATTTTTTTTAAGTCAAGGGACTCTTTGCCAATCTCATCTCAGTTAATGGACTAGACCAACTTGATTATGGTATTCACTTTGAACCCACCAACACCAAAGTTTTGGATAAAGATGGACATCTTATAGCTAAGCCATCTCATTAGGGTATGAAACAGAACATTTGGTATTTTAATCAAAGTGCCTTTGTCTTTTCAATCCCACAACTAACTATCTATTATTGGCACAAGAAATTAGGACATCTCAATGCCGATGCCCTTAAATGTTTTTATTAAAGAGAGAGATGTAATATTTATAGATGAGGATTATGATTGTGTTACCTTTTCAATAGGAAAAATTGTTAAACCCCATTTCTTTCAACCTTTCCAACAGCTACTGCTCCCCTTTTTAGAGTTCATTCTGATTTTATGAGACTTATTGACCTGCTAACTTTAGGTGAATATAAATACATTTTAACTTTTATTGATGATTGCACTTGATACTCTACTATTTTTCTATTGAAATACAAAGTGGAGGTCTTTAAAAAATTTCTAATCTATCAGTATGACATTGAGAATAAACTGGAAAAAAATATTTAAAATATGATTGAGGATGTGAATATGGATCTAATTATCTTGTAAAACATCTAAATAAGTGTGGTATTACATGTGAAAAAGCTCCTTCTAGAACACCTCAACATAACTCTGTCATGAAATGATTCAACAAAACTCTTGTTGACAAAACGTGTGCTGTGATAATTGATTCTTCCTGTTCTCAGGCTTTGTGGAGTGAGTGTGAAATGATGTTTAATAGATTGTTAAACTTATTACCACATACCAAGCTCATATCAAAAGCACTTCAAGAATTCCTCAATACTTTTGTTCCTGGTGATGGTCTTCATTCAATTGACTAAAACTTTATAAACTTCTTCGGTTCACTTGCAATAAAGCTTGATGACAAGCAAAAAAGAACTAGTAAACTTCAACCAAGAAGTACTGAGTGTGCTGTAGTGTTTTATGAACCTACTTCAAAAAGTTACAGGTTATATGATAAAGTAAAAAAGAAAATTTTTGTATCATGTAATATAAAGGTCTTTGAGACTCAAAATTATTTTTATTCTAAAATCACAAAGATTCATGTTCCTGAATATGTTAATCTATCATATTTCTCTACAACTACACTGACTATTCTAGCTCCTCCTGCTTCTAATAACAATAACTTAACTTCTTCTATTCCTATTGAGTCTGTCTCTATACCAAACAGTACTCAATCTTAATTTAAGGAAGTTAGAAATTGACCCTCTCAAAGACTACTTCTTATTCTTTGAAGCCAAAACCCAACAGATTATTCAAATAGTCAGAAAATGTCTTCTGATCAGTCTAGTAATAATTGTGGTGGACAAGACTCTGCTCCTCAAGATGAACTGTCACATAATGGTAGGCAATTTGTAATTGATTAAAACCCTCCAACTATGATTATTCTGTTCAAAACACATATGAAAATTCAACATATAAACAAGAAATGAATATTGATGATGCAGGACTATGGAAAGAGGCAATGGAGGAAGAATACAATTTTTTATGTCACCATAATTTGGGAACCTTGGTTAACAAAACCAAGGATAGGAAAGTCATTTTTGGAAAATGGGTTTTGACTAAAAAAAGAGATGAGTTGGGTAGAGCTGTTTTCTACAAAGCTAGGTGGGTAGCTTTAGGGAAGTTACAGAAGTAGGGGATTGATTATGGGGAAATGTATGCCTAAGTTGGGAGAGCAAAAAAATTGAGGTTATTAATTGCTTTTAGGCTAGCAGTAAGGGCACAGGGTAATTATAAATATTTTGGTTTGGGCACAGACTTGGGTGCCACTATCAATTCAATTTTCTTGAACTGAAACAAGTTTATTACCCCTTAAATTTCCATCAAATTCTGGTAACTAAGTGATCATCTTTGCAGCAGAGCTTCAAATCTGAAAATTAAAATTAAAATTCTGTTTTTTGTCTTTACACAGGCTGATGAGCAAAGATGATTATTTAGAGAGTCCTTAATGCAACCACCTTTTTTGAAGTTTCAGAAGCCATATTTATTTATTTTAGTCTCATTGGGCCATTTGATAATAACTAGTGATGAGAGTGAAAACACTAACTTCAAAGATAATGAAAAGTAATTGTAACCCAACACTAACCTCTAAGAAATGAGATGGTGAAAGAAATCTAACACTAACTGAAGCTTCACTGTAAAATAGACTACTTGGTAACCCAATTTCAATGGAAAGTTGTGAGGTAGTAAAGAGGTTTCAGCCAAATTCAATTGATGGTAGCGCTGTAGGAAGACTCTTGCAGTTGCCTTGCTTTAAGAAGAATCTAAGGGAGTTTGATAAAAAAGAAAAACCTGTCCCTTTAAGTAAATAGATAGTTCCCAATTAACTTAGATTAAACATTTTGGTCATCCAACATTGACTGGGGCCTTTGTTGTGTAGTTTGGTACTATTTGGTGACGTGTTAAATGCCGTATATTTCTGTTTATGGTATTTTTCTGTATTTGTGGGCTGAATATTGAAGCTAAAGAGATTAACCTATTATCATTGGATAGCCCTGCTTTTTCTTTATGTTTTGTTTTTTATGGGTATTTTTGGGTTTTAAGAGCTCAAATGGGCAGATTTCACTTTTTCCTGTAACTGTTAAATTTTGTTTTTCATGTTTTTTGGGCTAAACTTAGTTTGTAGTTCTAAGTGCTTAGTACCATTAGGTAGAGCTAGTTTTTCAATAAATTTTATGTCTTGATGATTGTTTAGCATATTATAAGAGTTAAGATGTTTTCTGTGGGTTTATAGTTTTTTAGTTGTTTTTGGTGGTTTTATGGCTTCAGGGGCCACAGCCACCTCTAGGCAGGACAGCCAACATTGGGCAGCCTGCCCAACTCAGTATTAACATGTTGGGGAGAATTTATAGAGGGTTTTTATGCAGTTTGGCTGTCAGAATTTCCAAATTTGCTACTGTAGCATAGATTTTTAGATAGGGTTCTATGTGTACATACTGAATAAGACAGTTTAGGGAAACATTAATTATCATACAACCATCTGATATTTATATCACTGATTCTCACACAGTTTTCACTGTTTTTTAGCCAAAATTGGATTTCTTTTTTGCAAGTTGAGTTCTTCATTTGACTTAACTTTGGAAACTGGTTTCTCTTGTATAGATTTTCAACCTGCATCAAGTATTATTGCTGTTTTCTGGGCAACAAGTGCACAGTTTTTTGGTTTTCAGGTGTGTATAATTCTGCATTTCAGGTTTTCTTTGGTCTGTGGTCTATCTAGGCTAATTTCTTGACTTTTTAAGCAGTCAAGAAGTGTGTTGGAAGTGGTATGTTAACATTCTCCAATTTGCTGTAGAAAATAAATCTCACCTGGTATTTCTCAAAGTGACAGGGGTTTTTCTATCTAGTTTTTCTCCAAATATCTTGGTCAAAGCCTATAGCAGGTACTATATGATTGTCTACCTTTCTGGCAACCAAAGACTTGCTAGACTTTGGAAACTATTTTACTGTCAGACTCTCTTCTTTGATGGACGTTTTGTGGATTTTGGATTTTGTTGATTGCAAATTAGATTTCTGGAACCTGTTGGACCCATGGATTCTAGACCCTCTTTCTTTGGTGGTGGTAGTGGTGGAACTGATTCCTCTGAGGATGTTAATCCTCTTTCTTTGTTTGAGCCATCTGTCATGATCAAGTCCTGGAAGGGCCTATGTTTATGGGGGAAGATGTGAAGTTGTTTCTGGAGCTGTTCTAAGCTTCTGGGAATGTGGATGGTGCTTCTCACTTGGACATGGTAAAGTAAGTCATCTTCTACATTGGTAACATGGCTCTGGTGAAGAAGGTTGCTTCTATGGAGGGTTATAGGAGAAAGGATTGGAAAACATTGTGTCTGCAGATGACATACAGGTGGGGATCCAGGTACTCTATGGTGGATCTCAATATGATTGCAAGTGAATGGCAATATTATGGTGGGGTGGATAATATTAACTCATATATGAAGTTTGTTGCTCAGTTAGAGCCAGTTGTGGGTTGCTTGGTGGATATGCAGGAGATGGAAAGCACTGATTCTGCATAGGATATTTTCTGGTCTGATCTATAAAGAGAGGTTTGAATTGATGTGTTAAAGGAATTGGCAAGGACAACAAAATGAAGGTTTTTTGTAATGGGAAGCAGAAGTCAACTTCTCTTTCTGTGGTTAAGGAGTTTGTGGAGGATCATCTAAAACTATTGGCACTGGATTCTTGTCAAGAAGCTAGCACCAAGTATGTTAGCAAGGTCAGTAAAGCCCTTGCTGAAGATGTGGAGGATTCAAGGAAGAAGGGGAAAGCTCCTGAAAAGCCTATAGAGGTTGATTGAGTAGTGAAGCAGTTGGCTGATCTGAAAAAATAGCTTAATATTTTGGTTCAGGAGGCTCAGAAGGTCGATAAGGCTACTTCTCAGTCTAGGGATTTTGAAAGAAGGGCTGGTAGAAGTGATCCTTGGGTTTGCTCTTACTGTAGCAGGAAGGGACACAAGTCCAATGATTTTTGGGCACTGAATAGAGATTTGTCTAAAGAAAAGGTAGAATTTGATGGGAAAGTTTTCAAGTTCCCTGATGGTTCTTTTGTTAATCCTAGTTATGGTCAGGCTCCAGTGGAATTTGTGAAGAGGAGAAATAATGTCAACTCAAGGAGGCCAAAGCTTGAAGAGTTGCCTAATGAGGCTTCCTTATCTGTTAAAGGTGGAGATGATTGTAAGGGCACAGGTATGGAGGCTAATAGAGTCTCATTTGCATCTTCTTTTGGTGGTTTGGAGTTGTATTCTTGTGGTGGACAGTAAAGTGGGAAATGCTTGGCTTGTGTGTATGATGTGGGGGCAGGAAAGGTGGGAAGGCCTAAGAGCAGTGCTCAGGCCAAACTAAATTCTAAGGCTTCAAAATTGAATTCTAAGCTGAGTGAAGCTAAGAAAAAGTGCAGCAAAGAGCAGCTGCATAAAATGCAGAAGGGTATGGCTGATGTGGGCCCCTTTAGTTTTAGAGCATTGGATATGAATGGTGAGCCAATTCCTATGGATTTTTATTATGAATCTAAGGAGGACGTCCCTTTGGCCTCATTTCCAAATCCTGCTGGAGTTAGAGGGTCTGTTTAGTGATCTGGTTTTATTCCTGTTGCAGGTAAATCTGTTGGTGGTTCTGGTACTCATGAATCTTCTAGGACCAAGGTGGTGAAGCTAAGGGCTCACTTTGAGAGGCTAGTTGTCTTAAGCCAAGGTAATGTTATGGACTCTGTGTTCGATAGGATGAATAAGGGCCATGTTTCTCTTACTTTTGGGGAGTTATATGCTATCAGTCCTGGGTTGGTTGATAGACAAAAGAAGTTGTTGACCAGGAGAAGGGTTTCTTCTAAGGAGGTGGAATACATTTGTAATCCTTCTTAAAGGTTTGGTGAAGGGTTGAAAACTCATTTAAATGCTCCTCTGGGTTATTTTAATGTCACCCTGAGTAGAGGGGAGGCTAAGACATTGGTGGATTCAGGTTCTCCAATCAACCTGATTTCTTTGTTTGAGGCTACTTGTTTGTGGCTCCCCATTAAGACTTTTATTGGTGGAAATTTAAGAGGGATTGATGGCCTTGTCACTGAATTGGTGGAAAAATCTGAATTTGTTAAATTAGATGTTGGTGGAGCCTCAGGGAAGGTTCATTTTAACACTTCCAAGTAGGCAGTGAAAGCAATTCCGGGTGGGCCATTCTTGATATATTTTCAATAAAGAATTGGTTATCAGTTTAATGTTGGAATCAGTTTAGAGTTGACTTTTGAAGATGAAAGAAGGCTTCACATGAGCTTATCATCCCCAGGAGAGGATGGTTTGGACACCAGGCCTGGCTTGTCATCAATGTGCCAGTGTATGGATTGTTTCATGAGAAGAAGGAAAGTGGGTGCTTCCTCTGTTTTTTTAGAGTATGGCTCAGTATCTAGTAGGAGTCTGTCTTTTTTTAAAAGTAGTCAGGACTTGTTACTCTAGTGCTACAAACTCTCTCCAAGATGAGAAAATTTCAAGTTGTAGTTGATCAGCTCCCTTGGAGATATACCAAGTAGATTTTCAACTTTCTCTTTTTAATTTTTCTCTTCTCTGCAAGTAATCTTCAAGCTTTTTATCAAGTCTCTGTTCTCTCTCAAGAGTTTCATTTACTTTTTATTAAAGTTCAAGAAAGAAGATTGGTTACATATCTTTATTGAAAGATATGAGGAAAAGCTTTGGAGCAATGAGATTGGGGTCTAAAAGTTATTCCTTTCAATTGTGAACCACTAGGATTTCTTCTACACCTTTAAAAAAATTACCTTGGCAGCAACTGTGATCACTGTGTAAACCCCTGGTTATTTTTGTAGTTTAGAAGAAAACTCAAGAAAAGAAGAAAAAAAATTTCCAGATAATTAAAGATAATCAAAAAAAATCTGCAGATAATGAAGAAAGAAAAAAAAATCAATTTTTGTGAATATCAGAAGGATCAAGGTTTGTGTCTCCAGAAATAGGTTAAATTGCACAATTTCAGAAGATGTGAATCTGTGGATGAATCAAGATTTGAAGATTTAGAATATTTGAGTGAAGATGATGTTTCTGATATGAGGAAAAGCTTTGTAGTGGTGAGATTTGGGTCTAAAGGTAAGTCCTCCTGATTTTGAACTTCTAGAGTTTCTTCTACACCTTTCAAAGACACTACCTTGGCCACAAATTTGTAAAATGGGGAACCCTTGGTTTTATTCTAGGTGTGGTGAAGAAGAATTATTGAAGACTCCTCAAGTTTTAGATGAAGTGAAAAAATATAAAAAGGTTGCTCAGAAGATTAGGCCTGTCAATGAGCCTATACCTGTGGGTTTGAATCCTCCTTTGAGTAGACCTCCATTTTCAAGAGATCTGTCCTGTACTCCTCTGGTGAAGAATCCTCCTGATTAGGTGGAAACTGCTAGAGTGACTGTGGAAAGGTTGAAATTTTTTGATTTGGGACCAATGGTTGATTGTATGAAGAGGAAAAGAAGTTGTTGTTGCATGTTATTGTGCTGAGAGGGAAGGCTGTATTATTTGTAGAGGAGGAAAGGGGGGTGTTGAACCACTCTTATGAGGAACCTTACTTGATTCCTTTGGTTTGTCATGAACCTTAGTAAATCAAACCTATTCCAATTATGGCTTCTATCAGAGATGATTTTGTAGAGATTGTCAGGGAAAGGGTCAGGACTGGGTTATATGAACAGTCAACATCCAATTATTCAAGTCCTGTTTTCTGTTTGAAGAAGTAAAATGGGAGGTTAAGAGTGGTTCATGATCTTAAAGCTTTACATAGAGTCACTATCAAAGATGCTGGTATGCCACCAAGTGCAGAGGATTTTTTTGAGACTTTTGATGGAATAGGGTGTTATTTTTTGGGTGTTATTATGGATTGTTATGATGAGAGAGAACTTCATGTAAATTCAAGGCCTCTCACAATTTCGGAGACTCCTTTGGGAAGATTTAAGCTCACAAGGTTGCCTCAAGGAGAAGAAAATTCGGTGGCAGTTTATCAAGCACAAATGGCTTGGATTTTTTAAGATGAGGTTCCTACTCATGATGGAATTTTTATTTATGATAGTGGAATTAAAGAACAATCCACTGATTATGGTAATGAGGTTTTGAAAGAAAATCCTGGTATATGAAGGTTTGTTTGGGAATATTAAATACCTTTAGAGAGTCTTTTTCTTAGAATTGAAGAGGGTTGTTTGACCATATCTGGATCAAAATTTTGTTGCTGTGTTCCTGCTTTGAAAATTCTGGGACATGTGGTGTGTAAAGAGGAAAAGGTTATGGCAAAGGGGAAGATCAATAAAATCCAGTCATGGCAAAGACCTAAAAATACTACTGAAGTCAGGGGATTTTTGGGAGTGTGTGTATGTTATGATTTTTATTAAGTATTTTTCTTTGTTGGCTTCACCTTTAAGGAAGCTTACCAGAAAATATGCAGACTGGGAATGAACTGAAGATTGTGAAGAGGCTTTTCAGAAGTTGAAAAAGGTGGTAGGTGAAAATATTATTCTTCAAAAGCTGAATTATGGTGTTGGTGCTGGAAAAATTTATCTGAAAGTGGACTAAAGCTATATTGCTTCTGGTGCGGTTTTGTCTCATGAAGATAAAACTGTGAGTTTCAGGAAATTAAGGTATGAATCAATGGTATTTAATGAGGTGGAATCTAGGTATTCTCAGCCTAAGTTGGAATTTTGTGGTGTAGCTAAAATCTTGAAGAAGCTACAGGTTGTTATTTGGGGTCAGAATTTTGAGCTGTAGGTGGATAAAAAATCTTTGGTTCAGATGATCAACACACCTATTCTCCCAAATGCCCCAAGGACTAGGTGGGTGGCATTAATTCAATGTTTCTCTTTTTATTTGGTGCACAATCCAGGCAAAACTTTTACTATTCCTGATGGGTTTTCAAGGAGGCCACCTAAAGATGATTATTCTTATTCTGAAGAGTTTGATGAAGATGTGCCAGTGGTTAGAGCCAGCATAAAAGGTGCTGAATATTTATCTACTCTTTGCCATGAGGCTAAACTGGCTAGATTTTATCTTGATTCTAGTGGTCAGGAAATTTTTATTGATGAAGAATAGGCTGTTGTTTGGGGTGGCTCAAGTTTTGAAAATGTTGTTTTGTTGGTGCAATGGATTCTTTAAAAATTCAGTGGAAAAAGAAGGATGTGCCCAAATATAAATATTGGTGTTTTGGATGGGCTGGTCAATTAGCCCATGTGCCTACTGGTAACTTTTATGACAGTTTTGTGGCCTTGGATTTTATTTTATTTAATTTTCAAGATGAGACCTGGGGTCATTCTGGGTTTTATTTTTTCTATGGTGGAATATCTATTGACCTTGGAGAGGCCAGATAGTTGTGAAAAGGATACTTTTTTAACAATCAAGAAGAAGTGTCTTGGACTTTATGTGTCAGGGAGAAGGTTGATGAAGAGGAAGAATCCAGATCCTCAAGTTGTGGTGACTCAGAAGAAGGGTCATGAGGTGCTGTTGAAGTCTTTGTATGAAGAACTTGATCATAGAGACTTTGGGGAGACTTATAGAAAAGTAGAAGACAGATTTTGGTGGCCTGGTATGAAGTTGTCTGTGCAGGGTTGGTTCCAATATTTTGAATAGTGTCAAAGAATAATTCATTTGAAAACAAAAGATATTGGTCTGGCTACTGGTGAATAAACTGTGTTTGGAAGAGTTATTCTGGATGCTGTCCATATTCAAGAGGGCAGGTATAAGTATTTGATATTTGCCAGAGATTTTTTTTCTGGTTGGATTGTGGCTGTGCCTATGGTTAGTTTGACTGCTAAAGACGTGGCAGAGTTTTTGGAGAAGGAATGGGTTTATAAATATGGGTTAATGAAGTTGGTGACTGTTTATGGTGGGCCAGAATTTGGAGCTGAATTCATAGAAGCTGTAGCAGAATTGGTTCTAAAGTTATATTGACTATGCCATATTATCCTGAAGCTGAAGGCATGGTCAAAAGAACTCATCAAGCTATCAAAAATTCTTTGGTGAAAATGTGTGGAGATAGTTCTGAAACGTGGAGACATTATTTACCTTTGGTGTTGGTTGCTGATAGGGTCAATTTGAACAAGACAGCTTTCTATTCTCCTTATGAGTTAATTTTTGGACAGAAGACAGTTTTACCAGTTGAATTGGAAGCTTTTTTTATCTTGGAATTGATTGGGATGAGGTGCACTCAACAGAAGATTTTCTCTGTGCTAGGATGCAACAGTTGGAATGTAAAGAAGAATTTAAGGAGAAGTAATACTCTAGAATAATAAAGATTATATATCAATCAGTCAGATACTAATAAAAGAAGTTATTTCATAGACTCAGGAATCCCATAAAGCCTTTTTGTTTGGTGTTGGTTTATAATAGAAGTTCTGAGATTCAGTGGGGAAAAAAAAATTCTGACAGATGGATGGGTCCTTATAGAATCAGATCTCAGGTATCTGGAGGTTCCTATGTTTTGGAAGAGTTGTATAGTTCAGTCTTAAAGAAAAGATTGGCTGAAAATCAAGTGAAGAGGCTTTATCCTTAAGGCACAATGTATGAAGAAGACTGACTCCACAATGAGGATAAACTATGGAATATTAATTTAAATTTTTATTTTTATTGCTGCAAAGCTACTTTTGTGTTTGAAACTTTCTGTTTGAGGTACCCATAGGTGGGTCTCTATATTTGATCTTGGCAAGTGTAGAGGTAGCTGATGGGCTGGCTGCTTGATAAACAGATACCCCAGATTGTCTGTTTCAAACTCCTTTTCTTAATTTGGTTGAACCTTAGTATTTGTCTCTTTTCATAGGATTTTTAGTCCTCTATAACTTTAAAATGGTTTATAATTGGTCTTCAAGTACTTGACTCTTCATTATTAATGATTTGATTTATTGAGTTGGATATTTGTTTTTTTAGAAGGTACCCAGAGGGGGCTTCTAAATTTAATTATCAAAAGTTTGGGGGTAGCTGATGATCAGGCTTCTCTGTAGAACAGTTACCCCAGAATGTCTTTTTTAAGTCTTTTGTTTGTCCTGGTTGAACTCTAGCTCTTTTTTTGTCGTTCAAGTTTTTAGTCCTCTATGACTTTAAACTGGCACTGACTGGTTCCTAAATCTCTGTTTTATTTGAAATGGTGGTAGATCACTGGTGTTCTCCCATCATTTTTACTTATTGGAGGGAGCCCACCCAGTAATCTTTTCTTTGGAGTGGAATTGACCTTGTATTTCTCTTATTTTTATTATTATTTTATGTTGTTTTATGTTTTTATGGATGTGGTTTTAGACTATTTTATTTTATTTTTTTAATTTTTTATGGGAGTTAATTAGATAAAAGGTGGAAAATTACAAAAATTAAAATGATATGGTGTCACCACATCAGGGTCACCTAGATGTGGGCAAGAATTGGTGGGGAAAGGCTCATCAATATGCTGGGAAATGATATTTTTCTTTTTCATTATTATTTTTATTATTATTATTATTTATCAGTTTCTTTTATTTATTTTTTATTTTTCATTTTCAGTATTATTTATATTTTATTTCAGTTCAAAATTATTCAAAAATTATCTAAAGGTGTATCCACATCAAAATGCACTTGGATGTGGGTAAGGTATGAGGGGATCAGCTCATTGAATGGCTGGGGGATACCATTTGTATTTATTATTTATTTTATTTTATTTTCACTCATTTTATTTTCTTGGCTCTCATATTTATTTGGGCATTATGGTTTTAATTCTTTTCAATTTTTTTTAGTATGTTAGTAGTTATAGGTAGTAATCTGTAAAAAAAATTTTAAAAAAATAGAAAAATAATAAAAATTTTTGAATCACTTATTATTAATTGTTTTATTTATTTCTTTTCTTTTCTTTTTTCAATAATTTAATGTCTGGAAGAAGAAGCTTCTGGAGGTTGGTTTGGATTGTGTTGATGCTTTTATTTTTTCTTGGGGTTGGTGGATGCACTGTGTTACTTAAAGTGCATTCTTCTGGAAAGATGGTATGGGTTGTAATGATCTGGAATAGGTTTTGAAGGTATTTTGTGGAAGGAATCAGAAGAGGCTGGAATAGAATGTTTGAAGTTGTTCTTGATGATTCTTGACATCTTACAGTGGTCTTCCAGAAGTGGCTTTTTCAGGGTCTTTTCAAACTCATTTAATTGTCCATTAAGAGCAAAAGTCTTTAGCATGTTTGAACATATCACCACAGAAAATTTGGGGGGGTATTGCTAGCAATACCCCTCATTTAAAAATGTTGGGAAGTGGTTGGAAAGCTGTTGGAAGGCTGCTGGGAGTTCATTGTGAAACCAGATTTAAATTAATTGGACAAAGATTTGGTAATCAGTTAGACCTAGGTTCAACCAAACTCAATCACAGGTTTCTTGGAGCTTGGTGATTACTTTGATTTTGAGCTGAGCAAAGATTGAGCAAAGCTTGAACATATCACTTAACATATCATAATATTCACTTTCCCATCTTGTGGAAAGCAAAATTTGATATTCGTTCTAAGAATATCTACATATATTTTCTTGCCAAGTTGGTAACAGAAGGTTAAACTGTAGTATCTCAATTATTACACTAGACTACATAGATATTTGATAAAACATACAATTCAAATCAATTTTAATATTATTGAGATCACCATAAGTGTCTTTCCAAAGACTTACAGAAAGTATGTTAGTATCAAGACATCGTTCTAGGTAGTAGTTTCAATTTGGATTTTGAACTGACATCTAAAGCATTTTACTATTAGACAGAAACATAAATAAGTGTAATAAGAGTGAAATTATTCTATTTTGTGATTATAATGTAACAATAAAGCACATTTTTATTGAGAAAATTTTTCTTCCTCCACAAACCAAAATTTACTCTATGGGCTCAAGATTTATTTTTAAGCCATATTATTCATTTCAGTTATCATTGATTTACTTCCAATATTTATTAAAAAGATAATAATAATACATGTGAAAGAATTATGAGCTTAGCATAGCATATGCTAAAAAGTTATTTTGTCGTTTTATTCAAAACTGATTCTTCATTTTTTGCTTCAATTCATCTTTTAACAACCACTATCTTCAGATACTATTCTTACTTAATATGTCAAGTCTCAGATGTGTTGGACAGTTCTCAATAACAATCGATCAAATTTATATGAATGTAATTTCAAGATTTCAAAACTCACCGACCCCCACGATTTTACAGCGAGGCCATTCGAATGTTCATATTTTTGGACTATTTGAAGAAAGAAAACCAACCCTTGTCGGTAATCTTTCTCAAGTGCAGAGTCAGCACATTGGACCACTATTGGGTGACATTGGCTCTGGATCTCACCATTTAAACCAAATAAGTGCCTTGAATCCTATGAAGCCTTTCTATTTTCATGCTTACTTGGTTCCAGTTTTTGGTAATCAGTATCAACTTTGGGGATGCCTCTTTTCTTCAAGTACACTAATCAGTCTTGCTAAAGAAGCATTTTCTTCTGCACAAATCGATTTATGTCCAATACTGAACTACGACTCCACTATCTTTTTTAATATCCCGCATGTAATTTTTGAAGGCTCTTTCCAAATATCTCAGAGTACTCAAGATTGGAAAGCTGATCAACTTATCCGAGGAATCAAAACAGTTCTCAAAACACATCAACTTCAAGCAATAAATTTTATGATTGACAATGAACGAATGTTAAAGGAAAAGTTGGATATCATGTGGAGGCACCAGGACAACCATTGGCTTAGAACTGGATTCGATGACTATAAAGATCAGTTTCCTAACAATCAATTAACGCCTGAAGGAAACGGGTCAATACTTGCTGATGATATGGGTTTGGGAAAGACACTTTCAACTCTTTCTCTTATAAGTGCAACTCAAGGTGAAGCAAGACAATTCCAGGTATCAGAAAATCAAGAAGGTATTAATCAGAGTTCAGCCACACTGATTATATGCCCCCTGGCAACACTATCGAATTGGATCAATGAAATAAGTGTGCACTTTGAAGATAATGCGCTTCCTTTCAAGGTTCTTTATGGGAAGGATTGTCAAAATACTAATGTCAATGAGCTACAGGACACTGCTATTGTTTTAACAACCTATGAAATAGCTAGCCCAATGATGTCAAAAAATCAAAGCCAAAAAAAGATACCAGTGACTCAAATGCTCTTTTGGTATAGAGTTGTTTTAGATGAAGCTCATTTAGTGCCCATTTCTATATCTAAAACTTAAAACTTAATTTTATAATCAATTTTTATAAATATTCTTTTAGTTACATTAAAAATCCTTACTCGCAGAGGGCTCAAACAATATTTGACTTGGAATCCCAACACCGACTATGCTTGACTGGAACTCCACTTCAGAACAGGCCCACTGACCTTCAAAGTCTCATATTTTTTCTTAGAATCGAAAAGTGGCAAGAAGACTGGTTATGGAAGAATTTCCTTTTTCCAAGTTTGCAAAAAGGAAAGGCTAATTCTATTAAATCAATCAATCACTTAATGAAAGTCATAAGCCTACGTAGAACAAAGGATGCAATTTTGTCTCTTCCAAAAAAGATTCAAAGGGGGATATCAGTTCAATTAGCAGATCCATGGAGGTCTAAACTTGATGTGCTTCAAGAAGGATTCACTGAGCAATATGGGCCCTCCAGAAGCACTGACTTCCCTTGGGACTCATCTGAGTTTCTAAGAGAGCTGATGATTTTAAGAAAATTCTGAAACCATCCAATCTACGAAAATCTGGATGAAACTCCAACTTTTGATTTCACCTGGAAGCATTCCGCAAAGATTTGTCATCTTATAGGCCACTTAATTAACTTTTTGTCTGGTGAAAGGGATATAAATTTTCCAAAAGCTGTTATATTCTCCAACTTTGCAGACTTTTTGCAGATGTAAGTGATTCTATAATGAATTGTTTTACAAAATTGTGTTGGCTTATTAAAAACAATTTTCTAATATTTCAAAATAGAATAAAAATGGCTTTAGATGACCACAATATTAGGTATACCCAGCTTATGGGTGAACTCAGCCAGACAAAGCGAGACAAAAATATGCATGAATTCCATTTTAATAAAAATTGCCAAGTTTTGGTTGGAACGATTCAGGCTGCAGGAGTGGGTATAGATCTCAGGTGTGCTCAAAATGTATATATAATGGTGATCTCAATGTCTTTTATTTCATATTAAGAACAAAAATATTAAATTTTTTATATGTTCAATGTTGAAATAGGAGCCAAATTGGAATCCAGCAGTTGAGCAACAGGCTGTTTATCGGCTGTATAGAATGGGGCAGCAAAATGAAGTAAATGTTTTGAATTATTTTGTACAAGGAAGTATAGAATTCAGCATGTATAAGATTCAAAGGAAAAAAATGGAGCTAACAATGTAAGCCAAATTTCATTTCTATAAATTTTAATGATAATAGTAATCATTAAAATTATGTTTTTGTTTTCAAGGCTAAGTGTCCCAAACAGTGGAAATGAGGAGTATGAGTGTGCAAACCTATTATTAAGGGAGTTTTTCAATCACTCACATTAGAGGAAGAAAGAATTTCAAGGAGAGCAGGTAAATTTATGGGATTTTGAGGATTTAAAAGTCTGAGTTGTTGAGGATTTAGAGATGCAAGATATAAGGGAGAATAACAGTCATTCGGCAAACCCCGGGGGACATGAGAAGGATTAAGGTTAGGGGATAATGTTGAAACCAAACTGATTCTTTTGTACAAGGCCAAGTCCTTTAGCACACTTCCAGAGTAGGTTGAATTATCTCAAATATCAAAGTGTTGTTGGTCAAGATATTGTGCAACTTTAGAAAAATCTTCAGACCTCCATTGCATTAAGATACGTCTTAACGATCCATCATTATCAATTTCGGTGTCTGAACAACACTTGATGTTTGAGAAAAGGTTGTGATAAGTTTCACAATGTGGAAGTTGTTTAAGAAGTTTAGTTCGGTTAACTGAATTCTAAGAATCTTTGTTATTTGAAATAAAGGTCATAAATAAAAACGGTTGAAAAAAAAGGGATTTTCATACTTTTTTTTTATTCTATATTTATGCTTTCTCACTTTGATTATTTCTTGAGAGCTATGAGAATCCTTCCCAAGTCTTAATCTATCAGCATGACCTAAAAACCAACGGTGAAGAACTCCTATTTGATTTGAGAAGCTAATTTGAGTTGAGTCAATTGGATATGCAATCAAATTATTGGTTTTTAAGGCATTGTCCCAGTGTTTAATGAGAATATTTTCCAAGACCTGGTTCCATTTGTCAAACCAATCTAGGTTCCAAGCGAAAGTTGATCCTGGGAAACCACACATGCGAAGGTGCTCAATAAAAGATTCACGGAAAATTGGTGGAAACTTTTCCAAAACCGCTGAATTTGATTCTGGATGAGGTAGTTCAAAGGCAATGTTGCAAGAATTCATGTCGAATGATGAAAATCTGTCTAATTGCTCTTCAGTAGGGTTTTGTTTCCATCCATTTGATTCTGGTGACATATCCAAAAGTGAACGACAAAAATTGTGTATAGATCTACAAAAGTGAGAATTGAATGGAGGCAAAGTCTCATTAAAAATTCTATTAAGTGTTCTTGTGTTTGTGGGCAGGTTTCCATGAGGAAAGTTAGAGCTACTAGGGTTCATAAATAATTAGATTAAGAAAGTGTTCAATTAAATTAAACAAAGAGGAAGGATAAATTGTTGAGCTCCAAAACTTTATGATCAAAGTTGATTTAAGGAGAAATATCACAAAAATTAAGAATAAGAAATATTTCGACTTTATGAAATTATAATATGCATAAATTATATTTTTATATGCAACTTGAACTCAAAAGGAATGGTATAAAATAAAGAGAATGATTATGTGATAAAAGCAGACTCATTTAAGAAATGGATTTTTTTTTCTTTTCAAAAAATTCTTCCACCAAAATAATTTGTTAAATGTGAGGCTATGTTCATTTTTTGATTACCAAAAAATTATTTTTGGTCCAATATGATAGTAATACATATTCTATTGAGTAATTTTTTTCAACCTGAATAAATAGACTAGAGTGTAACTTCATCACATTTATGTATGAAAAGTTATACAAGGTTTCAGCTTTTATGTAATTCTTTAAGGTTTACACTTTTGTAGCATCTATTATTTGAGTATTTTTGATTTTTTCTTTATAGAAAATTCTACCTAGTACAGACCAATTTTCAAATTGAAAGAAATATGTTTGTGATTGTTTTTTACAAAATATTAAACTTATTTTTGGGTTTAACTTTGATTTTTGGGGTAATTTTTTAAAAATTATGTTAAAAATATGGATTACTTTTCTTATAGTCCATAACTAAGAATTTTTATCAAAATCAAATAATTATAGGGTAGTTAGATATAACTCAGAAGGCATTTGATAGAAAAATAATTAAGATGCTTGTGCATACAACAGAATTTTTTCTATGATAGAAAATATTTTGATAAACATGCATGCATTGTTGTACAAATGCAGAGAGTATACAGAATACAAATAAAGTAGACTGCATAACTTTAAATTAATATATAATTTATCCGATTAAAAATTAAACATTTAAACTTAAATAATTTCAACACATATTCCATCATATTCTTTTGATAAAAAAATGTAGCTTATATTAGCTAGTGCCTTTCAAAAAAAGGAATACCTTCAATCGGTAACTTCGAATAGCTAACTTATTCCTACAATTATCACAATTACAATGCCTCCATTTTTTCATGTATGTCAATGTCAAGATCTTGGATGTGTCAATAGAAAGTATCAAACTTCTTCTGGGTCCTTTGAAGTTGGTATGGCTTTCAAAAGCTCTAATTCTTATGCAAAACATCAAGAGGAAAGAAATAGGAAGGCCCAGATGGTTATTTCTTCCAACAATCCACTTAACATTGGAAGTTCCCGCTCCACAGAAACAGTAAGCTGTATATCTATAGTTCAATGTTAGAATTAAAGTCTTTATGATGTTTCAATGATTTATTACATAGGGGCAGTTGCTATTGGGGGAAGAAGTATCTTCAACAGTCTCTAGAAACTCAAATCTTGGGGAACGGTATAGCCAAATAATTATGTGGCAGGCAGCAAAGCTTTCTCTGATTCATCATTTGAGCAAAGAAGGTTGTACTCAATTTTTGGATGAAGAAATTAAGAAGCTCAAACTTCTAGGTGATAGTGGAATACTGGATTCTGATAGCATTGTCCGCCTGGTCCCACGCTCGATAGATACAGTTTTTAGTCAATTAAAGCTCAATCAATAATTTTTCACTAAAACATGCTGTCCTAAATGCTTTGCTCTTTATGAGTATAACTCTGAATCTCAACCATCTAAACTATGTTGCAATCAACCGTTTCTTTCATCATCAAAGCGCTATTTAAAAATGTTTGGAGCAGGACAAATTTCAGTTAAATGTGATGAAAGGCTGTATTTGATGGAGGAACATCAAGAACATGTAAAATACTTATCTCTTAAAACATTTCATCACCATTCTTTTATCGACTGGCTTAAGGAAAAGATCAAACTGTTCAAATTTGAGCTTCTGATTGAGAAGAAAACCCCTGTGGCAGAACATGTAGAGTGTGATTTGATGAAGGATGTTTGTGATGGTTCAATTTGGAAAAACTTTCCCATAACCACTCCAGCTCTGGATAGCAATGATGATGAATATACGATAACTTCAGGCAACTTAATGTTTACTTTATATGTCGACTGGTTTAGGCCTGGTGGCAATAGGATTGGAGGTCATCAGAAGTCTGTAGGCAATATTATGATGGTGTGTATGAACCTACCTCAAGAAGATAGATACAAAATGGAAAATCTTTTTTTGTATTCTATTATACCCGGACCAACAGAACCCAAAAGTGAACAGCTTAATCACCTTCTAAAACCACTGGTTAATGATCTACAAACTCTATGGGATGGTATATTGATTGAAAAGACACATCTTTATCCACGAGGCCGGAAATTAAGAGTTGCATTGTTCTCTTTGATAGGTGACATTCCTGCAATACGAAAATTGGCTGGCTTTTCGAGTCACTCTGCATAAATGTTCTGCTCTTTCTGTAATATCTCTAAAGATGAAATTAGTGAAAAGAATGTGGGAAATTTTTCATTACGGAATCATGAGGATCATATGTGCTGGGCAACAAAGTGGAAAAATTCTAAGTCACATTGGGAGCGTGTATCAATTGTTCAAAATCATGGGGTACGATGGAGTGAGCTGAATAACCTTGAATATTGGCGTCCAACTGAATATTGCTCAATTGATGTTATGCATTCACATATGCTTGGCAACCTAAAAGATCACAGTCTAAGCTATTTTCAAATCCAAAATGCAGCAAAAGATCTAGAAAGAAAGCTGGAAAAGGATAAAAATTGGCATGTAAGAGAAGAAGATGATGATTTCTTTTCTGATACTTCACTGCACAAACATTCAAAAAAACGTAGAAGTAGCTTAAGCACCACGAATAATGATGATGATGATACAGGACACACGAGACAGCACAAGCAGCAAAGACGTACGAGTTCAAGACAGTCATCAAGTCATCATGGACTAGATAATGAAGGATTGGGAACAAATTGATCAAGAAGCCAGAGTAGGTCATCCAGCTCCAAATTTATTCCTCCATATAGCGATGTGGCCTCAATACAGTCTCACAGCAGTGACAGTAGGAATCCATTGTATAACTTAAGGCAAAGAAGCATTAGCATATCACAGAGTGAAGGATCTCACTCATCAAATGAGACAGCTAGAGATGAAGAAAATAAAAGGAAAGGTAAGGAGAAAGAAAATGAAGGTAGTAGTAATCCACGAATCACAGCAGCAGAGCTACAGGTTGTATGGAAGATGATTGATCAAGTAAGAAGACCTTCCTGGCTAACACGAGTTCCAAAATCAGTAGGATCTAAAAAGGCAGGATCCCTCAAGGCAGCAGAATGGCACATGCTGTATACTCTCTACTTCCCTTTGTCACTTATACCCCTTTGGCTTGAAAAATTTAAAGAATCTGAATCTTCAGCTTCCTCAGCTGATAAACCAAGAGAATATTATCTTCTCAAATCACTTGTAACATTATGCTCAATCACCAATTTTTTGACATTAAAAAATATACAGACTAATGAGCTTAAAGATCTAGATCAATTTCTGTTAGAGTATCGTGAGTGCCTTGAAGAGGGTTGGAAGAATATTAATGCAAAGCCAAATCTGCATATCACTCAACATTATCCTGAAATGATAAAGCGTCTTGGTCCACCATCAGGTACAGCTACTTGGTCTGGAGAGCGGGTGAATCATATATTATCTGAAATTCCAAACAATCACCATCCACGTATGTAATGTTTGTAAGCAATGATTTAAAAACTCAGCTGTGCTAATTTATTAATATTTACCACAGGAGAGATACCTCTAACAATGCTCAAACATTGGTATCGGAAGTCTAGGGTATTAGATCTTGGTGAAGCTGAAGATAATGATCAATGTGAGACTAAAAAAATCCATATTGATCTCGATAAACAAAACAAATGGATCCATCTAAGTATGGCATTATTTACTAAATGGGTAAGGGCACGAATGGGAAAAGAAACTTCAAGACGGGCTTTGACACCATCGGAGAAAAGTGGGGATCGGGTAGTTGAAAATGTAGCAAGCATATTGATACATGGAAAGAGGTTTACTAGTTACCATCGACACATTGCTAATTCAACAATTGAATTCTACTATGGAAAAGATAGCCAGTTTGGGCAAATTGATGATCTTTTCAGATCAAAGGAAGAGATTGATCAAATATATTTAATAGTAAGTCCTTTCAAAGAGCTCCGTCCAGAAGAAACATCAAAGGATCCCTATGAGCTTTTCCCACAAGTGCATTGTTGGTTAGTAAGAGTAGCCAAAGCAACTCAAATTGTGATTAAGAAAGATGCAATAATTGGACATGCAGCTACTGTCGAGCACAAAAAAGGAATGTTTGGAATCAAAGACAAGGTTGTCACTGCCATTGGACTGCAGACAGTAGTGAGTGAAAAAATTAATCAAATTTATTTTCTGTTGACTAACATCTTTGTGTTAATTTGGGATTGGGGAAATTTGTAGGATTGGTTATATTTGTAAATGGTGAAAGAAATAATTCAATGCTCGATTAAAAAATGCAATGCATCCAACTTACCTTATCATAAATCAGTGAACAATTACTTTGGTTGCTTTTATTGCGAGAGAACCCATGCTTTCAATGAGTCATTTTTATCTTAAATGTAAGAATGAAAGAAATAAAATCATGATAATGAGAAATATGATAAAATTTTTACTTAATGAATGATCTTCTTGCTCATTCATCTACTATAAATAGTTTGACCTTCCAACTTTAGCTGATAGCTATATATTATTCACTTTATTTTTCGACAAGAGAACATACACGTTTACAAGACTATATACATAGTATCTTTTTTTACTTTAGCTTTGATAGGTATAAATTTTAACAACTGATTATTTTTATTTTATTTTATTTTATTACAGTTCATTATGGATGATAATTTTGAAGGGATGTCTGTTGACCCAACCGATTCTGATTGTTTTCCGCCTCAACATACTAATACTGGAAATACTCCTCCACCACCCTCTGCTGATCCACCTCCAGATGCATCTCAATCTGTACCACCTAATCCCAATCCAGGCCAAGAGTCTCATTCAGAACCGAGAAATTTTAATCCCAATCATCCTTCTGCTTCTGAAAGTGCTAATCAGTAAGCTGATCAGCTAGGAAGAGATTGGGCTAGTGAAGTATTGAGGGAATTTTTCGGAGACCAATCATCATCTGCTCAGCCTAACCAAGGAGCAAGCACAAGTGGAGCAGGTAAGTCAAATTTGTAGTGTATTCTTTTATTGAAAAATAACCAATTTAATTAACTTATTTGAATTGTTAGTGAATCCCTCAATCATTATGGGTATCAGTGATTACCACAGACTCAATTCAGCAGAGTCTCATGAGCGAGAACGGGGGTTAAGGGCTGTAAGAGGCTTAGTTAGAAGGAATGATGTTTCCAGGAGCTCGGACAGTCTAAATAGAAATATTTACCACTTTCTGAAGTATTGTCTTGGGGGACCAACACAAATATCAAAATATCCTGCGAGCCCAACACCTTTGGAGATTGAAAATTGGAAAGATTGGAGCCAATTCAAACTAAAAACCATTCAAAATGTCCTAACCCAAGTCCAATCTTCTAACCGTGCCAATTCTGCAGCTGATCGACAATTTATGATAACCAATTCTATAGCCTTCTTGCGATCCAAAATTCGACTACCCGAATTTTTTCCAGCACCTGAGCCTCGAGGACTAAAAGGAGGAGCACCGATCCCACTTTCTGTCAAAAGAAACTTAGAGCGTGAATTGCAAGAAAAAGGTTTTCGGAAATTCGCGTTTGATTGGACTTGCCGTGATTTTTCAGAATCAACTTGGAATCAAGTCATGGGAAGCATAGTATGCGACCACTGTACCAGATAGCTCACCACCTTGAATACAATCGATCAGTCAAAGCTTCAGTTCACTCAATGTGTTATTGAGAAATGGGTAGTTAATAAGGGGAAGGAGATGATAAGGTTGTTTGGGCAAGAAGAGGAAAGGGTAGCAAGAGAAAAGATCGAAAAGAGGGAAAGGGCACAAGTAAAACGTTATCGGACCAAGGTAAGTTTTTTATTTTACTTTGCTTTTTGTTATTATGAAGCTGATTTAGTTGGAATTCAGATTGCTAGTGCACGCTATCAAGGAAGGCCCAGCACCAGCCCCAACTGCACATATCCGAGCTATTCCTGGATGGCGAAATCCTGAACTCAATGATTTGTTTAAAAAAATGGATAAGATGACAAAGGACTTAGCCCATACACCAGCTCAAAAAAATCAGCATTAAAAACATATTCACGGTCATCAGAAAGGACAGTTGCACAAAATGGTATATTCAATGTTCCCAAATACCTCCCCAAGAATTGCTATTCAGCAACATTTTTGCAAGGATTATCTGTGAATGAACGTGAGTCACTTGGGGTTGGAGCTGATATTGATCTGGTAAAGATTCGGGAATCAATTAATAGAGCATCAACATCATCATAACTTAGGTATAATGGTGATCTTCTGTGTAATATAGCTATCTTATATTGAATTTTATGTATTCTGTTTTTTTTCAAAGCAGCTTGGTAAATGTTATAAAGTGATATTGAGAGAGAGTAACATTTTATTTAAGAAAAACAAATAATGTATGAGATATAAAAATGTATTTTCAACAAATTGATGGTCCATACCTCTTTATGTCACATTTATGTATCCATATTAATTTCAATCGAATTTAATGTTGACCAATACATAGTGAATACACGCTATGCCACTTATACTTGCCAGGCATTGCTACCATTAAATATGCCAGTATCAAAAATTAATTTCGATCGAAATTAATGAGCATGATAATCATGAATTTCTGGAGTCAACTGCTTATTTTTATGCATGGTGCCTTGCCAACATTAATTTCGATCGAAATTACTTTTGATACTGGCATATTGCATGGTGTCTATTCGTGGAAAGTGTAAGTGGCATAGTGTGTATTCATTATGTATTGGTCAACATTAATTTCAATAGAATTTAATATTGACATTTTCATATTGAACCCAAACCAGCAAACGACCCAAAAAATTCTTCATAAAACTGCTCATTAATTTCGATCGAAATTAGTGAGCACCATATACATATTGAATGGTAGTTATATCTGGTGTGTGTAAGTTGTAAAGCTTGTGTTCAATGTTTATTGGTCAACATTAATTTTGATTGAAATTAATATTAATGTGTAAATGATATTTACATGCTCAATATGCATTGTAATGTGTTTACTTAAGAATAGAGTGCCCTACTTTTCATCTTACATAAAAATGCTTGGTGGCATGTCAAATTCAATTTTTATTAAAATTAATGTTGACATGTTACCATGCATAACAGTAAGCAACTGACTGAATAAATTGATGATAATCATGAACCTTAATTTCGATCGAAATTAATGTTGCCAAGTGCAGATTGAAAAAAAGCTATGCCACTTACACTAGCCAGGCATATCTACTATTTATTATGTATTGGTCAACATTAATTTTTATAGAAATTAATATGGATATGTAAATTTTATATTTACCCTCAACATGTATAGTAAATTTCAATACTTAAAAATACTTGCCGTCCTTTACATGTCATGCAAAAAAGCATTATATCATTTCAACATTAATTTTGATCAAAATTAATGTTGGCATGCCATTATGCATTGAAACAACTAACTGACTGAAAAAGTTCATGATCAAAATTCTCATTAATTTTGATCAAAATTAATGTTGACCAATAAATATTGAATATAAGTAATCTCTGCTTACTCAGACCAGATATAACTACCATTCAATATGTATATGGTCAGCCTTAATTTTGATCGAAATTAATGGGAAGTTTTATGAAGAATCTTCTGGGTTGTTTTCTGGCTTGGGTTCAATATGCAAATGTCAACATTAAATTTGATCGAAATTAATGTTGACCAATACATAATGAATACACACTATGCCACTTACACTTTCCAGGCATATATACATGCAATATGCCAGTATCAAAAGTAATTTCGATCGAAATTAATGTTGGAAGGCACCATGCATAAAAATAAGCAGTTGACTCCAGAAATTCATGATTATCATGCTCATTAATTTCGATCAAAATTAATTTTTGATACTGGCATATTTAATGGTAGCTATGCCTGGCAAGTGTAAGTGGCATAGCATGTATTCATTATGTATTAGTCAACATTAATTTCGATTGAAATTAATATGGACATGGACTATGCATAAAATTCCTATAAGTATAGGTAAGCTAAGCAGTTAGATAAACTGGTTTGATCAAGTACACCATATAAAAATTGATGTTTTAATGCCTTGGTTAATTTTGATCAAAATTAATTTTAAGCCATGCATGTTGAATTTTATCTATGTCTGTGTAGTCCATGTGAAATGGCTTGTATTCAATATGCAGGGGTCTATATCAATTTCGATCAAAATTATGAGGTTCATTGCCTCATAAATTTGATGGTTTCTGTCAGTGTTTCATGCATGGTGCCATATGATACTTGTTGATTCCTATCAAAATTAATTTCAACACCAATATATTGAATACAAACCATGGCACTTACAGTACTTGGTCATAGCTAAAATTTAATATGCTAGTCTCAAAATTAATTTCGATAGAAATTAATCAGGATCCATGAAGTTTATCAATAGTGTATGAGTTAAGTTTCAAGTCATATGTTTCATCATTTTCTTGCACCCATTTCTAGGTTATCTCAACAATTTTTTTCAAGTTTTATTATATTAATCAAAACTGTGGTAAGTTGTGAAAAATTAGCTAATCAAAATCTCAAATTGAATATTAATATTTTAATAATTTTGAATGTTGCTTAAGGTATTTCATTGGGTGATTCATAATAATATTTTATCAACTTAATAGTCCTATAACTTTTGAAAAGTAACAATTTTGGTATAGTTAGGGACAACAATGCAATATCTTGTGCAGACTAAGATATATTGCAAAATAAAACTATTCAATTTTTTTTTCCCTTAGTTGTATCCAAGTTTATCAAAGGTTTGGTCACGGTGCCCACACCCTAGCCTGACACTCCTCCTGTCACTTAAAAACAAATTCTTATCTTAAATTCTAATGTTACCAATTTTATATTTATAATTCATTTCTTGTTTGATGAGGCATATCAGTATATATGTGAATCTAGCATTGTCATCTGAAAGTAAATTTAACAAATATTCATAAATGATTATCCTTTTTTTTCATATAATATACTAATTAAGTGTATCTCCATTGTTTAGGAGTAAATTCTAATTTAAAAAATTTTGTATTTACCCGTGGCAATTTGCATATGGGATATAAATTTGTTATTATTTGTTTTTCACACTAAAAGTCCCCAAAGAATTACTAGTATTTTCTGTTAGCTACATCAAATTTCGCTTCAATATAAACAGATTGTGATTTAGAATGTTACTCAGTTTACCCCACTATGAATAATACATGTTAAAAAAAGCTCAAATAATATAAAATCCCCCTCTTTATGTTTTCTGTTTCTTTCATCCTCACTTTAATTTTAATCTTATTCAATTTTTTATCCTATTAAATTATCAACTTCAATTTTCTAGAATAGAGTTTCTTATAATTATTCATCATATTACATCATAATTTTTTGATATCGAATACTTTTTTTTAATATTCATTAATCAATATGTCTAGTATACAAAATCCTACACCTCCACTTTGTATGTATATCATGTTCCTCTCTCTTAATTTATATATTTCACTTATGTTCTATATCTTTTTTTTTCAAAAATTTGATTTTCCAGCACCCAAATGTGTTTCATCCCACTCTCTGATTGATACTCGCTTTGAAGCTTTTGAGCTTGCACCATGTCTGCCACATGGCATGGCACCTAACCCTCCTGTACTTAGCAATGAGAGGCAGGAAATAACAAGAGTTCAGTATCGCAATTTACTTGAATTGGCTAGAGATAAAACAGAAGAGCTTGTCAAGATCCTTAACAATAATCCTTCTCCTTCATATTTATCTAACCCTTGTAATGACTTACTCCAATATGTGAAAAGCCTTGAAAAATGTATGTTCATCACCTTTTTTGTCTCCTTTTAAATTAGTAGATAAGATTATTAATATTTTTTTTTTCATATATATTTGTAGCTTATGAGGAGGGTATGATTCCTCCTGATGAAGTCATTGTCATTAGGGATGATGATGAGACAGATGAACCATCAGCTTCAACTCATGCTTCAACTTCTAAGGAAAATCTTGAAACACCTGTTATCCGCTCCAAGAAAAAGAGATTATCCCAAGGCTCCTCTTTTGTTCGACGTATTAAACCGGCTTCTGCTAATGAATTTTCTGATGTATCAAATAATAAATCTCAAAAAAAAAGCAAAGGTTTTGATAATGAGTATATTCTTGTTTCCTTTTTTTTATTGTTAGTCTTTTATCTTTAAAATTCAATCATATATCTCTTTTATTGCTTACATATTGTACTTTTTATCTTTCTTTTGATATTTTGTACCAGAAACTCACCTGCTGTAGATTGTTCCATCCATAAACGCCCTCTCCCTGATGAAGATGATGAAAAGAGCAATGAAAATAGCGATGATCAACTGTCAGAATATGAAGCTACGCTTGTTCATCAAAAAAAGCAAAGTTTAAAATCTTCTTCAAGACATGTTGATATGTTTGATAAAGATGATGATTCAAACAGCTCATCACCAAATTCCTTCATTTCTAAGAAGCAATACCCATCACCTCCTAAATTACCTACTTCGACCTCTTTGAAAGCTTCTCTACCAATGAAATCAACTCCAATCAAGATATCAAAAAAACCTCTAACTTATTCACCCTCAGTTCTAAAAGAATCTGATTTGCAGGAGGAATTCTGTAAAATTTATAATTTTTATAAAGGTAGAATCAGCACGGCAAAGGTCCTCAGGTCGTGGTTGGAAATTGTTACTCTCCTCGAATTACGCTCTTCTACTTCTTCCCAAGAACCCATGTCAAATATTCCAATGTTTACTTTTCATTGGGAAAAATCTTGTGGAGAAGATTGGCTTTCAAAACTTACTGAGTTATGTAAGTTACCATAATTTTTAGTCTTGACTTTTGTTCTTTTACTTATTTTTTTTTTCCTTTTGTAGCAAATATTTTTTTAGAGATTGATAGCTCACAGCTATGGGTACTCGATAATATTGATTTCAAAAAAATGGAAGATTTATGTGATCCTGATGGTTTAAATACTGAAATTCTTTCCTCAACAAAGAAAACGGATCACCCTGAATCCAATCTTATCTGAATGCTCATGAGGTTAATGATCCCAAGTGACCACTGCCGTTCTTCATGGGTATCTCTTATATCATCTTCACTTTATCTGACCGCACATGAATTCAGCCAGCTTCCATCACATCAAAACATTAACTCAGATTGTCCAATTGAACGTGGTCTTCAGCTTCTAGCTCACCTTTCAAATCTGAAGAGTCCGATTTCTGATGGCTTAGAAGTTGGTCCCACTGCACTTCAAACCCATGATATATCAATGTCAACTCTTCTTCAAATCAGAAATATTATCATTGATATAATTATGTCAATAATCATTCTTAAATCAAAATATTGTGCTGCAACAATATCAAGTGGCAAGACTAGTGAAGCTCAACAATCAAGTAAGAAAAACGAAAATACTGAACTGACTATAATGAGAGAGAAACAAAAGGCTGCACTAAACAAAATAAATTCTGAATACTCCCACCACCGATATCAATCTTTCACATTCTATATAATTGATGGTGTCCGTGGTTTATTTCTGAGCTCTCAAGATCATAGATTGGCTTCAGAAGCTGATTGCTTGGAGGTAATATCAGAAGTTAAGTTTCTTAATTTACATGAAAAAAAAATCATTTGATGGAAGAAATAATTTGGAAAAATTTAAATAAATATATTTTAACATTAATAAAACCTTTTATAGGCAAGTGTGATCCATTTCCTTTAAAATTTGATACCCCAAGTCCTCCGGGAATTGCTAGGGCTATTTCTGCAGATTTTCTTAATCACTGGAGCTCCATTCAGCCAGTATCACCTTTTTTTGCTAAACATAGCCTTTCAATAAATTAATATTCCAACATGTAAATAGATAAAGTTCTGTCTATATGATATATCTTGTATAATTCAAGTTATTTTCCTTCAAATACGTCAAAAATGTGACCATCTTTGAAATTTATTAAGTAACCTTTGACATGATTTTCTAAATTAATTATTAAAAAAAATTATTGTAAGTCCAGCAATAACAAAGATTTTAAAATCTACTTATATGATTTCAAATACTTGTATTAAATTCTTAAATATTTTATTGTTTATATAAAAATATGATAACTGCTCTAGTTTTGTTACTTTACCTTTAATATTATATAATCTATTAATTATTACAAATATTTTCGTTGATTGTAACATTTTTAATCAGAAGTAGAACAATTTAAATAATTAAATGAGTACATTCTTAAAAAAATACAATTTAATCTATTATTGATTCAAAATTCTTTCTTCAACTCTTTATTATTAACTTTTTTATTAATAAGCCTGTTTGACCTAAAATACTATACAGTTAATTTGGTAGCATTAAAAGCACATTTTTATGGCTAATATATTTCAAATTCTTTATTATAGTTTTTTTATTTTAGAACCTTTGCTACCAATTTAATAAAAATCACATTTAAAGATTTCACAACTTATATATTTCCTCAAAAGTAAATCAAATTTTCTTATAATATTATGAAAAAAAATTATTTTATTTCACAAATAAAAAAAATAGATAATACTATAATTATCAAAACTGAAAATGTTACAGCTACTCCCAGTATTTATCATGTTTAAATTTGCATTAAGTTGTGTATATATAATATAAATTTTTAATATTTATATATCTAGATTTTTTAGATTTGTCTTAACATTAGATAAATAATACTTTGCTGATTCTATTTCTTCCTCTATTAAGTCATCTCTTTTCAAAAAAACTCTCGAAGCACTAATCAAATATTCTAACCTAAATTTTTCTTTTTTAATTTCTAAGTATTCTGAAATATCAATATCAAAAACATTAAGCTTTTCTATAGCATGAAAAAGTCTAGTGCTGATTTGAATAGAAGAACCTATCCTAGTGAAGCCAGGAATTTCATGACATCTTGAGGTGAAATGCCTTAGTTGATTGGCAGGCCATAATGTCACTGTTATTCCATTAGTTGCTTCAAAGTTGATTTTACTTTGAATTTCGGGAAACATAAGTTCTCCACCTTTTTGTCGTGGTTGGGTCTTATCATACTTCATATGAATGGTGTTTTTTTCTGTATCTTTAGGAAAAAATATTCCTAAAGTATACTCACTTGCATCCTTATCGAGATGAACCTCATTAGAGAACCCATTACCATTCCCTCCAGATGTCCAAGTTAAATTACTAGCAAATGGTACACCCTCTTCTTCACTAGAAACTTTTGAAAATCCAGGAATACCAAGTTTTGCGCAAAGATTAGTTGCCTCATTGTACTTTACATATGATATTTTTTTAAAAAAATATTCAAAGTACATTGCAATCCTCTTCATTCGTTTTTACAATATCATCAGTGTATTCATCTGCAAGGAAAAGCATTCAAAAATTCAGTATTTAAATTAAAAAAAGTGATACTTACGAATATTTAAAGATTTCTTTCTATCTAAAATAAAGCCACCACCAAACATTTTTCCAAAACCACCAGCTCTTTGATGATAACCATTATTTTTAATTTCATGTTCACAGTAAGAAAGATCCTTAATGCATCGCACCGTAGCTTCTAACATATCTAGTTCTTTGAGCTCATGAATTTCAAAAGTCTGCACAAGAACATTAGGTATTAAGACACCTTTTGGTTTATAAATACTACATCCAGCAAAAAAATTGTAATAATTATTGCAATCTGTCATATTATTTGCATAAGATTGTGCATAGAAATGTGGCTTCTTCCCGTTTGTATCCATTCCAAGAGCTTTTACAAGTTTCATTCCAGTAGCAATGTCTTTCGCCCACCTATTGTTAGAGTTCTTCCCTGGCCGTTTTTTTTTTCAAATCGTTACTCATTGATGGTTCAATCCTAAGAGAATTCAATTTTGATTTAAAATAGAAAAAAATCAAAAATTAGAAAATAGTAACATAATTTCAATTATCAGTCAATGATACCTTTAACTTTATCATATCTTCAATATTAGAAACACAAAAGTTAGCATATCTACATATTAGTAAATTTATATACTTTTTCTTTATTTCAAATATTAAGAAAGCGTTTCAAAGGTATACTTTATTAAATTATACATATAAAGAGTATAGCTTTATCCTGTATGCATTCAGCAAGTACAAGATTTGGCTCTACACTTAATATTAATAATATAATGAAAGTATAACTCCAATACACTAGTAATATTAAAAAATTTACAGAATTATGATATCCACATATATAAAATGAAAAATCTTGCTCTGATCAATATATTGACTTAGAAAGTTATACTTCAATAAATTATTAATTTTTAAATTGTAGCATTGTCCTGTATGCTTTCAGCAAGTACGAGACTTTGAAACAACTTAAAAATCAATAAATTAAAGGTAAAGTACAAACAATCTAATTATTATTATGAAAAGCAAAACATTATCCTGTATGCTTTCAGCAAGTACAAGATGATGTTTTACTTTTAATATTAATAATATAATGGTTGAGAAAGTATTAAAGAAATATAGAAAAATGATAAGCAAAAAATGAACTTACATGTCTATAAAATCTTCTTCCATTTGTAGCTGATTGATCAAAATTAATTATTAAGTTTATTTTATAATCATTGTTTTAAAAAATAAATGGTTAGATAAATAAATTGAACATTTTTGATAAGGAATAAAGAAAAGTAAATTGACAAATAAATAAAAAAACCTTAAGTTAACTGAAAAAGAATTATTTTATAATGAATTGAAAGGGTACAGTAAAAGATACCATAAAAATAAATTCAGAATTAGAATCATTAGATTAACTTGTCAAAAGTGTAAAAAAGTGTAACAAACCAAAATGATATGAAATGCAATAGCAAGAAAAATTTGCTTACCGGTAATCAGATAAGGTCAAGAAAATAGTACCAATAATTCAAAATGATAAAGCAAAAATATGATTGATAATTTTTGAAAAAGGTAAGTGAGAAAGAGAAAGGAAAAATAAATTGGGTGGCAAACAGATGTATATATCATGAATTTTCACTGATCACATTTTCAAAAAAATGCAGCTCTCCAAGTCATATGATAAACTTCATCTAAATTCCAAGAATGATGTTGCCAAGGCACTGTACACAGCATGATCATTTTTTCCTATGCATATACTAATTCCAGCTAGAATTTACTTGGCTGCATGTTGTACAGATGCACATTTGTGGAACACTGAATTTCACATCTAAAAAAAATTGAAGCCACATAATTCTAGCTACCATGTTTCACGTAGCTAAAAAACATACACTCATCACATTTAAATTTACATTGCACCAAAATTAATTCATTTTTGAATTTTTTTAAAGGAAACTATAATGTGCACCACCTATTTCTAAAATATGAACCTCCGCACCATATTAAATTGGGAGACTTTTAATTATGCAATTTTTTTGCCGTGAACTTTTTCCTGATCTTACTTGGTTCAAAATATTGAAACATGGCCAATGTTGATGAAAGAAGCATTTGATTTTGTTTCTATGTGTAACAATGGAAGGCTGTTTCTTACTGGCTGAAGAGTGTTGTATATTTTATTTGAACAAATTTTTATTTTTTTATGTATTTTATTTAAAAAATTTACTTTTTATTGCAGCCAGATTTATACCGGCTGCTTTTTAGAAACCTTAATTTATGACCCAAGCCTTTGAAATTGGCTTGGGTCCCTTACATTGCAATTTAGTACTTCCAGCCAGGTTTCCCCTGGCTGGAAGTGTCTCTTTCAAGAAATCGAAGTCGCTAAAAGCGACTTCAATTGCTTGCTGTAATGTTTGCCACCCTCCCAGCTAATTTACTAGGCTGGGAGGTGGCCAAAGCAGTGTGCAACGCGCGTTGCACAATTGCTACCATATTTCATGCAGCTGATATCAAGTCAGCTGCATGAGATATGCGCAGCATGTGCAATGCGCGCTGCATGCAGCTGAAACGCGCGTTGCATGCAATGCGCATTACTTGCAGCAGCGATGCGTGTTGCATGTGCTGCATGCAGTGCATTGCACAGCCAGTTTTTTTCTGGCTGTGCAATGCACACAGAGAAACCAAAGTCCCTGAAAGGGACTTTGGTCTCTAAAATGGAAGCGACTTTTCCTACCAGGTGCAATCTGGTGGGAAAGTGAGAGAAACATTAGACCGAAGTTGTTTGAAAGCCACTTCGGTCTTAAAAACATTAAAAATCATAAAAAAAAATGAGAAATGTAGAAAAAAAAATAATTAAAAATTAAAATGTGAGTATAAGAAAAAAAATAAGTTCTAGTGATACCAAAAATCCAAGCCAATTTCATTTGGCTTGGTTATTTAATAATTATTTTTTAATACATTAAATTTAAAATTCAAACACCATAAAATATATGAATTTTTTTATATGAATATTATAAATTTAATCTACCTCTTTCTCATAATTATATTTATAATTTTGTTTTTTTAATTTTTGACATTTAAGTTTATTTTTTGGAAATACAAAATTAAATTTTCAACTAAATTTTTTAGTAAGGTAAAATAAATTTTAAATTTGACATTTTGTAATTGAATAATGAAAAAAATTTTAAATTTATTTAAAAAATATTTTTGTTAGAAGAATACAAATATTTTAAGGGTAGAAATATGGTGCAAATTGTAAGTAAAAAAAATTATATTTTTTTTTGTGAGGGGTTATTTCTATTTTTAAAAATATTTTTCAAAAACATTCATTAAATACTGAATTAAATTACTTTGAAACTCAAATTTTTTTTAAAATAATTAAAAATGAAATAATAATATTGTTGTATTTGATATAAAATTTGAATTGGTAATATTAATGTCTCTTTAAGTAAATTTGAAAATCATTTAAAAAGACCATGTTGATAAGTACTTCATTTTTGATATACAATGGTTATATATATATCTTATATATATTTCTTGAGTGTTATTTTTATATACATTCAATAAAATTTGTAATATAAAATGCCATTTAATAATTAATTAATGTTCAACTTAGTTATAACAACTTCATATTTAATACCAGCCACTAGTATTTACTTTTTAATTTAAAACTCCAATATAATATGAGAGTATCCTTATTTTGTCTGTATGTAATGAACAACAATAACAGACCATAAATGAGTGGGTAATTAATTACAATAAATAGTTGAAGAATAACCTATAAGAAATGATAAGTTTATCAAAAAGAGTACATTAAAAAATATACTTTTGAATTTTTTTTGATATAATTTGGGTAGTTAAATGAAAATTTAAATTATCAGACATCAAAATGGATAAAATCTAAAAGTAGTGTTTATATAATAAGCCTCATATAAAAAAAGGATAAAAAATCTACTATGTAACTAAATTATTAAATATTAAGGTATTATTAAAATTATTGAAAAACTTATTTTACAGTTATAATGAAATCTAAATGTGAAAATAATGGTGGGATAATAGTAAGACTATGTAGAAACACTTTAATTTATACATACTTTCAACTATGTTCAGATAAAAAAATTGTTAAAATTGTATAATAACATCTAGTTAATAGTGATGCAATTTTATTTAGATCAAGAATAAATTTTTCTGAGGAAAAACTAATTAAATTGAGATATGGCCATCTCCTTTCAAGAGATAGAATAATAATAAAAATTTAAAAAATTATAATAAGTATTCTTAATCACCATTTTTGAAAAGTCTCTAGTAAAATTCATTATAATATATCATTCATTGATTACATTATATGGAGTTTCATCTTGAAGTAGTGATGTGCAGCTTTGAACTTATGTTATGAAAAACAAAAAAGTTAAAAAATATATAGTTATACTAATGAAAAAGCCAAAAATAAAAATACTATTATAAATTAAAAAAATAAAACTACATAAATTTTATTCTGCTCTAATGATGGAAGGGTACTATGTATGAATTTCCACATGTTAAATCCAAACCTGCTTTAAGGCTAGTTTACAGGTAGAGCTATTAAGTTTCCTTAAATTCTAAAAATAACTTATGCATTTTACTAATTATTTTTTTCTTGTTTTCTTTCCAAAGTTGTTAGAGTTGCTTAATTAATACTGTTATCTTGATTGTAAGATATATAATTTTTTTTTGAATACATGATTTATTGTTTCAAAAATTATATTATAAATTTAAATCATTTATTTCATTTTCTAAAGCTTCATTGTCAAAGACACAACTCCATTTTCTATTACTTAACAAATATATAAAATGTGATAGTAAAATTTGAGGAATTTTCTTTTTGAGAGGGTCAAACTATATTGTGAAGATTTTTATCTAGAAATTCTTGTACTCTAAAACCAAATAATTTTCTCCCTTAAGTAAGCCATTTCAAAAATATGAGAATATAAACAAGAATATTAACTTATCTTATTTTTATTTTCTTTACTGAAAGTTTTAGTTCAATCCCTTTTTTTATATGACATTAGTATAAAAACATGGTTAAATGCTACCATATAATTAATTTTTATTATATATATATATATATATATATATATATATATATATATATATATGAAATATTTAGAAGGTCATCCTTTTTTATTTACTTCAATAAATGGCTCAATTATAATACCCAACACTTATTAATGTTTCCCAAACTCAATAACAAATTTCTCATTTGAAATATTAGCTTCTAATATAAGAAGTTTATCTATAGATGATATTCAACATGTGATTTTACTTTTTAGATTCAGCTAAAATTAAACAAAAGGAGAAATCATGCATATGTGTATAAATGGTAACCATATGTTACTTAGAGGATTGTGAAATTCACTCATCAGAATGGTTTAAGTATTAAAATAAATTGAGGTCATTATTTTCTAGTATTTGAAACTAATTAGGAAATTATTCTAAAAATATATTTTAATGTGTATCATGTTTAAAAAGTTGGAAATATGATTTTTGAAAATTGTGAGTTTCTTATGAGATACCAAGCTTTAGTTTACATTGTTTCAAGTAGAATAGAATTTTAGTATTAGAAATTGAAAGCAATGTACCATTATCAGATTTTAACTGTGTTCTACTTATAGAATGATTACATAACATTAAACATTATTTAAATCAAAAAGGTTTAAAAGATATTTAGAATTTTACCAAATTTCACCATTTATTAATCTTTGATTTGAAAACAAACTATGATGTACACTCACTAGAAATAAGCAATCCCAATTTTAACATAATTTATCAATCCAAAAATAATGAGTCAATTAACATGAAAATATATATTATTTCAAAACCAATTCTCTAGATTTAAAATATGATGCTTTAATGAAAAATTATTACAAAACTTTAATGCAATGAAGTCTCTTAAAAAATTCAAAAATAGAATATCAAAACAAGCAATTTCTGCAAAAAAAACTACTAACTATTGTAGATAAAGCATAAAAATAAGTCATATTTTTAAAAAAAATGATCTAACAATATTTATTTTTGTTAAAAAAATCAAAACATTTTTAAGTTTGCTTGTTATAATAATGTTAAAATCCACTAAACCTTATCTAAAGGTGGTAAAATATGTTAAAAATAAGTTGAATTTTATGAGATAAAAATCAACAATTTTGTATCATTTCCTGTTGTGCTATGACTTTATTCCACCCTTTTTATCTGATTCTTCCAGTATTACTTTGCTATGATCACTAGTTTTCAAGTTAAAATTTACAAATGTTCATTATACTTGATAATATGAAAAATAACTCAAACCTGTATAACTACAAAATAAGATTTTGTAACTCCTTCTTTCAATCAATATTTGAAGAAATTTTTAGTTTATTTGAGTAATGATTTTAAGAATAACAAAAAATTTGAAATTCACAAGGAATTATTTCCAGAGACTATAATTATTTACTTGTGTAATGCATGAGCTACTTATCAATGATGTAAAACATCAGAAAAGTAAGTTATAGTTATAAATCTACAGATTATACTGTTTCTGGTATATATATCTTCAATAAATCTTTTAAACTTATCTTAGCCTACATACAACACAATAGAAAATCATTATATTAAAAAAGGAAAAAATTCTATGATAATATCATAAAGAATGATAACCATGGATTAATATTCCATAAAAATGGTTAATAAAATTTTAAGAGAACCTAAATAAGTATTCTTTCTTCAAAATATATCCACTTTGTCTTTGTGATTTATTCCAAACAAACTTTTTGAAAGTTGAATCTATAAATTCAATTCCAAAACCACTATTAAGTTCCCTCTTAGTCTTTTTAAGAAATTATATATATATAATTTATCAAAAATTGAAATAAAAATTAAAAACATAATTTTTTTTACCTTTAATTTTTTAAATATAGAATATTTTCAGAATTCATTGTTGTTACTTGTGAAGGTTAGAAGTTTTGAAGTTGGATTTATGAGTTTTTAGAAGGGAAAATATTGTAAAGTTCTTTCATAAATATTTATTTCATAGTTTCAAATGTTGAAATATACAAACTAATGGGATTTAAAATTATACTGAGATTAAAAATCTGTTTAATACTCAAGTAAAATAAAATAAAATGATGATATCAAAATTGAAATTAAGTTTAAACTTTTGATATGCTCTATCTTCAATTTTATTGATAGTGCATCAAAAATTTAATAATATTTTTTTCCTTCATCACTTTTTACATAAAAGATAGTTTTATCATTTTATGAATTAAAGATTGCTTATATAAATTTAACATCGTTGTCAACTGTTTATGACTATTAATCTATATAATAAATTTTTTAGAAGAAAAAATAACATCAGTATATACTGACTTTGAAATTATTCAATTTAAAATAGTTTACAGGTAGATAATGAAGGGTGATTTCATTTTTGAATATGAATTATAGAAGTCTTATTTTGTCAATTTTAATTCTTTTTGAGCTCAAATGTATCCACCGCAACTTATGTAAGAATAAAAATTATTTTTATTGAAATTTACATGAGAAAGTATGCCTATTATTCAAAATCAAACTTGCTCTAATGGTGTTTTTCAATCATTATTTCCATTCATAACAATAAAAAACATTTCAATTTGCTGATGTTTTAGTTTTTGATATCCCCAAGTTTATATCTCAGGTGTACTATTCACAAAATTATTAAAAATATAATTTTCGAAATACATGATAAACTTGAAAGTGAGGGGGCATTAAATTTTTAAAAATGAATTCTAAATTCAGGATGGATAGTATTTTTTCTATTTTCACAAATGAACAATTTTTTGTTTCAATTAATCCAGAAAGAAAATTTTGTTGTAAGCATATTATATTATATTTATTATGATTTTAAATACTATATTTTCAAGATTTGTGTTTAATATTTCCTGTGAAAGTTAATGTTAATGTGAATTTAAAGTAAGCTTGAAGAAATTTAATCAATAGGCATATTGGATATTTAAAATAATACATTTCTCCAATCTTGAATCATCCTGGGCTAAAAAATATCTCAAGTAAGGTTTTTGTGGGTCAATTTGGATTTAAGTAGGATTAAGTGAGGTTTAATAAAGGACAGATAAAAGGCTAACTTCAATACTAGTGACTTTTTCTCAAAAATGTTATAAAATATGTATCATTCTGGAATCAAGCTTCAATAAAGTTGAATTGAAACAGAGATAATTTCTAGCAGCACAACACCATATTTAAAAAGGTGTAAAATACCTCAAATATTACTCATAATATAGGAAGGCAAGGAATCTACAAAATTCACATTTCAAACGAGGATTTATATTTTGAATTTGAAATTGAGAAATGGAATATTATTTTCCAATTTAAATATCTATTAGTCATTTTACCAAAAGTTTTCAGTAATCAGATTGAATTTTGATGGTATTTTGTTGTAGATTAATCATTTTGATGAGACATTTACTCAAAATTACTGGTTTCGTTTCTAATATTCCATGTGAAATTCATTACGAATCTTTTTGAAAGTGAATAGTTGACATATTGGATATGCAAAAGCTTATGTTAGATCAAAGTGAGATCAAAGGGAGTTTAACTGATGATCAAATTAGGATTTTACAAGATCAAACGGTGATCAATGTAGGTTCATCTTGAGCTCAATTTGTGACAAATCTCTGACTAAATGTAAGGCCAAACAATTTCCTACATGGTGATGATGTGTGCATAATTCAAGCATAGATTTGTGGCTCAACGGAGTTCAAGCAAGGGGTATTGCTAGCAATACCCCCCATTTTTTCTGTGGTGTATAATACTTAGGTTTTACTTCATATCCTCATAATCCAGGGTTAAAGAAGTTTCAAGAGGTTGTGTCACCGGATGACCTACGCACAAGGTCGAGGATTTTCCTGAAAGTGAGATGAGGGATTTAGAAACTTCTTCGAAGCACAGAAGAATGATTCGAGGAAATGATTTGAAGGTCACTCGAAGTAAGAGCTACAGGTTCGAGGTATGTTTGAGAAGAATTATAAGATAGTTTCAAAGGTAACAGGAATTCTTAAGATCTCACGAAGGGTTGGAAACTCAATAATCAAAGATTTAGGATTTAGAAATGATTTATTGAGAAAATAAAAGAAAGATACAATAACAATGATTTAACTTAAAGATTTTACCACAATTAAATGTAAATACGTTTTATAATTTAATTCTAAGGAATATCGAACCAAATACCCAACCCTTTTATATCCTTTTTCCTCCTCGCATTGACCTCCCTCTCATTGCACCATTCCCATACCATTGACCATTACTAACATACACTTAGACCCTCTTTGCTAAATATCCGTCCATGCTCAATTTACCCCTTTTTATTAATTAACAAAACTTTTAATGAAAACTACTACTGTACTATTACGTTGATCCTAGCGCTGTGCGTCGCTTATTGAAAATGAGACTAAGGCACCCTATTGGGAGAGTGACTAATTTAGATTTAGAGTTTAGGCTAGCACAGTTAAATAGTAAGTACACAAAGGGGAGTCGCAGTTGCTATGGAGAATTGCTTTCTGCGCTTCGAGTATAGATTTAGGACTTGATATTATTGATTTAATGAGCTGCTTTTGCCTCGAGTGTCACGTGGCGCGTGACAGATGCCCGGGTATAAGAATCGCGAGCTACGTTGAGCTTGAGCCATCTTCTCACACTAGTTTCCCTTCTTCTATATATATATTTTTTCCCTTATTTATTAATTTCCCTATTTTAATGAATTGTCCTACTCCCAAACCTACGCCTCCACACCCTAAAGCGGATGGGGGAATGATTATGCGACAGTTTTCCCAAGCTTGCACGGCTTGTGAAAGTATGGAATACTTCTGTGTTGAAAGTACGGAAACTCGAGGCCCTTGCCAGAAATGTGAGTTTTGCCGTTGGCGACGAGTGGTGTGCAATGTGTTGACGAAGAATGCAGAGATCAAACAACGGTTTACCAAGACCAAGTTTTGGGTGATCCCTAAAACAAAAGAGGTGGTCGAAGACATTTGGGATGTCTCGGTTGGAGATGATCAATTGGTGGGGGAGAAGGATAAGGAGCTCAACAACGAGATCACAACCTGGGTAACCCAGGCCACGAGTTCGAAGAGGGGTTTCAAAGAAGAAGTCGACGAATTGGTGGAGGAAGATGAAGATGAAGTCCCTGTTCCAGGGCGGGCACCCAAGAAACGACGGGTGGTCATTGAAGATGAGGAGGAGGAAAGAGAAGCAGAGGTAGAGGTAGAGGTGGCGCCAAGGTTATTCTTAGAACCTGACCCCATCTTCGAAGTAAGCTTTTAGTTGTTGTTTTTTAAGGATGAGGTTACTGATGAGTTTTGTTTAGACATTGAATACCATTGAAGACCCGATTGGGGAGCCTGCATCGCTTTTACCAACTGAGGCAAACCCTCCGGTCACAGGTGGAAACGAAGAACCTGAAGACACGCTGGACCAGGTGTGGTCGAAGAAACCTTGTCAGGGTCGACGAGTAAGGTTCGCAGAAGAGTTGTGTGGGGAGGTCGATACAATTATCGACACTGCTTCCTTCGACGTGGCAGAGGAACTCTTGGAGATTGGAGAGGTGGTTCCGGTAGGAGAGGAGGAGGTATTTGAGAAATGCAGGAATGAGATAAAGGTAGTTTTGGAGAAGATGAAAAGATTGGTTAGAGAAAAATTAAAAGAGAAAAATTTGAAATGAAAAGGAGAGATGTAAAGAGGTAGAAAAATAGAATTGTATTTTAGTTTTATTTTATTTTATTTTATTTTATTTTATTGTAGGTGAATATTATTATTTTTAAGATTTGGGAGAGAGAGAAAAAAAAGAAGTTTTAAATAAAATTTTGCTTTAGAATTTGAAAGAATAAATTTAAATAAGAAAGAAAGAAGTTATTTAATTGAAGGAAGTTTTAAGTTTTTAAAAGAAAATTTTATGTAAGAGAAGAGAGAGAAAAAAAACGGTTGGTGATTGAGATGAGTTTGTTAAATTGAGAATTTAATGAAAGAAGAATTTTTTTTTTGCGAAAAGTTGTTGATTGATTTTTTAGGAAATTTTAGTTGAAAAGAGAGGAAGAAGAAAGAAAAGAAAAAAAACAGAATTTAGAATTTAAAGAGAATTTGAAAAGAAGAATCATTTGTTCGAAGAATGTTTATAGGGAGATTTAGAGGTTGAAGTTAAGTTCGAGGAAATGGTCGTGTCGTACAAGATTTGATGATTCGAAGGAAAGAAAGTTTTTAAGGAGAGAATAAATTTTTAGAAAAGAAATTTTTAAAGAGAATTTTAAATTTTAAGTAAAGAATGTATTTAGAGAATTGAAAAAGAAAAGAAAGAAAATATTTAGAGAGATTTAAGAGTTTTTTATTTTATTTTATTATTTATGTTTATTCTATTTATTTTATTTTTTATTTTTATGTTTATTCTATTTATTTTATTTTATTTTATTTTTATTTTATTATTTATGTTTATTCTATTTATTTTATTTTATTTTATTTTTATTTTATTATTTTATTTTATTTATTTTTAATTTTGATTTTACTTTTAGTTGGTTTTGGAGAAAATTTTATAGAAGGAGAAGAAAGAAAAAGAAGAGAGAAAAAAAGAAAACAAGGCTAAGAAATTTAAAAGGTGTTTTAGATTTTTTACGAGAAAAAGAAAGAAAGAAAAAGAAAAAGAAAATTTAAAATAAAAGAAATTTTAAGGTTTTGGTTTTAAAGGATATTTCAAATGAAAAGATTTTAGGAGTTCAGGGGCGTTAGAAACATTGATGGCTGGTTCCCAGGATGTTTTGTCTGAGTCATTGAGGAAGCCTTCCCATTCCACGAGGTATTTAAGTTTCCCCTTGCGCATTCTTGAATCAAGGATACGACTTACTTCCCACTCTAGATGATCTTCTACTTTGACCGGTTCCGGAGGGGGTTGGTTCTTGCCCGGGTATATTTCTCTAGCCAGTTACAGGAGAGATACATGGAAAACAGGGTGAATTACCTGCCATTTAGGAGGTAACTTGAGTCGAAATGCAGTTTTAGAGACTTCAGAGTCAATTTCGAATGGTCCCAAGTGCTTTTCAGCCAGTTTCTTTGATGGTCGTGTTGTTTGAATGTTTTGTGCGTCGAGCCATACTTTGTCGCCTGGTTTAAAGGAAGGAGCAGATTGTCAATGTTTGTCGGCCTGTTCCTTGTATCTTTGAATCGCTGATTCCAAATTTGTTTTAAGTTCTTCTTGGAGTCGTGATATAGTTCAAAGATAATGTTCCACAGGATGATTAGTTCCTACATGGATTGAGTTGAATTGAGGATGTCGTCCATAAATGGTTTCAAAGGGAGATTGTCGTGTCAAAGAATGAGTCGAGTTATTATAAGCAAATTCGGCCAATGGTAACCATGTGGTCCAATCGTCTTGTTGGTAACTGACATACATTCGAAGATATTGTTCGAGGATTTGGTTAACTCTTTCTGTTTGACCATTGGTTTCAGGGTGATAGGCCGTGGAGAGGTTCCTCGTAATATTGAGTTCTCGACACAGTTGGGTCCAGAATGTGGATACAAACAATGAGCCTCTATCTGAAATAATATCATTTGGTAAGCCGTGTTTGGAGAATACATATTCTAGGAACATTTTTGACAAATCTTCTGCTGTAGCAGTAGTAGTGGTTTTAATGAAAATAGACATTTTTGAAAATCTATCTACTATTACTAATATAGCATCAAAATCATTAGAAAAAGGAAGTTGAGAAATGAAAACCATTGATAAAGATTCCCAAGGTTTAGAGCGAATAGGAAGTGGTTGAAGCAACCCATGCTTCCGGTGACAGGGAGCCTTATTCCTATTACATTCGTAACAAGCTTTTATATAGGCCTCGATTTCCCTGGTCATACCTGGCCAGAAGAAATCCCTCGCTATCAACTGGTAGGTTTTATCAACCCCAAAATGACCAGCTAATGGAGAATCATGTCGACTGTTGAAAATCCATAATTTTATCTCATTGTTGTCTGGTATGACTACTCTACCTTCGAAGACTAATAGACCTGATTCAATACTAAATCTTTTGGCCCCTTGCTTTGAGAGTATTTTGTCTTTTAACCCTAAACAATATTTGTCCTTCGACTGAGCTTCGAGGATGTTGGATAGTGGATTTCGAAAAGATTGAATTGTCATCGAATTAAGTTGATGAGTCGTTAACATTGATTTGTTGAAGATTGATTGCACATTTGCTGGGTTCTTGTCAGCGAATGCGTCCCCCCCTGTGGGTAAATGTCGTCCCGACGTGACAAGATATCTGGGACAATGCAGTTTTTACCTGGGCGATAGGAAATAGAGAAGGAAAATTCAGACAAAAATTCAGCCCACCTGGCTTGACGCCTGGTTAACACTTTGGAAGACATGAAATATTTTAAAGCATTATGATCTTTTAAAATTTGAAAAGGACTATCTAGGCTGAGAAGAAAAGAACGCCATTTTTTAAGACAAGGGATAATAGTTAAAAGCTCTTTGTCATGAATTTCATAATTTAATTCTGCTGCAATGAGTTTGCGTGACTCAAAAGCAACAGGATGAAACAATTTTGTTTCAGGATTTAATTGGGAGATGACCCCTGCAATAGCATAATTGCTTGCATCTGTCTCAACTATTGTCGAAGCAGAAGGATCAAAATGTCAAAGAATTGGGGCTGTGGTGAACACCGTTTTTAGTGCTTCGAATTCCTTTCGTGCTGTAGGAGTAAAAACAAAAGGAATGTCTTTTCTAAGAAGAGAAGTAAGATTGGAAATAGTTTTAGAGTAATCTTTAATAAATCTTCTATAGAAGTTTGAAAAACCCAAAAATCCTTGGAGCAATTTAATGTTTTTGGGCTCAGGCCATTCCAGGATTTTCTGGACTTTTTTGTCATCCATGACTAAACTGTCAGTGGAGAACGTAAAACCCAAAAAATCAATTGATTTGAGGTGGAATTCGCATTTATTATTCTTGGCGTAGAGACCATGATCTCGAAGACGATTTAGGACCTGTCGAACATGATGAATATGTTCATCTAGTGTTTTTGAGAATATTAAAATATCATCTAAATAGACGACTACAAATCGTTCAACAACATCTTGAAAGATGTCATTAAAAAAGTTTGAAAAGTTGAAGGTGCGTTACATAATCCAAAAGGCATAACTAAATATTAAAAACTACCAAATCTAGTGCGCATTGCAGTCAGTGGTTCATGACCTTCTGCAATGCAAATCAGATTGTAAGCGCCTCTAAGATCAATTTTAGAAAAGAAATTAGCACCATTGAAAAGGGTAAGAAGTAATGACATAGGAGGAACAGGATATGCATTCTTCTTAGTGACTGTGTTGAGCTTTCTATAGTCAACACACAACCTAAGACTACCGTCCTTCTTTTTTACAAAGAGGACAGGGGAGCCGGTTGGAGATTTACTGGCTCTGATGAAACCTTTCGCTACATTCTCTGCAATGTAGTCTCGAAGAACTTGAGATTCGTCCTTCGACAAAGAATAGACGGGACCTGCCGGAGGTACTGGGCCTATTAACTCTATTTGATGGTCGTAGGGTCGATGAGGTGGTAACTTATCGGCCTTGCAGATTGAGAAAACATCAAGGAAATCGTGGTAGATTTCTGGTAGAGTTGATTTAATGGCTTCAACGTTGATTTGGTCATCCTCTTCATCTTCGAGAGAATCTGTCGAGGGGATACCTGTATTGAGAGAGCGGAATTCGATTACTTCGAGGCAATTTAAATCCTCTTCGAGTGAAGTCATCGAGCTAGAAGGGTTAGCCAGCTTCTCATTTAGAGAAAGATAAGATGCTTGAAAGTCATCTGGCAGAGATTTGTCCTCTAGCAGGACATTGTCAGGCGGGTTGTTTAACTCCCTATTGACCTGCATTGAAGAATCAGAAATATACTTAGAGCATGGGGTGATCGATCCCTTAGTCCAATCAATTTTGGGATTCCAATGCGTTAAAAAGTCATGGTCAAGAATGGTATCTTCCATCCTTGGGGCGTCCAAGAGTGATAATTCCCACTCAAAGGGGGGAAAGTTCAGAAAGTTGAAAACCCATAAAACTTTCTTACTTACCCAATATTTGGGTTCCTCTGATTCAACCAAATAGATTGGAGTTCAATCGACATCTGTAGATGTTAGTTGAAGCTTCTCGGCAAAAGATAAACTAACAAAAGAAATTGAAGCTCCAGAGTCTATAAGACAACTGAAGGGGATATCCTCCTTAAAAAGAATGAATCTCAAGCGGTTTAAGGCAACTCCAGTCCTTAAGACATGGAGGTTCTGTGCACTGGGAGAGATAAGATAGTTTTCTTTGCACAAAAGTAAACTATCTACTAGTTTTTTGACCTTGAACTAGTACCTTCTCATTCCTTCAACTTCACACAATCTTCTAGCTTGTGCTTACCCCCACAATACATACATAACCCATTATCTGCTCGTCTCTTCCTCTCAGCTTCTTTAAGTTCCCCTTTAGGATCCAGTACTTTGCTGATATCGCCTGGGGTCGAGGTTTATCCTTTCCCTTATTGGGTTTGGATTGAGTCAAGGAGGATTGATTTGGTTGTGGGTGTGAAGAAGGTCCTGTTTAAAATTTAGGCCTTGAGATTTGTTGGCATATCGACGATGTTGAAGTTGTCCTTGATAAACGCCGTCAAGTTCGAGGGTTCGATCCATTAAACCATTAAAGTAGTCATCTTCTGACCGTGAAGATTTAATTGATCCAGAATGCTCGAAGGAAGTCCTTTCTTGAAATGATACTTAAGGGCAGCATCATTCCAACCTACTCGAGTTTGAAGTGCTCTGAAGTTCGAGATATATTCAGAGGCTTTACCATTATCACTCATGCAAAGAAAATCAAGTTCAATTTCTGCGTTGTCAGTTTCATTAGGGTCCCCAAACAACGTAAAAAGTTGGTCTTTGAATTTTTCCCAATTATTGATAAGTAAGTGGGTTCCTGTTGAAGAAAGCATGAGCAGATAAGGTTCAAACCATCTTGCTGCTTTTCCGGCTAGGAATGAAGAAGCGTAAACGACCTTTGATCAGTTGCTATTAAAGGTTCGAGGGTCATTATGGAACAGTAGCTTGCAGGTTTGCAAGAAGGGTCGCAATCTGTCAGGGTGATCTCCGTCGAATTTGTCAGGAGATTTCATAGAAGGAGTTTTGAACTTAGATCCCTCTGAAGACGTTGTATTTGAAAGGGTTTTCATGAAAAGTCTCATGAAATCTTCCAGAGAGTTAGATGGTCCAGGTTCTGAGGATTGACCAGAAGGGTGATTGGCTGGGGCTGATGGTGCCTCGTGCATTGTATCCTCTCCTTCTTCTTCATCACTAGAATCCTCAAAATCTTGTGGGATGTCTTCTACAGATTGAACTGAATGTTGCCATTCCCTAAAGTCGAGTGGTTCCAAAGAGTGAGTGCGGGAAACAGACCTTGTGGCTGTTGGCCTGCCCCTAGCGCGAGCTCTAGTAGTAGTGCCTGGAGGAGGAGTGCGTTGAACAGGTGCCATTTTAAAACTTTAAAAACACCTAAAAGGACGTAGTAGTGCAAAGAATGAGAACTACGGAGAATTAAATTATACTGTCACCGGACGACCTACGCACAAGGTCGAGGATTTTCCTGAAAGTGAGATGAGGGATTTAGAAACTTCTTTGAAGCACAGAAGAATGATTCGAGGAAATGATTTGAAGGTCACTCGAAGTAAGAGCTACAGGTTCGAGGTATGTTTGAGAAGAATTATAAGATAGTTTCAAAGGTAACAGGAATTCTTAAGATCTCACGAAGGGTTGGAAACTCAATAATCAAAGATTTAGGATTTAGAAATGATTTATTGAGAAAATAAAAGAAAGATACAATAACAATGATTTAACTTAAAGATTTTACCACCATTAAATGTAAATACGTTTTATAATTTAATTCTAAGGAATATCGAACCAAATACCCAACCCTTTTATATCCTTTATTCCTCCTCGCATTGACCTCCCTCTCATTGCACCATTCCCATACCATTGACCATTACTAACATACACTTAGACCCTCTTTGCTAAATATCCGTCCATGCTCAATTTACCCCTTTTTATTAATTAACAAAACTTTTAATGAAAACTACTACTGCACTATTACGTTGATCCTAGCGCTGTGCGTCGCTTATTGAAAATGAGACTAAGGCACCCTATTGGGAGAGTGACTAATTTAGATTTAGAGTTTAGGCTATCACAGTTAAATAGTAAGTACACAAAGGGGAATCGCAGTTGCTATGGAGAATTGCTTTCTGCGCTTCGAGTATAGATTTAGGACTCGATATTATTGATTTAATGAGCTGCTTTTGCCTCGAGTGTCACGTGGTGCATGACAGGTTGTCCAATTACAATAGTAGTTTCAGGAGGAAGGGTTCCATCTCTACAAGAAGAATTTTGCTCAGAGGTTGTTTTTTTGTTGATGAAATTGGATGAAATATTATGGTACTTACAGATGGGAAGTTAGTCAAAATTGTAAGCCATAGAGATTTGGCCTTCTGAAGGAATGGAAAGGTGTGTGGTTGGATGATTAGCCAGATATAAATATGGGCTGTTTTTATCTTCTTCCATTGGGTTCTGAGAAGTTGAACTGGGATGGAAATGCTCCTAGGGAATAGCTGGAGAGGGAGATTTGTTGTTGGTGTTTTTGTTGTTATTCATATCCTGCTCATTTTGATTGGTTGCTGGTGCTGGAGAATCAACATTGTTGTATGATGGGGCAGGTGAAGGTGATCTAGGGTCCAACTGTTGTCTTCTGGATTAATTTCTTGAGTAATATGAGCTGTCAGAAGAATAGTTGACAGGAAAAGGAGAGGTGTAGTTTCTTCTTCTAGATGAAGAAGGTGATTTTGGGTTTGGAGAAGTTTTGGAATTTCTGATCACTTCTTGGGGAGCCCTATCAGGTCTTCTAGAATTTTATAAGGTTTTTGAATTATTGGACCTTGAAATTTTTGTTTGCATTGATCTGGGAGCACTAGGAGGCTGTTGAGTAGCAGTGTTGTTGTTTATTGGATTATTTTTGCTGTTTTCTGGTTGAATTTGGAAGCTTTGAGGCTAACTTTTGCTTCCTTGTGAGGCAGGTGGGCCGCCTTTAGGTGGTCTAGAAGCCTAGGAGCTGAATTTATAGAGGTAAAAGCAGATTTTTCAGAAGGTAAAGCTGGCCTTTTTGAGAGATTTCCGGCACAGACTGATTGCCTGAATCTTCTGGAAGGAGCTGAAGATAAGGAAGAAGTGTCTGGACCTAGTTATGGTGATCTAGTAGGGGATCTGGAAATGTATTTGTGGGAAGGTTTATGTGGAGTTATATGATATTTAGTGTCTCTATCACATTTTTTCTTTTTGAAGTTACAAGAGTCACAAGATCAGTTGTATAGTTTGGCTTCTGGAGTTGGTAGAGTGAAGGTGAAGGGCTGGCACATGTGGATGCACTGTTTGCAAGTATAATCCTTGGAAGAAGTGAAGCAAGGAAGAGTTGATGGGTAAAAATCAGGGGATCCAAGGTTTACCATGTTCTGTGGGGAACAAGAATAAAAAAGAAAGAGATAAGAAGAAAATTTTTTATCAGTGATGGGTAGAAGATAAAGTGGATTTTGAAGCTCAAAAATTTTCATGTGGGTGTGTATGCATGAGAACAGGTGTAAAATTCTTATGCAAAAAGTCTTTAGTCCCTCAAGACTTAAAACTGAAGATTCTGGAGTCCTTCAAGACTTTAAACTGAGGAATCTGAGTCCCCCAAGACTATAAATTGAGGATTGGTGATGGGTGAATCCTTCAGGACTATAAACTGGTAGTTTTGTATGATAATTTAGAAGAGGGCATTCAAAGGGGAAGTCTCTTAGTTAGTTAATGAAAGTTTGGGGGTAACTGATGAGCTGGCTGCTCTGTAGAACAGCTACCCCAGAATTTTAGTTTGTTTCTTTGAGTCTTTAGTGGTTTGATCTCTGTTTCTGTCTTTTGATTAGTTTTTAAGTCCTCCAAGACTATAAACTGAGCAGTTTGAGTCCCGCAAGACTATAAAATGAGGGCTGTTAGTCCCCCAAAACTTTAACATGACTATGAGCCCCCAAAACTTTAAAATGAGGTATTTTTTATGTTGGCTACATTCAGGAAGTCTGGAAAGTGGTCAAAAGTTTTTCATTTCTAAGACAAGAATTTCAATAAAGAATCAAATTACAGAAGAGAATCAAGAGATGAAATAAAGTTTTCAGAATTAGTTTTGAACTGGTGGATGAGGTGCCTTCTTTTCTCAATGTCCTGAGGATCTTTAGCAGGAGTGGATTGGAAGTATTTTAGTATGAGATGTTTTTGTTGAGAAGAGTGTTGTTTAAATTTGGCCTTAATAGTGGGCAAATGATTTTGTGTTGGTATGTCAATGGCTCCCACATTTTCATCATCACTTTCTAGATGGGGATGAGCTGGAAAGTCATTATTTTTAAATTCCGTATTGAGAAATATTGGTCTTACCATCCAAAGGACCAGGTATGGTGAAACTAGCATTTTTAATGGTGTTGGCACTCTTTTTGGAAGGGTGTATTTTGTTGATTAATCTGGGTATCAGGATGGAAGGCCTAGATCTTTTGGTTCTGTTGGAAGATGGACCAGGTTAATGTTTAGATGAAGAGGATGAAGAGGATGAAGAACTAGGTCTGTAGCAAGACTTCTTTATGGAATAGCAGGAATCACAAGTGGTTCTGTATGGATGAGCTGGAAATTTTATGGTACAGGTAATTTTATGATCAATACAGTATTGACGGGTACCTATCTCAGGGGTTGGTTTTGAAAATTTTTGAACATGGTGGTTGTTGAAGAAGGAAGAATGTGGAAATCCTTTATTTGCGTGAGAATGTGGTCATTCAACATTAGCTGGGGCCTTTGTTGTGTAGTTTGGTAATGTTTGGTGATGTCTTAAATGGCATTGATTTCTGTTTATGGTTTTTTTCTGTATTTTCAGGCTAAATATTGAAGCTACAGGGATGAGGCAATTATCATTGGATAGCCCTGGTTTTTTTTATGTTTTATTTTATAAGGGTATTTTTGGTATTTTTGGGTTTTAAGGGCTCGATTGGGCAGATTTCACTTTTTCCTTTAACTATTTAAATTTGTTTTTCACATTTTTTGGGCAAACCTCAAGTCTTAAGGTTAAGTGCTTAGTACCATTGGATAGAGCTAGTTTTTTTTCTACATTTTATGTCTTGATGATTTTTTAGCATATTTTAAGGTTTAAGGTGTTTTCTGTTGTTTTATGGTTTTTTATTTGTTTTTAGTGGTTTTATGGCTTCAGGGGGCACAGTTGCCTCTAGGCTGGCCAGCCAACAGTGGGTGGCCCACCTTCCTTTGTCATAGAATGTTGGGGAGATTTTATAGAGGGTTTTTATGCAATTTGGCTGTCAGAAGGTCAAAATTTTCTGCTGTAGCATAGATTTTTAGATGGGGGTCTGTGTGTACATACTCAATAAGACAGTTTGGGGAAACTTTAATTATCATACAACCATCAGGTAATTAGATCACAGTTTCTCAGTAAGTTTTCAATTTTTTTAGCCACAATTGGCTGTGTTTTTTTCAAGGCGAGCTCTTCATTTTACTTAATTTTGGCAATTGGTTTCTCTGGTGTAGCTTTGCAGCCTGCATCAAGTATTATTTCTGTTTTCTGTGCAACAAGTGCACAGTGTTTTGAGTTTCTGGTGTGAATATTTCTTCATTTAAGGTTTTATTTGGTCTATAGTCTATCTAGGCTACTTTATTGACTTGTTAAGCACTCAAGAAATGTGTTGGAAGGGGTATTGTAACAGTCTCTAATTTTCTGTAGTGAATTAATATCACCTGGTATTTCTCAAAGGGACAGGGGTTTTTATCTCTAGTTTTTCTCCAACTCCCTTGGTCAAGGTCCATAGCTAGTACTATAGGATTATCTACAAAATATACTTGATATAAAATGATCAGTTGAACAGTTATAATTAATGTTTTTGAGATGTTAAATCAGTTTTCTTAAATTTTAGATGAAGAAATGCAACAGCAAAGCTGTACTATAAAAGTTATCTAAATTATTGAATATATATGTTTTTATAATTTTTTTTATTTTTGTGAAAATATGTTAAAAAAGAGTTAATGAAGTTGAGAACTTTCTAATGATACCCTTAAATATATTTTAAAGAGTTTTTGAGTAAAATTTATAAAGTGTTATATAAAATTGATATTTTATAAAGATATTACAAATTATGAAATGTTAAATAAAAGTTATGTTGGTTGTTAATGATAAGTTTGTTATATATTCTCCTCCTTTCTAATTTCAAATCTAAAGCCTTTATATGCATAATAAGTCATGTTCCCTACTTTTCCCAGCTAGAGCATCCCAGAGCTTGTCCCGAGTATCCCAGAGTCTGTAAAGAGCTTGTACAGAGTATCCCAGAGTTTTTATGGAGCTTTTTCAGACTTCCAGAATAAATTAGATTCTTAGAAACTTAATAGAAAATATACAAAACTTACAGCTGATAGAGCTACTTCTTCGTTCTATTCTCAGAAAGTTTTTGTAATCTGCACAGCCCTATTCATCTAATTAAAAATCATCAATATAAAGTAAACCATATAAAGTCAAAAATAATTTATAAAATTATTCTAACTATAAGAAAAATAGTAAAAACTTTCAGAAAATTTCTAAAGGTTCTTGAGACTCCTAGCTTTCTTTTCCATACACCTTTAGATCTATACTTACATTTCTTGGCTGTCAAATAATTGTTTCATCTTGACTTGCATAATTTACCCATTTTAACAATAAAACCATTCATTCAAAAAAATTATATAAAATTTGATTGGCCTTACCTATTTCTAAATTACCTATCCTAAATCCCTCTCAAAATGATTCTGAGTGCCATACTAAATTTAGAATGCCACATCCTCTCTCCAATGAAGAATGTACCCTTTCTTGAATTTGCATATTTGATCAATCACATATTCATCTCCCCCTCATCCTCTTCAACCATAATCACAAATATACATATTTGGCTTCATTTTTATCATAATCATCAACATAGAATTTCTTCAAAGAATTTAGCTTTCCCATGCAAATCATTCACCAGATACCAGGTTCCTTGTCTAATTTCTAATCCTGACCTTCCTGTAGGAACTTCCTGTCATATTTGCAGGCTAAAAAAAGTCAAATTTATTTGTCCAATAATTCCTTCCCGGACTAATTTCTATACTGGCCTAGCAGCTTTACCTGATCCAACTATTCACAAAAAGATTTTGTCAAAAATTTCCACTTTAATCAGAAAAATTAGGGTGTATCAAAGTTAGAAATCTTCCATTTCAAAATACCTCTTTTTTCCACCAAATCAACCATGATTAGTTTTTAAAATATGTCATATTGTGCCTCAAAAACACCTTTTTACTGAGAATTAATGTCAAGTTTTTGGCTTTCTTTTTGTGTTGTGAAATACCTTTTAAATAGTTACAAGCTTCTAACTTTGATACCCCCTATTAAGGCCAAAACAGCTTCTTCTTCTAAAAAACCTGTTCCTGATATTGAGCTACCTCATCCATCTCAAGATCATAATATAATCATTCCAGTATCTCCTTTCAGTTTTTATGAAACTTTTTTTCCCAGCTCAAAAACTTAGTCCAAGATTTTAATCCTTATAATCTACCACATTAATTCCAAATCCATCTACTAACTCTCTTATAACTCCAAATTTCTTTTTAAGCTATCAAAATCACTAATCTAATACAGATGATTTTGGACAGGTTCAAATTGACTATATTAATCATTATCATAAGTTTTATAGATATCTCTTCATAGAGTTTTGTGATGTTATGAAGTGTAAATTTGTAACTTATTTTTAAGAAAATCCTGCCAATAATAATGAAGATCTTATGAAGAGAAGAATACTAATGCAAATTTTTGATACTGATTTAGAAAAATGCAAATGAAATTATTTTTTTACTGTTCTTCTCTTCTTTAAAATTTTGATTCTTTAGTGCCAATAAATATAATGTCTGGTTTATTTTAATTTTTTGTCTCACTTTAATAAAATACACTTGAAGTAACCATATTTGATTTGTGATTATTACCCTATTGAGAGAAAGGTTTTAGCCCCTTCAGACTTGCCTCTAACATTCTCTACTTTGTCACAGCATGAGAGAGTGGGCTCCTCACCTACTGAGCCAAATACTTTGATTCCATTCTTGCCATAAAGTCCTCAAAGCCACCATATAGATAGTCTACCAAGGAGACCCACTAATAATCCAGCTCCTATACAACTTCATAAAATTCAGGGTCACAACATTTAAATAAATTTCCTTCCCTTTAAACCACTCCAAAAATTTTGTTAAAATTTTTCAAGTTTGCCACACTTTTTAGAACCTTTTTTTCCAGTCTTTACAATATCTACCAACTAATCTTTTAAAAAAAAATATTTCTTCAACCATTATAAAATAGATCCATTTTTGACATCTTCATTCCTTAAATTTAGTTGCACCATATCCATCAATGAGTGAGTATCAATATTAGTACTGATGAACCAGTGATTAATTAAAGTTGACTGAATTGAGTGTCAAAACAGATTAAAATTCTCAATTGAAAACCTTGGGGGCCAAACTTTTAAACAATTTCCAGTTTATAGTCTTGGTGGACTACCATTCTTCAAATCCCTACATAAACTGTACATAAAAAATAAATTTCCAGTTTAAGTTCTTTGTGGACCAAAGCCTTGTATTTAATTCAAGTTTTTAATCATGGTGGATCAAAGTATGATGACTTTCCGGTTTAGGTTCATGGAGGACCAAAGAATTCCCATTGTAGGATTCCCAACACATCCTTCAACCAAACATTTTTAAAATCCCATTACATCCAAAATATCAATAATCCAACTAGCTTTTTAATTAACCTTCAAAAACTTCATTAAAAATCTTCCAACCCTCTTTCCCAACTAAAATTTTCTATTTTAAGGCCTTAGAGGATCCATCCAGAATAACCATAAAATAATAAACCTTGCCCCAAAAAATATTCATAACATCTTGAAAACATTTGTTGAAATTTAGTTTTAAGTCTTGATAGACTAGCAGATCCAATAAAAAAGAGCCAATAAGCTTCTTAAATACTTTGTTTAAAGTCTTAAGGGACTAACAGGTCCAAAATGGCAACAATTAAAAATCTTTAAAATTAGCCAATTTAAAGTCTTGGAGGTCTAACAGCATATCTTGAAATAGAATCCATCAGATATTGCACTCCATTAGAGCCTGTTCCCTATATAAAAATATTAATAAAAATATAAAAGAAATATACTAAACTTTAAAAGAAAATTTAAAACTTTATAATTATTATTTATTTTTATTTTTTTATGACTGAAAAGAAAAGTTTTAAAATATTTTCTAAATTTAAAAATTTAAAATTAAATAGTATATAGATGCCCCCCAGCCATTTTATGAGCCACACCCCTGACATCATACCCACATCCAAATGTACCTTGATTGTGGGACACACAGGAAAAAAGTTAAAAATAAACATAAATAATTTTGAAAATTTTGAAAAAAACAAACAACAAAATAGGGAAATGACCACTTGGTGGGCTCCTTTAAATTTGTAAAAATGATTGGAGACCACCAGTGAGAATTATCCTTGAACAAATTAATTTTTAGTAAAATTTAAAATAAGAATAAAATAAATTCCCACATAAAATTTCACAAATCAAAAATGAAATATAAAATAAAATCTTGAATATGGCTTTCAAATGAGTATAATTGTTGTGAAATTATGATGATCCAGTTTATAGTCTTAGAGGACTACCTATATAACAAAAACAAATCCAGAATTCAACTAGAAACAGTTAAACTTTGGTAAAAAACATTGTGGGGTTTGTGTGTATAGAGCAGCCAGCCCATCAATTACCCCCAAACTTGCCAATATTTAATTCTGAAGGTTCCCCTGTTTACACTTCTACCAAAAAAGTAATTACATTCCAACATAAATTATTTACCATAAATTTTTTTACATTTGAATTTAACAATTTTGGGCAGTTTATCCTCATTCTTGAGGAAATATGTATAAATGATAGTAAGTAGTTTATCTTCATTTGGGGGTCAGACTTCATATCATTAATTAATAGCTTACCCTTATTTCATAATTAGAATTCGGCTTTCTTAGTGCCCCTAGGATAGAACTTCTTGACTTGATTGGATGCTACCCTCTTTTTCAACACTACACCATCTAGCTTTTCCAAAACATATGAACTTCCTGATAAATTTTCTCTGACTTTATATGGTCCATTCTACCTATCTTCAAGCATATTCCCCCACTGACTTTCTAAAATCTTATTAAACACCAAGGCCATACCTCCAGCTTTCAAATATTTCCTAAGCCTATGAGCCAACCTATTATCCCAATATTTAACTGACAGATTCATGATGTTCATCATTCTAGAATATGCCTTTTCTAAGGTATTTCTCTGTTTTCTAACTTAACTATTCTTTCACATAGTAATTATTCAGTAGATTTGACTGTATCCCATTCTACTCCAAGATGTGATTAAGCCTCTAAATCAACTGGTAAAAGTACTTTTTGACCAAAAACTAGTTTTTAAGGTGATTATCTTTTTGTCCTTTTGAAAATGATTCTGTCAGAATATGATACTGATGGTAAATAGTGCCTCCACTTTTCATCTTTTTTCCCACACATTTTAGCCAAAGCATCCTTAATAACTTGATGTCCTCTTCTACCATTCCGTTAGCTTCAGGATAATATGGGGTTTCTAGCCTAACCTCTGATCCAAATTTTGATATAGCCCCTCTAAATTCTGTCCCAAATTCACAACCTTCATCAACAGTCAACAACTTCATCACACCATATCTATACACCCAATTTTTCATCAAAAAATCTGTCACACTTTTGATATTTGAATTAATAAGAGGGGCTTCCTCTACACAGCCATCAAAATCATCTCTGACAGAAATTTAATTATTTATACCTTCCTTCTTTAATATGAACATCATCCAAACTAGCCTTACCAAAATGAGTGTTTTCTCTGATTGCATTTCCAGGTTCATTTGGCCTTAAATAGTTTCTTCTTTGACATTCATTACATGAGTGAGCCCACTGTTTCACAACCATCATCATTCCAGGACTCAAAAATATATCAGAAATTTTTCTATAAGATTCTCCTATTCCTCTATTCCCAAGGTATTCATGCAGTGATTTCATAACCAACTCTTTCCCTTTTCTCTGAGTAATAACAATGTGAGGATCTGGATACCTCCTCTTCATCAGTCTTCTACCAGATATATAAAACTCTGGTGACTTCCTTTTGATAGCCACACATTTGTCATTATCACAATTCTCTGGCCTTTCCAAGGTTAATAAATATATAACCATTGCAAAATAAAATCCTTTCTTTCCCCAGACTTCATCTTGAAATTCTATCAACACCACATCTAAGGTCACTTCCCTACCACCAAAATCACCTGCACATGAATGAGCCAATTATTTTAATCCTTGAATTTGCCTATTTATCATTAAAGATTTTGAGTTCTCCACCTCTGAACTTTCCAACCGTTTTGTAACCAAATTTTCATCCACCATTATAGCACCCAATTCAGAATCAACTTCTTCTTCATCCAACCTCCTTTTTACCAAATTTATACAATCTCCCAACCTCTCTTTAACTTAATTCTCTAACATTCCAACATATACACTATTAATCAATTTACTACTATCACAAACAATCTCACCATCCTCACCACAATGTACCACAACTTCTCCAACCTCTTTTTTACCAAATTTATCTACACCATAATCAGACTCCCAAAGCACATAATTTACCATATTTTTATAATAAGCCAGTTTATCTTTATGGTGGATGTTCTTATCATCTATATTTAAAAAATTAGAACCAGCCAGTTTAACTTCATGGGGGAGGTAAGGAAATTCTTCAGCACCTTTTGTGCTGGCATTAATAACAGGTATATATTCATAAAATTCCTCTGAGTCAGAATCCTCTTCAGTGGGTGGTCTTCTTGATTAAACTTCTGGAATAGAAAATGTTTTTCAGGTTAGTAAACTAGATCAGAATAAAAATGTTGAATAAAAGCAACTTATCAGGTCATGGGTAAATCTGGTAAACTTGGTAAATTTATCATTTGTATTAAGGACTTAGTGTCCACTTGTAATTCAAAGTGTTGTCCCATAAATAATCTTAAAGTTTCTTTAGAATTTTTTTTCACTTTACAGGGTTCTATTTAGGCTGAGAATATTTTGATTCCACCTCAATAAAAACAAAAGATTCATACCTTACTTGTCTAATATATCCAGCTTTATCCATCTGGGACAAGACTGCCCCAGAAACAATCTAACTTGAGTTAACTGCTAAAAAATTCCAGCCTGAATTTTTTCAATAATCCAACTGTTGCAGGACAATATCATCTCAAACTGAATTCTTCAACTTCTCAAATGCCTCTTCACATTCTTCATCCCTCCTAGATAACCTTCTTGATATTCTGAAATAAACACATACACTTAAAAAACCTCTGACTTCATTTGTATTCTTGGGTCTTGGAAAGGTCTGAATCTTTTTGACCTTCTTCTTTGACATAATTCTACCCTCTCTACATACCACATGACCTAGAATCTCCAAGGCTTGAACACAACAAGAGAAGTTTGATCCAGAAATAATTAAACCAGCCTCTTCAATTTTAAACAAAATCCTCACCAGAACAACAGAATATTCCCAAATGAATTTTCATTTCCCTGAATTCTCCTTCAACAATACATTTTCATAGTCTGTTGAAGGACCTTTAATTGCACCATCATCAATAAATATACCAGCATATTGTAGAATTTCATCTTGAAGAATCAAAGCCATATGAGCCTGATAAACTGCAACCAAATTTGTTGTGCCTTGAGGTAATCATGTTAATTTTAATCATCCTAATGGAGTATCAACATTAGTGAGAGGCCTAGAATCAGGATGTAATTCTCTCTCATCATATACCCCCATAATATTACCTAATCCATAACACACTCTACCAACAAAACCCTACACAAACTCCTCTGAACTAAATGGTATACCAGCATCTTTTATTATAACCCTATATAATTCCCTAAGATAATGAACTACCCTGAGCTTGTCATTAGGTTTCTTGGTACAGAAAACTGGACTAGAATAACTTTATGATTATTTATCATATAATCCAGTTTGAATTAATTCTGTAATGATTTAAATATAATTTTCTTTTAAAACTTCAGGAATTGGAATTGGTTTTTGTTGTCATGGTTCATGACAGATAACTGGAATATTTTAAGGCTCCCCATAAGAATGCTTCAACAAACCTCTTCCCTCTTCCACAAAAGTAATGTCCTTCTCCCTATTTACCATAACATACAACAATAACTTCTTCTCTTCACCTGATAACTAATATTTAGGTCCAAAGTTTACAACACCCAGTCTCTCAAAAGTGATTCTTGATGTTTCAGAAAATTAAGGGTAGATTCTTGACCAAAGAAAAGTCATATGTATCTCTTGATAGCTTTGGCTTCTTCAAAGGTGGCTTCAAATCTGCTGGTAGCATTTTGTTTATTGATCTGAATTTATTAGCTACCTTTTTATATTTTGCTGCATCTACATTCACTTTGACTTGAGGAATAGGATCTCTTCTAGATCCACCATTAATTAACTTGTGATCAGAATTTTATTCATAATCAGAATTATAAACAAAATAAGTTAAAACATATTTTTAATCATTAATTTTAACATTTTAAGCCCCTTTTCCTTTGTCTAATTTTTTATCTAATTTTCCATTACCATAACCACCATTTTCCTCCATAAATTACCCAGTAAATAAATTTGGAAGCTTATACTGTTACTGGAGGAAAGAAATGTTATTATAAAAAAATTATTTTTTTATATATTAATTATACTGAGATTTTTTTTGACTTTGATGAGTTAATTGCAATTAATCCTCTTGCTGGAGGCCATAAAATATACCACCTGATTCAACACACCTATTACCTAAAGTCTCATTCCAACTTTTATCCAAAACAATACATCACATCTTTCCATTTGAACCACTTTTAAAATTTCTAGAAAATTTTAATAACGAAAATAAACATATAGAAAAATCAAACACATGGTGACACTCCAAAGATATTTCAACAGAAAACAATTGAGAATCCACTTGAATTATCTCCAAATGAGCTGAACTATTGAAATCCAGGATCTCCTCTTGACTAGAGGTTACAATATTAGAGCAATCAGCCCTTCCTACCTCAAAAAATGGGGGTCTCCAAAATTATTCTTTTTTATAAGTTCAACAGAAGCTGACCTTTTTTATCCATCTTTTCTTAGTGCACACACAACATTGGCACATTGTGGTAGTTCCAGGCCTTGTCTCCAAACCTTCATCTCCTGGTGTTGCCAACTGCATATGAGATCTTCCCATGTCATCACCAGTAATCTCTTAAATAATACCCATACCAGTATGATAACCTATCCTAGCTTTAAAATCCATTAAAAATGGCCCACAGAGAACTATTTTCACAGCTCTTCTGGCCACATAAAAGTGCAACCTACCAACTGATCCACCAACAAATAAAATGATATGCTCTGCTGTTCCCATAAGCTCAGTAGAATGCCTTCCGATGCCTCTTAAATTACCACCAGTACCAGTCATGGTTTGAAAGCCTATAGAAGTGGCTTGCTCCTATGAAATCAGATTAATTTGTGACCCAGAATCCACCAGGGCTTTCACCTCTTTACCATTTAATTTACCATCAAATATGCTAAAATAGAAAAAAATGAGTTTCAACCTCCTCTCAAAACTTCTCCACATTCTCGCATATATATTCCACCTCTCCAGATGCTACCCATCTCCTTGTAAGTTTCTTCCTCTACTTTCTGAAAGGTCAGGACTAATAGTTAATAATTCCCGTAAAGATAAAGGAATCTGAAGCTGATTCAATCTACCCAAAAAAACCTCCATAGCATTTTCTTTACCAGCTACTACTGGACTTTCATATTGTACTTTATTTTTATTAAACTTGGCCCTAGGAACCTCTTGGGGACCCAAATTTCTATCTTCACCCCCCATAATAACATCTTAATTTTTGATAATCCAGATTCATTTCCTACTGCTTTCTTTAATCCATATCCATCAATGGTCCTCCCTACTCCCTCTATTGGAGTGGGACCACTGAAACTTGGTCTAGGGATAGATGCTAAAGGTACATCCCACTTGGAATATGATTCTGATTCAACATGAATAGGTTCACCATTTAAATCCATAGTTCTATAACTGGGAGGCCCCATATCTTCCATTCCCTCTTGCATCCTATATATTTCATCCTTAGATTAAGGTATCTTTTTCATATTCTTTATTTCTGCCTTTCCTAGTTTTGACCTTAATTAGCTTTGAATGCTACTTTTTTCTTTAGTAGAAGCTTCCCTTCTAGCAGCATTCACATCACATTCCCCTATCATACAATTACCATTCACTCTAACAAGTGTTCCCAACTCCAATCATCCAAAATAAGTAGTAAAAATGGAATTACTTACCTCCATATTTTCTCTTTTATCCAATTTTTCATCTTCATTACCACCTTTATCATTATCCTCATCTCTACCATATAACTCTTCAAACCTGCTCTTTTTTCAGCCATCATATTCATCCTAACTAAATCCAAAGGAGCTATCCCATCACTGGGTTTTATAAAGAATCCATTGGAAAATTTATAAACCTTTCCATCAAATTTGACTCAACCAGCTTGCAAGTCTTTATCCGAATGAAAAAAACTCCATCTCTGTGACTTCTCCTATTAGAATAGGAGCACACCCTGTGTTTTCTATATCCACCTCAAAAACAATTTCCCCCATTACCATTACGGTTACTACTACCATTTTCATTTCCATTTCCATAAAATTGGATTCCATTGCCATTAAAGCCATAGTTCCTCCTCTCATAATTCCTAGATTGATAAGAAGAAGATGATTATGATGCCACAGGTGTCCTATTAGCCTTAAGAGTTTTTTGATCAAATATTTTTATCTTCTTAGTTAATTCAGACAAATGACCCATCACCTTGTTATCAACATTCCCTTCTACCTTAGCAACAGAATGGCCCATCTTAGCCTTCTTAGCCTCTTGATTTTTGACCATGATATAATTATCTAACCTTTCTGACATATTGAGTACAAAATTCTTGATGTTTTTCTAGAGCCATAAGGTTTAGATACACCTGGATATCTTATTTAATGACCTCTAAAGCTTGCAGTTTCTGCTCCACATTTGGTAGATCCTTTATTAAGTGCTTTCTTGGAAGTTGCTTAAACACATCCATTCTAATATACCTACTAAATGATGACCAAAATAAATCTTAGGCCTGATTTTCATGGCCCAATTCCTTCATCAAAATTGAATATTCCACCACTTCATCAGGCTGTCCAACTAACTTTTTAAAGTCCACAATATTAGAAAAACCACCCTTAGCCTTTCAATAACTGAAAATCTTGTTGAGTTCCACAATAGTATACCTGAAACCCCATCTATAAATCATCTCTTTTGAAAAATTTAACTGATCCCACTATTTATATGCATCCATAGCAATGACCTCTTTTTCCATCTCTCTGTACACAAAAAAAGCTTTATTTTCTTCACCATATCCAAATGTGAATCCCCTTCAACAGCAACAGAAGATTTATATCTGCTTAAAACCCATTTAACCTCTTCAACACTGAACTTGGGCCCATCCCAATATACAATCCTAACTAATTCCATAACAAGAAAACCAGCACTAGGAACACCAGATCTATTGGAAGAAGACATCCAAATATTAAAAGTTTAAGCTGTTAAAAAAGAAATAAGTGTTCATAAAGATAGTCCTCTTGCAGACTAAGCCATTCCAAGTACCAAGTAAGATTGTTTATAAGCCAGAAAATTCAAACCCCATGTTGGGCCTCACCAATTTAGAAAGACTCTTACAGTTGCCTTGCTGAAAGCAGAATCCAAGGGAGTTTGATAAAAAAAAGAAAACCCTGTCCCTTTAAGTAAATAGAGAGTTCACAATTAATTAAGATTAAATTTCTACTTGTTATAAAATGACCAGTTGAAAAGTTAAAAGTAATGTTTTTGAGATTTAAAATCAGCTTTCTTAAATTTTAGATGAAGAAATACAACAGAAAAGTTGTTCTATATAATTTATCCAAATGATTGAATATATATTTTTATAGAGTTTTTTATTTTTTTTGAACAGATGTTATAAGTGAGTCCCTGAATTTGAGACCTTTCTAATGATAACTTAAAATTATATTTCAAAGAGTTTTTGAGTGGAATTTATAAAGTGTTATACAAAATTGTTACTTTATAAGGGTATTAAAAATTATGAAATGTTAAATAAAAGTGATGTTGGTTTTTAATGATAAGTTTTTTATATTTTCTCCTCCTATCTAATTTTAAGTCTACAGCCTTTATATGCATAGTAAGCCACATGCCCTACTTTCCTCAGCCAGAGCACCCCAGAGCTCATGTGGAGTATCCCAGAGTTTGTATGGAGCTCATCCTCACTTCCGGAGTCAATTAGAACCTTAATGTCTTAATAGAATTTCTAGAAATATTTCAGATGATAAAGCTATTTCCCCTTTATTTACTCAACTAATTATTGTAGTCCATGCAGCCCTATTCATCTAATTAAAAATTATTAAAATTAAGTAAACCATGAAAAATCAGAAATAATCAAAAATACCTTATAAGATTATAAGACAAATAGTAAAAATTCCCAGAAAACTTCTAAAGGTTCTTGAGACCCCTAGATCTTTTTTATACACTTTTAAGACTATACTTGCATTTATTTACCATTAAATAACTCTTTCATCTTAACTTGTATAATTGACCCATTTTAACAATAAAAACATCCATTAAAATAAAAAAAAATTAGATTGGCCTTTCCAATCTCTAGAATTACCATTTTAGATCCCTCTAAAATAATTCTGAGTTCCCTAATAAGCTTTAGAATTCCACACGGCCCAAGTCTGTTCACAAACCAAAATACTTATAATCATCCTGTGTCCTTACTTTTCACCTTGCTTTAGCTGCTGCCTATAATTGGTCTATTTCACACTTTGATGTTTTGACTTCATTCCTTCATTGAATAATGAGAGATAATTTTTGTGTCACTCAATTGAAGGGCTATTAAATTTGGGGTAAAGATAAAGTGTGGAAACTACAAAAATCTTTGTATGGGACTTGAAAAGCTTCTAGACAGTGGGAGGAGAAATTTGTGAAGTATTGAGTGGTCTCGAATTCACTGAAGCTGAGGGTGAAGAATCTTTATTTTTCTTTTGTGAGCCAAACAAATTCATTTTCTTACATCTACATGTAGATGAAGGATTGTTCTTCTTAAAATATTGTGTTCAAGTTGAAAATTTTCATCTGGATCTAAACAATCACTTAAATGTTAAATGGGTGGATAATCCAACACATCATCTTGGTATAAAAATTTCTTATCTCAATGACCATATCTTTTTGAATCTAGAGTCTTATGTTGAAGAGATTTTTAGGAGATTTGACATGGTTAATTTTACTAAATTATCCACTTCACTTCCAGTAAGTTTAATTCTGAGAAATCCAACTTCTGATGAAACAAGAGAAGGAAAAAATGATCCCTATAAAGAGCTTATTGGTTCATTCAAATATTTGTGTGTAGCAACTTGACCTGATATTTTTCAAGCTTTAAATTCTTTATCAAAGTTTAATTTAATCATTCACCTGAAATTACTTATCAAAGTTTAATTCTAATCATTCACCTGCTCATTTTCAACTTTTGCATGACCATCTTCATTATGTTATTACCAACAAAAAATTGGAATTAAATATCCAGGGCATTTAGACACCTCTACATTCAAATCATATAGTTATTCTTATTATGCAAACTGTAAATCTGCTAGGTGCTCTGTTAAAGGCTATGTTATCCTTATAAATGAGGGTCATGTTTCTTGGAATAGTTGTCAACAAAGAGTTGTTACTATTTCCACAACTGAGACAGAGTATATTGCTATGTTTGATTGTTCCAAGTCATTAATTTGGATCTCCAAATTTTTCTTTGCTCTCAATATCAACATGGTTACTCCTTTGTTATTCACTAGTAGTAATGCTCCCGGATTGTTGTGTGATAACAGGGGCAAAATTTTCCTGGCTAAGGAGGCTCAAATTGTCTAATGATTAAGACACATCAATTTTTTCTATCACTGGTTACAGAAAAAATATCAACAATGCAAAATTTTTGTTTCATATTCTCTAACCACTGAAATTCTTGCAGATTTATTTACCAAACAACAGCCTTAGGTTGTTTTTGAAGCTGATAGGTTAAAACTCAATCTTCTCATGCTTGAAGCAGGGGTTATGTCAAAGGAGGATACTGAGTAGAAGTTGAATAATATATGTGTCACATTCCACATGACACTCAAAGCAAAAGTCAATCTTTTAATCCAAATATCAATACACAAATCCATACTCAAAGTGCAGAATGAAAAATCTACCTAACAACTGCTTTTCTCCTTTTTTGTCTCAATTCAAACACACTAGAAACTGTGCTATCTAAAACATTAAATCTAAATTAGTCAATAATTTGCTTATACTTTTCATCTTTAAGAAAATTCCCAGTGTATAAGTGATTGGATAAAATAGTATAGTTTTAATATTGGGTTATTGTGTGATTATGGTTAATTAAAGGTCTGTGAGTGAGAATAGGAGTAAGGTTAAAGGATCTGTGAGCTATAATGGAGGGTGAGTGGTAAATTAACAGTGTATAATTAAAAGGGTCAATTCAAGGTGGAGTTGTAAATACAATTGGGGGTATTTGGTTCAACATTCCTTAGAATTAAATTATAATATTGTTGTGATAGTAGTTACATTTATATAAAAATATTATTTTTTCCAACCTTTCTTAATAATCAATTTCTATTCAAAACTTCTAAAACTCCTAAATCCTTTTTGATTATTAAGTTCCAACTCTTTGTGAGATTCCTTGAATTTTATTTTTACTCTACCATACATTATTCTTCACCTCAAACTTGCGTTGAAGAACCTAATTTATCTTCAATTTATCTTTGAATCACTTCCTTGAAGTAATCCTCTGTACTTCAAAGTAGTCCTCAAGTACACTTACCAGTCTCACTTACTAAGTAACACACTCAAACTTGTGCATAGGCCATCCAGTGACAATATAGAATTCAGAATGCATGCTTAACTCATGAGTAGAAATGATAAAACTATAGACTTATTGTGTGATTGATTAGTGTGGATATAGTTTTTATTATGAGATTATATATAGCTAGAAAATAGTACTTTTGTCCATATCCAATATTAGGATTCTAAAGCATCTGAAAACTAACATTCCACTATAATTTGTTTTCTTTTTTCTATTTCTTTTCTTTTATTATCTAATCTGATCTTTAAATAAACTGAACTATTATTTGCTATATCATCACTGGGGACAGGTATTACATATGAATAGCTAATCTTATCATATTAGTACTTACTAATTTATTTTTCTAGGTGACTGATAGTGTTTCTCATTAGCTATTAGTTAATTAGGGGTTTACTAACGTTAAAATTCTATTTAATAACAAAAGGTATTGCTTTAATATGTCACCGGACGACCTACGCACAAGGTCGAGGGTGTTCCTGGAAGTGAGATGGAGAGAGTTTAGAAACTTCTTCGAAGCACAGAGGAAATTTTTGAGGAAGTGATTTGAAGATGACTTGAAGGAAGAGCTACTGCTTTGAGATATGTTCAATAAGAATTCTAATATAATTTAAAGGTAATATTATAATTCTTAACATCTCACAAAGGGTTGAAAACTCAATAATAAAAGATTTAAGATTTAGAAAAGATTACTGAGAAAAATAAGGAAATGTACAATAATAATGATTTAACCTGAAGTTTTACTACTATTAACTATATATATGTTTTATAATTTAATTCTAAAGGAATATCGAACCACAATCCAACCCCTTTTATATCCATTACTCCTCCTCACATTGACCTCATACCCATCCATCATTCGGCACACCACAGATCACCAAAAATACACCTGTTATACCTGGACCCTCCTCAGTAACATCTGTTAACCCTTTAATCCTCCACTAACCATCCCGTCCATGCTCAATACCCCTGTTAATAAACCACAGATACCTAATAAACCTTTTAGCAGAATATTACATTAACTATTGCGCTGTTTGTCGCTTATTGAGGAAAATACTAAAACACACTATTGAGAGATTGACTAATTTAAATTTAAAGTTTAGACTAGCATGGTTGAATAGTGAGTACACAAAGGAAAGTCGCAGTTGCTATGTATAATTGTTTTCTGCGCTTTGAGTATGGATTTAGATCTCTATATTATTGATTTAATGAGCTGCTTTTGCCTGGAGTTTCACGTGGCGGGTGACATAATAATTCTTGTATATATATTAGGGGGTATCAATGTTGGCCAATCCACAATTAAATTATTTGCAGAAAATAATCTGCATACCCCAATTATCTTCAGCAATTATTCTTGCTAATAATTGGGTTATTAGACACTTTACATGTCAATGTTCACCATTTATCCAACATTTTTTTACTCAATTTTTCATTACCACATCTTGGAAAACTTTCTGTCATAACCACATCTTGACCTACATTCCGCCAAAACCACATCTTGGACTACTCTCTGGATATGCCTTCTACCTTTCTGTTCACTCCCGTTCTCATCCCATCCTGTTCATTCTATCCACTCAGATCCCCTCACCATCTCATCTGCTTGTTTCTGCTCCTTTTCATCTTTCTATCTCATATGCTTGTTTCTGCTCCTTTTCATCTCTCTATCTCATCTCCTTGATTCTTCTCCTTTTCATCTTCATTTATATTTTAACATGCCTCATCATCCTAGATCTTCTCAAAGGCAGCCATCACCCAGTTGTTCTTCAAATCCCACTACTCCCTCTTTCCCCCACTCAGCTGAGAAATCTAAGACTGTTCAATTAAAAAAATATGATCATCTCATTCTTATCAACTGGCTGAAAACCAAATCTAACTATGATTCTTGTTTTGGTACTGAGTATGTAACTAAAGTAAGATTGCACCCAGCATCAAAAGTTAATGTCTATCTTCTAATGGCAAATGAATTATAGAATAAGACCAAATGAAGGATTGATCTTTTGCCTAAAAAGATGTCTGAACGCTTCAAGCATTACCAAACCAAACTCAAGAAGGCAAAGGCTCTTTCATCTTCCACTGGTTTTGGGGTTGCCAACATCGATATAACTAAGGGTATCAAATCCATAGACAATAAACTTGAATCTTCATGTCCTTACTTTAAAGAGATGGATGAAATCTTTGGAGAGAAAGCCAATGTTAATCCTGTAAACATGTTGGATGGAGAAGATCCTATCTCCTAACATGATTTTGAAGCAAATCTTTTCCCATCCTCTTCCTCCACTCAAGCCTCCCCTCATTTGAATTAGACAAATCTAGATAGCTTTTCTGTAGATCCTGTTGGTGATTTAACCCAACCAAATCTAACTCAGGTCTGCTTCTTTTTTCTTTTATCTAATCAGTTCTATATTTTTATTTACTTATCTTTTTCTTATTTCTTAAAAGGCTGACAAACAAACCCAGGATCCTCAATCAACTGAGTCTGAAGGTAGTGACAATGATGAGGAGGAAAATAGGACCTTGAACAAGAAGCGTAGGTCTTCAAGTAGTCTATATTTCCACTCCCAAAGAAGAAAAAATAGTGATACTTCATCACAAACCCCTTTTTTGTCTATGGAACAATTTTTAGAGAAACGTGATGCTGGTAAGTGATACCATACCTCTTATTACTTTACTCTACTTTTCTTCTACTTTATATTAATTTTTATTATCACTCTAGAACAAGTGGAAATTTCTAAAGAGACTCTAAGCTTTGAAAAGAAGAAATATGAGCTCTCTTTAAGGAGGGATGATAGGCTACAAGATTTGGAAGAGAGGAAGTACAAGCTCTCTTTACGTAAGGATGATTGGGCCCAAGATTTGGAGGAGAGGAAGTACAAGCTCTCTTTACGGAAGGATGATTGGGCCCGAGATTTGGAGGAGAAGAAGTTTGAGTTAACTCTAAGTATTGAAAAATCAAAAAAAGTGAAGAAAACACTCAAACATCAAAACCTATTAGAGCAGATGAAATATAAGTTTGATCATGAAGAAAATTCCAAAAAGAAAGATTTCTTGATAGAATGTGTTAAAGCTAATAAATCTGTTGAGGAAATTGAACGTTTAAAGAGATTTTTTGATGACTAGTTTGTTTTATTTCTCTCACACTTCAACTGTTAATATTTATTTGTACATAAAATTTACAATAATTTCATGTATTTCATTACTCTATCAAACATTACTTGAAATCAATCATTACTTGAATTTTTGTATTTTAAAGTTAAATATTCTTTTTTTAAATAAAATTTTCATTTCTCCTTTGAAAATTTCACAATCCCCCACCCCTGGAATTTTTTGAAGTAAGGGGTGGGTATCACCAAAATTCTTTCATGTCATGAATCTTGAAAGTCTTATATGAAACTTTGGCTTTACTACCCCCTGCATTTTGCCAGTATCCCCAAAATTATTACAAGTCAAGAATTTCACAAGTCTTATAAGAAATTTTGGCAATACCCCCCCCTGGATTTTATTGAAGTAAGGGATGGGTATCACCAAAAATTTTTCACCAAAATATTTACAAGTCAAACATTTTACATGTTACATTTAAAAATTTGGAAATACCCCCCCTACATTTTATTGAAGCAAGGGGTGGGTATCACCAAAATTTTTACAAGTCTTCAATTTTGAATGTCAGATTTGAAAATCTGGCAATACCCCCCCACCTGCATTTTATTGAAGTAAGGGGTGGAAGTCATCCAAATTTAATATAATTACATAAATTATTAAATAAATATCTAATATATATCAATTTCTATAGTTTAAAGTAAAGACAATTCCTCAAGCCAAAATGCAGATCAAATCTAGAAACAAAAGTCTGGGACTTTCCACAGCTATAGGCTAGAGGAACCCCATGAAACAAATAAATGTTATCATGATTACCTGTTATACAACCAAAGGTCTTTGGCTCATCACTTTAGTTGAGCAAATTGATATATAAAAAATATTTATTAAAAATTTATGAAAAAATATAAATTTTTTGATGACAACTCTAATCCCATACTTTTTGGATCTAGATAAATTTATTTTAAATCGATTAACTTTACCTTTATTTTTTACCTTGTTGATTCTTTGAATCAACTTATGACTGATTTGAAATGAGCAACCAAAATGTGTGAAATCTAGACAGGATTCCAAACCAGGAGGAGCTTTGGTCATATGATGATTATCCTGAGAAGAATTCCAAATAGTTTTGATGATACCATTTCCTAAACCAAAATCAATGATGCATTGGTTGTCTGGAGAATATAAACCATGTTCTTTGATTTTAGCTGGAGATGGTATTGGTTGGCCAGTTATTGGATTGATATATGAGAATATACCAAAAGTAAGAAAATTGGCATCATTCCTATTGATATGAATCCTATTGTGGAATCCAGAATGAGTGATAATAAAATTAGAAAATAAAAGATATTTGTGGGTGATATCTTCCCATTTGGAGTCACACCAATTCAGTATTCCAACTTTGGCTGCAAGTTCATGGTTTTTTTCAAATGCTTTATTACAGAGCTTTTTGAGTCAAAGAGCAAGAAAATAGTTAAAGGAAGGTAGAGTGTCCCATAAGCAAAAATCTTCATCTTTTTGAGCTTTAGTGATATTCTTGAGCAATGAATATATGCCTATATAATTGAAATAAGTGAAATGATATAAATAATGGAACAAAAATTATTATACATACCAAGAGAATATCCTTCAACAAAACCAGGTCTCCAACCAAATACAATCATGATACCACCCAACAAATTCGTATTCCTTATAGGTAACCAAATCAAATCCATTTGATAAAGAGTTATGATAAGATCGGATAATTGAATAAAAGATTCATCTTTTACACCATCAAATGAATGAACTTCAAAAATGAATTGAGCCTTATAAGTATTACTGATAACTGCAACAACTCAATCATCTCCAAATTTGGTTATATATTTGATATCTTCTGGTAATTTGTTTGGATATTGATTTTTTTTATCTACTTTAGTTTTATGAAAAAAGATGTTTGTGATATGACAAAAAAAACTTTCACAGAGAATTTTTTTTTCAGATATCTTTTCTTCTGATGAGACTGATTATCCTTAGTTTTTTATTTGATGATTTAGAAGATGAATCTTTTTTTTTCAGATATCTTTTTTTCTGACGAGACTGATTATCTTTAATTTTTTTTGATGATTTAGAAGAAAAATTTTTTTTTCAGATATCTTTTATTCTGTTGAGACTGATTATCATTAATTTTTTTTGATGATTTAGAAGATGATTGTATTGAAGTTGATTTTGAAGAAGATGATAGAGATGATAAAGATGAAGATGATAAAGAGGATAAAGATGAAGATGATAGAGAAGTAAGGGGTGAATCTGAAGAAGAAGACATTTTTTTGATCTGAAAAAAATTTAAATGTCAAAAAAAAATTCACAGCATTTTTTAAAAAAAAACTCACGTAATAATATCTTTTAAAATAAAATTTAAAGCAAAATCCTTTTAAAAAGAATTTAAGAAAAATTTTTAAAACAAAAAAAAAATATAATAATTTTCAGTAAAAATTATTTCAAAAAAAAATACAAAAGAAAACCTGAAGTTTGGTTATAAAAACCCTTCACAGAAAATCCTGACAAAATAATTTAAAAAAAAATTAAAAATTAAAAAAAAAATCAGTAAAAGAAAAATCAAAACAAATAAATTTAAAAAAAAAAATTAAATTCAGTAAAATTATTAAATTAAAATCTAAACTTTTTTTGTTTTGTAATTTACAGGGAAAGACCTTAACAGAATGTAAAAGATTTTTTTTTTCTAAAATTCTATCAAAAAAAAAAATTACAAAAAACAAATTTTTTAGTATGTTTTTCAGAAAGTAGTTAACCCCTCTTTAACTCCCATAAAAGTCCCCTTTCCCCCCCTTTATTTCTCTGAAATCCCCTATAAAATCCCTCCCTCCTTTCCTCAAAACCCCCCTCAAATCCCCTCCTTTCCTGCCTCAAAATCCCCCTGAAACCCCGTCCTTAATTGCCTCAAAACCCCCCAAACCCCCCCTTCACCCCTCTTTAGATGTCCCAAACCCCCCCCTTTCCCCCCCTCTTTAGCCACCTCAAAGGCCCCCCTTCCACCCCCCTTAAGCCACCTCTAGCCCCTCCTCCTTCCTAAAAAATGATTGTTAGCGATCGTTTATTAAGAAGGAGGGGGGTAGAGGCAGGTTAAGGGGAGTGGAAGGGGGGGAAGGGGGGATTTGAGGTGGCTAAAGAGAAGAGAAGGGGGGAGGGTTGAGGTACCTAAAGGGAAGGGGGGGTCATGAGGTGCCTAAAGAGAGGGGAAGGGGGGTCATGAGGCATCTAAAGAGGGGGGAAAGGGGGGATTCGGGACAGGTATAGAGGGTGAAAAAAGGGGAACTTGAGAAAGATAAAGAGAGGGGAGAAGGAGTGACTTGAGGCAGGTAAATAGAGAGGAAAAGGGGTGAAATGAGGCAGCTAAAGAGGGTGAACAAGAGAAAAAAAAGAGAAAAATAAGAAAAAAAAATTAGTCTAACCTTGAAAATAAAAAAAAGGACTTACAAAAAAAAAAAAACAAAAAAAACAAAAAAAAAAAAAACAAAAAAAACAAAAAACAAAACAAAACAAAAAACAAAACAAAAAAAAAAAAACAAACAAAAAAAAAACAAAAAAAAGCAAAATAAAAAAATTCATGATTAGCAAATAAAAAACAAGAAAAAAGAAAAAAAAGACTTACCTGGTGAGATGAGTTGAGAAAATAAAAGTAAGCAAAATATTTGAGTGATGTTTGAGGAGAGGATGAAAAGGATATGAGTGATGAATGAAAAAAAAATATCACTGACAAAATATGTGATTTCAGAAAATATGTGATTTCATGTTGAGCTGGTGAAAGAAAACCAATGAGCTGATGGAATTAGGCAGCAGGTAAGTAGGACTTCTAGGCTAGTATTGACGGTGGGAACACAAGGACAGGACAGGACAATGAAATGGACAAAAGGAAAAGTTACCTGATGGAATTAGGCAGCAGGTAAGTAGGACTTCTAGGCTAGTATGGATGGTGGGAACACAAGGACAGGACAGGACAATGAAATGGACAAAAGGACTGGATAGGGACAGATAAGGGTGAATGATTTGTTAATCGTTAATTGAAGAAAGAAAAATAAAATAATAATAATAAAAAAAATAAAATAAAGTAAATAATAAAATAGAAAAATAATAAAATAGAAAAGAGAGTGGATCAGATGACATTGCTTTAGTAGAGCATACGTACAAAGTTACCTGATGGAATTAGGCAGCAGGTAAGTAGGACTTCTAGGCTAGTATGGACGGTGGGAACACAAGGACAGGACAGGACAATGAAATGGACAAAAGGACTGGATAGGGACAGATAAGGGTGAATGATTTGTTAATTGTTAATTGAAGAAAGAAAAATAAAATAATAATAATAATAAAAATAAAATAAAGTAAATAATAAAATAGAAAAATAATAAAATAGAAAAGAGAGTGGATGAGGAACAAGGATGCGGCTCCTCACCCATATATGCTTTGCATGATATCATCAGGTTAGGTTTAGACAATTAGTAAATTCTACGTATGTAATAGATTTACTACTAGACTTCTATAGCTAATACTAAGTTAGTAATCTACGTTCAACACCCTCCCGTGCTCAAGAAAGCAATGGCAAGAGATTGAGTGATTTGAGAAATTGGTGATGTTTAGGTCTTGGCAAGGGCTTAGTCAGAACGTCAGCAATCATTTGAGCTGAGGGGATATACTCAATGGTGAATTCATCATTGTTCACTTGTTCGCGTAACCAGTGTACCTTCGTGTTGATGTGTTTGGTGCGATGCTGATAAAGGGGATTGAGAGCCAGATTTATGCCGCCTTTATTGTCGCCGCAGAGGATGGACTTGTCAAGAGGGATTGAGAAGTCATTGAAGAGTTCCTTAGTCCACAACAGGTCCTGACCGCAATCAGTCATTGCATAGTATTCAGCTTCTGAGGTGGAGAGTGCGACGGATTGTTGTTTACTTGATTGCCAGCTAATCAATCCTAAATGAAAAACAAGAGTTCCGGATGTAGATTTATAATCCTCGGATTTGTTGTAGTTGGCATCCGCATAACCAGTTAATTGGCCAATATGAGATTCACCTACGTTACCAAGGGTTAAGCAGAAAGTTTTGGTTAGTTGAAGATAACGAAGTATATGAAAGAAAGCCTGTATCTGTTGATCTGAAGGCTCATTCAAGTACTGGGCTAAGGTAGAGGCAGCGTAGGCCAGGTCAGGACGGGTGCATAGAACTAGATAATTGAGGAGACCAATTGCCCTTCGGTAATTGAAGAGCTTGGTTAATTGATTCGAAGAGCAGGTGGAAAAATGAGAATTGGGAACTAGGGGAATGGTAACAGACCGACAGTCTTGATGATTGAATTCACTTAATAACTTAGATATATAAAGTTCTTGTGAAAGATTGATGGTTTTAGCGTTCCAATCTCGAGTCACCTTCATACCAAGGACCCATTTGAGTTCACCTTGATCATCCATGTCAAATACTTGAGATATTTTGTCCTTAAAGTCTTGAACTGAGGGACCACCGATGATCAAGTCGTCAACATGTATGAAGACATAACAGGGATGAGTTGAATCAGTGTTGAGAAATAAGCAGGGTTCGGCTTTGCTTGCTCGAAAACCAATATCAGTGAAGAAAGAACTGAGCTTGCGGTACCAACACCTGGGACTCTGTTTCAGCCCATACAAAGATTTCTTTAAGTGTAGGCAATGATTAGGATTTTGAGGGGAGTATCCATTGGGAAATCGAAGGTATAGATCTTCGTCGGGTTCCCCGTGTAAGAAGGCGGATTTCACATCCATCTGGTGAAGCTCCCATCCCTTGAAGGCTGCGAGACCGAGAAGGAAACGTAAGGTGTTTAATCTGCCAGTGGGTGCATAGGTTTCATTGTATTCAATGCCCTCGATTTGTGCAAACCCTTGTACACACAGCCTGGCTTTGTACTTGACTATGTTACCTTCGGAATCGGTTTTTCGTTTGAAGGTCCAGGTGGTTCCCAATAGATGATTGTTTGATTGAGGGGGAGTCTCTTCCCAGACATTATGCCTGGTGATGCTAGATAATTCAGCATTGATGGCATTGAGCCATTTTTCGCGTTCAGGAGAATTGAGAGCATTGTAGAATGAGTTAGGTGTGTCAAAGGGAGTAACTACCATGTTGATCTGGTTTCCTCTGCGCTTCGTGGTCAAGATGTTTGATGTGTCAATGGAGGAATTGATTTCGTGAGGAGGTTTCAGATTTTTGTCGACATAAGCATAGTTTTTAGGGGCGGATGGGAGATCAGTGGATAGATCGGGATCAATGGGGACTGGTATCTCCAGTAGAGGGTCTGAATTCTCAGAGATTTCTGAGTTGATTTCAGAGGCAGTCTGAGGATTAGGGGGAGGTGAAGTGATAGCTGGTGACTGAATTGAGAAGTGTTCAAGTTCGGGAAACACAAGTGTTTCGACAGGTTGTCCTTTGGTAATTTTACGAGCTAGTGTGAAAGAGTTTAGGAATTTAACGTTATGGGTAATTAAAATAGAATCAGTACTGGGTGAGTAGATGCGATAGTTGAGGTGACCCTCACAATAACCCAGAAAAATCCCTTCCTCTCCACTAGGTCCAAATTTACCACTTCGCATGTGCTTTTGTTGATAATAAACCACATCTGACCCGAATGGATGTAGTTGTTGAGGAGTTTTGACTTTACCGTCGTGCCAGAGTTCCCAGGGAGTTTTGTAATTGTCTAGAGCTGATGAGGGTAGTATATTCAACAGGAAGGTGGCTGTGTTGACCGCTTCAGCCCACCAATAGGAATCTAGTCCTGACTCGATAAGTAGACATTTGGCCTTTTCAACTATGGATCGGTTTCCACGCTCAGCTATCGGATTTTGTTGCGGTGAGTAAGGAGCAGTTCGAAGATGAAGGATACCATTGTTTTTGAATAAATTTTTCATGGCGTTGCTGGTAAATTCCCCACCGTTGTCAGAAACAACGCATTTGATGGATCGGGAAAGTTGATTTTCAACCATGATTTGATGATCACAAAAAATCTCATAGGTTTCCGATTTCAGGCTGAGGAAGTAAGTGTGTCGGTATCGTGAGTGACCGTCCACTATTTGGAAGAAGTAAGATTTCCCCCCTTTAGAGTCTGGAGTGATAGGTCCGCACAAATCCATATGTACAACATCGAGGGGGTTTTTGGGAGTCGGAAAAGTACCACCATATGGTAATACATGAGACTTAGCAAGTGCACAGGTTCTACAACTGAATTTAGTGAAATTCAAACCTGGAAATAGCTGCTTCATGACCTGATTATTCGGGTGACCATACTTGTGATGAAGGAGTTGAAGATGATTTTCCTCATGTGGGGAAATATTGAATATAGAAGGAGTGGATAAGGGAAAAGTAATAATTCGTCCTATTATGGCACATTCAAAATGTGTTGCATTTTTATTTTTAATTTTAAAAGTTCCGTCTTCCTTGACCAAACTCCACCCATCAAGTAATAAATCAACGGCTGAAATTAAGTTAGCCTTTACATCTGGTGCATATAGTGCATTTTCGATGTTGAAGAGATGGCCGGATGATGAAGAGAACGTTACTTTTCCTTGTCCAAGGGCGAGTAGTTCGTCTCCATTTGCCATTGATAGAGATAGTTTGACGGGTTTGTAGGAAGAGAAGAATTTGAGTGAGTTGAATATAGAGAAGGATGCGCCACTGTCCAGGATGGCGTGATTGAGGGGAATGTCCGAGAATACGGATAAATCTTTAGCATTGTTGTCCTTATTTTCTCGCTCCTTCTTTCGTTTCAAGAATTCATCACGCTTTTCAGGATGTAACTGAAAGCACGAGGATTCGGGGTGGGGAGCTAGAGGGTTATGTTGTCCTTTTGAGCAAAACACTTTAGATTTGGTGTCTATTGATAGTGCTGTCCCAGATGTTGAGTTAGTGGAATTAAGAGTTTTCCGTTTGATTACCTCAACTTCAATATCGCCAAATATGCCTTCTATAGTTGGTCGTAGGTTGGTGATATCGTACTTGCTCAAGATGATTGAGGCAAAGGTTTGGTATGACTCAGGAAGGAGATTGAGAACGTAATTAGCCATAATATACAATAAAATATTGTCCTTGAAAAGATCCAAAGCAACATCACGAAGTAATTTAATGTTGCTTCGAAAGTCGTCCATCGCTTCCATAATATTGCCTTCATTGAATTTAATTTTGAAGAGTTTATTAATAACGAAGGAACAATTTTGACTAGATTTGGAAGCGTAGTGATTTTTAATTCGAGTCCATAATTCAGCTGGTTCCACTGCGTCATCATCAAGAATGAATTTGTTTTGATTTGAACGATCCATAAACATTTTGATGATCGTATTGGTTTGCCTTTTGCGAATATTGAAGATCGACAGCAAGTCCGGATCTGAGGGGATGGGGCAGTCCTCAGAAAGGAATTGATCGAGATTCCTGACGGTAAGTGCATATTTAAGGTCAGTCTTCCATACGCTATAATTTTTATCGTTTAGCTTTTCTAGTCCTTTGATCTCAGAGTAGTTAGAGGAGTCTTGGAGATAAGAAAAGTTAGGAGATGGAGTGGAGGAAGATTCAGGCATGGCCGTATACGCAGATGACGATTCAGAGTCAGTGGATTTGCTGAGGGATATTGGGGTGTCAGGAGTAGCCAGCTTCGATTAAAGATGCAGGGGCGCTGGGCCCATAACCCTGATGGAATTAGGCAGCAGGTAAGTAGGACTTCTAGGCTAGTATGGACGGTGGGAACACAAGGACAGGACAGGACAATGAAATGGACAAAAGGACTGGATAGGGACAGATAAGGGTGAATGATTTGTTAATCGTTAATTGAAGAAAGAAAAATAAAATAATAATAATAAATAAAATAAAATAAAGTAAATAATAAAATAGAAAAGAGAGTGGATGAGGAACAAGGATGCGGCTCCTCACCCATATATGCTTTGCATGATATCATCAGGTTAGGTTTAGACAATTAGTAAATTCTACGTATGTAATAGGTTAACTACTAGACTTCTATAGCTAATACTAAGTTAGTAATCTACGTTCAACATGAGCCATCCAAAAAAAAGATATTCACCATAAATTCCAAAAAAAAAAATGAATATGCAACAAACCAAAATACCAAAACAAGTGAATAAAGTACACAAAGAGGACATTTGGAGAGTACAAAAAATAATTTAAAAGGGTGGTGAAGAGAAATGTTGGAGAGTAATAGGCATAATGACAGAGTGTATGCCAGTTGAATGAATGTTTTGTGATTCAAGGGAGGGGAGAGCCGGTGCTGGTTCAGGATACTCTTCTTCATAAAGTTCATTCCACTCATCCTTTAAATCAGCTAGGATATTGTGGATTATAATGCAAGTCATGATCCAATGATTTGCAGTTTTGATCTCCAATTTTTTTTAATTGGATTCTGAGCTCCCGAAGACTAGAAAATTGTCCCTTTAAAATACCTATAGCATGTTCAATTTGTACTCTTGATTGGGCAAGGTGATAATTAAAGGCAGTTTTGGGGTCACTTTCTAAACTTGCACCATGGAAAGCAGGTATAATGTACTTTCCACTTGCATATGCTGAGTCTGAAAGGAGGTACTGAGATTTGTCAAAGTATGAGTCAGGGGTTTGAGAAATCCTCATTCTTTGGAAGATGGAAGAGTCATGACATGAGCCAGGGCAGCCACTATAAAAAGCAATAAATTTTTTATTGACATTGCATACAAGTTGAACGGCAATAGAGTATCTAGAAAGAAGATAAAAAGTTGGTTTATGAAGGATGAGAAATTGGAGAAGATTTTGAAGAAACCTTTTTTTGCAATCAAAATAATGGTTGCCATCATGAGCAGGCTTTTGACTCAAAGGTATAGTTGTGCCATCAACAAATCCTACACGGCCAGGGAAACCTTCAGCTTGCATTACTTGAGAGGTTTTAAGTCACTGTTCTGGAGTTGGCCAAGCAAGTGTTTGAGACTTGAGGGAAAGGATATTAATCATACAGCGCTTGGTGTATAATATCACAGTACCATATCCTATGTTAAAGAGATTATCCAAATGTCTTACATCAGCACCATTTCTATTTGAGCCAAAGAAACATAGTGCAAAAGCATGTTGGATGGCAGGATTACGCTGTTTGCTATGGGAATTGTTATGAAAGATAGGATGATTGGAGATGAGTTGATAAAGTTTGAAGAAAGAGTTGGGAGAATTTCTAAAAAGTTGGGTGAAGTTTAGTTGAGGAATGTTGATAATGGAGCAGAGATCATATCTGGGATCATGATGAAGATTTCTCCACCTTGGGTTTATGTAACACTTTTTGGAAATAAAAGACATATAGGCTAAAGCATCTTCCAAATCAGAGTCTGTTTTATAGTAAAGGGCTAAAAGTAAAGCAATAGCATTCATATTTGAGTAAAGTAGCTGCCTAGTAGAGAGGTGTTTCATAGTTGTTCGTGGAAGGCTTATGTGATGAGGGAAGTGGGAATTTAATGCCAAATGTGCAGTTGGGGTGTGTAGATAGAAAAAAACTTTAATTTTGTGCCACCAAAATTAAGTAGCATAGAGTGAGGAAAGACTTAAGGATGGAATCAGCAATTATGAGTCATGTGACTTTCTTGCAAATCCATCATGGATGAGATGAGTTTGGGATCAGGAATTAGGGATAGAAATCAGGGTAAAAGAGGCGGGATAATGCATTATTGTAGATTCCTTATCCACTAGCCCTGGGTCTAGTGGATAAGAATCTTCCGCAATTAATAATGTCTGATCCCGGGAAAAAAAATCCTGATCCCTAATTGCCGATCCCTGAACATTGATACCCCCTATTAAGGGGTATCAAAGTTGTAAATCCTTAATTTCAAAATACCTCTTTTTTCCACCTAATCAACCATGATTATTTATTAGAATATGACATATTGTGCCCCCAAACACCTTTTTACTGAGAGTTAATTTCAAGTTTGTGGCTTTGTTTTAGTGTTGTGAAATACCTTTTGAATAATTACAAATTCCTAACTTTGATACCCCCTATTTATAAAAGTGATCTAATCTTATGATTCTAAAGCATATAAAAAATATCATTTCACTATAATTTGTTTTCTTGCTTCTATTTCTTTTCTTTAATATCTAATCCAGTCTTTAACTAAACTGGGCCATTTTTTGCTATATCATCACTGGGGACAGGTGATTGATAGTGTTGCTCATTAGCTATTGGTTCATAAGGGGTTTACTAACATTAAACTTCTATTAAATAATAAATGTTATTGATAGTGTTTCTCATTAGCTATTTGTTCATAAGGGGTTTGCTAATGTTAAACTTCTATTAAATAATAAAAGTGTTTTTTTTTTTATATCTTACAATCTCACCCAACGAGGGGCATGAAGGAGGGAGAGGCATAAGAGTATTTACATGGTAAGGTGGATGGAGGAGGGGAAGACAAAGGGCAATGACAATTAAAAACTATGAGTGACTACTGTGAGTGTTTGGTTACAACTACGCGGCAGCCCAGTATATAGTTTGCGTCATCACAACTGCAATGAGATCATCCCTTTTTCCAATTACTTAAACAAAACAATAATTTTGCGCTAATAGGTTATGGGCTCTTGTGCCTACTATTTTTCCAATTTAAAAAAAAACTCTCCATCATTTTATTGACTTAAAAAGGGTCTTGTCAACCATCCTCTTTTTCTTTCATCAGACTAACGGTCTTGTCAACCGCCAATTTCCAAAATTATTTCACTCAAAATCTAATTGTTTTTTTTCCCTTTTCTCATGGTTTACCTGTCTTGTTTTTTTTCCTCTATCTATCTTTTCCTTTTCCTTTTTTTTCTCTTCTAGTATTTTCTTTTTTCCTTTCCTTCTATCATCCTTTATTACTTTATTTAAAAAAAATAAGCAATTAGGTTCTTGCTCTTGCCAAGCATCAAAGCGAGATAGTGGCTCTATCTCTCCAAAAGCAAAAATATATATATCTGATTTAAATATAGATAAGAATAAAATAAATAAATAAATAAATAATAAAATAAAATATATATGTATAAATATTTTTTCTTTTCTTCCTGTTTCCGTTTTCTCTCTTTGTTTTTTTTCCTTCTTCCTCTCTACTTTACCCTTTTCCTTTTCTTCACTTTATTTTTATTATCCTTTTTCTCTCTCTATCACTTCATACTTCAATGATTCCGTCCAATCAACAACAAACCCCTCAAGAATACAATACACCAACCTCCCGTCCAATACCTAGTTACCCACAATGACCACCTCAAGACAACACCCTCAATGAAAACAAAGCACAAATTAATGATGAAGATGCGACCTCCGACATGGAAGATGCACCCAATCCGTGTTTCCTACTCAGGATACAAGAAGACTCTTATATTTGGGACACCATTGTCAAGGCAAGTATGTTACTAAAAGACTGGTGACATTCTTTAAAAGACGATGGATCAAATTTCTGCAAGTGGCATAGAGAAATCCAAGGCATTATCAGTGATTTCACTGGTGAAACCAACTTCCTAGAGCAAAAAGGGGCCTCAAAAACCTCCATCAAAGAGAAGATTGGCTGAGTGATACTGATCAATTCTGTCGGGCCGGAAATGAAATCTCAAATAATTGATGTCGAATCAAGCACAACTGCTTTTTGACATATAAAGAGTGTGTTCAACACTGTTTCTAGAGCGGCTCAACTAAATGCTATAGAAAGACTGATCAATCTCTGCTCTAAAGAATGTGATAACCCTATATAATTGATGAACAAATTTTGAGATGTGTGTGCTTGCTTATGGGCTCAAGGTCTCAGTGAAAAGAATATCTTAGGCTGTCTCTGCCAACAAATAATTCAAGACAATCCACATTTTAGTTCCAAAGTACTCAAAGAAACGGAACAACTCTGCAAGTCAGACAAGTCAATTACTGTTGCAGTTCTCAACAAAATCTTCTGTACTACATGGAAAAGACTTAAACACAATGATGAAATACTGAATACTACTACTACTACTACTACTACTTTCACTGTGAATGATTCTTCTGCTTCTGTTTCTACTAAACTACCTCTCTCTGACTCTTGCTCTGTGAATTTCTATGAATCTAATGCTGCTACTCAGAAATCTCCAGGCAACTGCTATATCTGCAACTCATTGGGTCACCTACAGGCCAACTTTCCTAAAAAAACTTTCAACAACTGCACCAACTACAATCCTTTTTTTCCAAACAAGCAAGCCGGCTATAACACACACTACCCAATGGTAGTACCACCCTCTATAATACAACCAACAATTGTTCATAACAACAATCTCCCACCCAAACCAAATCTACCTATTCATCAGAAGCCAACACAACATAAAATGGACTCTTATCATCCAATTTATCTTCAACAACAAACAAGCTGTCATAACACCTCACAACCACCCCTAGCAAAATCTGTTTCAGCACAAATAGTCAAACTCACTGATGACTCCCCAGAATCATCTGCAGCAGCATTTGCTAGAATGCAAATCTCAGATAATGAAGCATACTCGGCAAACCCTATTTTTGAAACAGATGCAACTCATCATCCTTCTAGTAATCTAAATGAGTTAGTTGATTTTCTTCCCCTGAAAAACCCCATAGCATTGAAAGTGGCCACTAATGGTTCCTCTCCTCTCATTACAGGAAAAGGGACAATACGCTTCCATGGTCTCAATGGGGAAATCATCAATATTAGACCAGTATAATACTGTGAATATGCTAGAGGTACGCTAATCTCTCTGGAATCCCTAATCAAGAGTGGTGCTGATTTTTTGTGTGTTAACTTCAATGATTTTCTCATCAGCTATCATGGCCTTCCAACTCTGTCAGCCATGTTTATCAATATGAAATGGACATTTAATAGTCCAATTCATCATGATAATCTATACATATCTACTAATTTATCTACTAAATTATCACATATTTATCAAACAAGAAATGAAGTAAATGTTTTACTTATACAATCATCAGTATTTAGTCTTGAGATCCCAACTAAGTATCCGGAATTGAGAAAAAGAAGAAAAGATGAAGAGATCCTCTACACATGGCACCGCCTACTTGGCCATGCGAGTCTAAGACAAATACAGAGGATGTGCAAAGAGAAAATGGTTCAAGGATTACCTGATAAACTGCCTAAAGGGAATATTATATGTGACTCTTGCCAAATGTGCAAAATTAGAAGACAGTGTTTTCTAGAATCAACTGGTAGAAAATTTAACAAGCTTGAAATAGTAACTATGGACCTAATTGGCCCAATTGAAGAAGAATCAGTTGACAGCGGTTTATATGCTTTAACGTTCAGAGATTTAGCTACGACATACAGTGAGTTTCACATATTTAAAAAAAAATCTGAATCAACACATACTTTCATTAACATCATAACAAGATTAGAAAAACAGACAAACCAGAAGGTTAAAATAATTAGATCAGAAAACAGAGGAGAATTTAACAATAAATTGATGGACATGTTCACAAAAAAAAACGGAATAATACATGAAAAATCATTACCATATTTTCATCAACAAAATGGAAATATTGAAAGATTTAATCGTAATTTTACAGAAATGGGAAGAACAATACTGTTTGACAGTTGTCTCGGAAAACCCTTCTGGTCATTTGCATTCAAATGGGTGTAATATCTCATAAACAGAATACCCAAATCTATTTGCAACTTAACTATGCCCTATGAAGCACTCTTCAGCACTAAACCTCAAATAGATATTCTTAGGAAATTTGGCGAAGTAGCTTATGTACACATACCTGAAGAGAAAAGAAAAAAGCTAGATGTCAGAGCAAGAAGATGTTACACTGTCGGTTTTCCAGCTGGTATGAAAGGCTGGATTTTTTGGGACCCAATAGAAAAGAAAATCTTAACTTCTGCATGGGCCAGCTTCAAAGATTGCAAGACAAACAGTGAAAATAAAATGTCCCTCAACTTTGTAATGAACAGTGCAAACGCTCTAATCAAAAGCAATCTCATACTAGGAATCTTTGATCTGGAAGAGAAAATGGTTGAACAAGATTGTTTGTTAGAAGACATCGAATTGAATTGTGAATACTTTGCGACTCAGCGACCTAAAGCATTTAAAGATGCCTTACAATCTGAGAAGGGAGATGAATGGAAAAAAGCTTGTCAACAGGAAATAGATAACTAAACAAACATGAAGGTTTGGGAGAGAAAAAAACCACCTAAAGGAGCTAGAATACTGGATGCTAGATGGGTTTTTGCAGAAAAGAAAGACTCATCAAAAGGAAACACCAAACTGAAGGCTCATTATGTGGCAAAAGGTTTTAAACAAGCAAAAGGCATAGATTAATCATCCACTTTTGCTCCAACAGCTTCTTTTACAGCCCAAAGTATCATTCTCACAATTGCAACAATGTATAACTGGCCAGTCAATGCCTTTGACGTCACAGCAGCATACCTACACAGCCCCATAGACAAAGAAGTATGGGTAAAGGACCCACCCAGTTTTGAAAGAAAAGATGGAAAAGTTTTCAAATTACTCAAAGCTCTTTATGGCACATGTCAAGCAGCACATTGCTGGTGGCAACATTTTGGACAGCAACTCAAAAACCTGGGTTACAAAATGTCATCCTATGACAACAGTGTTTATTTTTTGAAGAATAGTAATACAAAGGCAATGCTTTGGGTTCATGTCGACAATGGAATTGTAACTAGCAACAACAATGAAGTTCTGAAGCAACTTGAAAAAGATTTAAGCCAAACTCTCATCATCAAATGGCAAGATAGACCGGATGCAATAGTGGGTATTAAAATAGAAAGGAATGAATGAGGATTCCAACTAAGTCAAGAAAATTTGATTGATTGGATTCTAACAACTCATCATGTAACAGGAATATGCTATCACCAACCACTTCCCACCAATATAGACCTTTCCACAGCTCCACCAAACCACCCAGCTATTAATCTAGGCGATTACTTGTCAATTATTGGTTCCTTGACTTACCTAACCACAGCAACACGTCCTGATCTCAGTTTCTCTGTAAATCAATTAGCTAGACACTCAAAATGCCCCACTAATGAACACTGGAGGGCTTTGGGACACTTACTCGGTTATTTACAATATACATCAAAAAAAACAACACTTATATCCACTGTCAACCTCCCATTCCATCAATCTCGATGTCTACTCAGATGCAAACTGGGGTGGGGAATTTTCAAGCTCAACTGGAGGCATGATAATCAACATGCAAGGTTCCCTAATATTCTGGTCCTCAAAATGCATGCCATCTGTTGCTTCCTCCACATGCCACGCAGAATACATGGCTCTTGGAAGCACAACTAGAATGGGCTTGTGGATTCAAAATTTGCTCAATGAATTGATTGATTTCACAGGCCCATTCCATTTAAAATGCAACAATCAAGCTTCAAAAAAGGTATCAAACGACGAAAGCTCAAACAAAAGGACGAGACACAGCGACAGGGAATTCTTTTTTGTCAACAAACAGCTACACAAAAGAAAAGCTACAATATCATGGGTACCTACATCAGAACAACTAGTGGATATAATGACAAAACAACTAAACAAATGGTTACATGACAGGGGATGCAAAAACCTAGGTATCAAATAAAATATTTTTTATTATAATTACATATATTTTTTCTATTCCTAATAGTTATGATAACAACATTATAACAAATTGTAAATAGCTTTATATATACTGGAGTGAGCGTCTTGTCGAAGGAGCGGGTGTTAGGTTACGACTACACCGCAGCCCAGTATATAGTTTGCATCATCACAGCTGCAATGAGATCATCCCTTCTTCCAATTACTTAAACAAAACAATAACGTTGCGCTAATAGTGAGAGGTGAACATTATTGGGAAATAATAAAAGTGTTGGATAAATACTTCTCACACTTAACCCAATACAGATTTCTCTGTTCTACATACAGTTAAAATCAGTCCACTTTGGGACAAGTAATGCAAATAATATTGAGAAACAATTCAATAAACTAATAAGGATTATAATTATATATATGTACTACAGCTAAACCGAAAAGTGTTATAGTTTGAATTAGGTTATGTTAGGTTACACGGCAAGTCATGTATATAGTGTGCTGTTACCCACCCGGCTGTTCCTCATTCCTACCGGAGAGTGGAACAGGCCAGGCCAACTTGCCCGTGGGTTTGGGTACTGGCACAATAGGTCAGTAATTATTAGCAATAAATACTTATTCCTACCCAAGAGTCAAACAGGCCAGGCTAACTTACCCGTGGGTTTGGGTACTGGCACAATAAAAAGACTTTGTGGAAATGACAAAAAAATTTGCAACTTTTTGCATCCCACATCACTTTTTTTGGTGATGCCACAGCGCGCAAACAGTCCCATTAGGCTATGAGTTGTCTGTTTTTTTTTTTTTTTTTTTTTTATTTCATTCAATCTCACCCAGCAAGGGGCATGAAGGAATAGGAGCTATTTGGTGTATATACATGATAATGTAGACGGTAGAGTTAAGAAAAGGGCAATAAAAGGGAATTAATTGGGTACTATTGAGGGAGGGGAACATTGTTAGGGAATCTACCAGATTGGACTAGAGTTGTCTGTTTTGGGTAGCTAGGATCACGAAATCAGAACTGCAATTGAGGTGGGAATACAAAATAATACTGCCAAACTAGAATTGGACAGCTCATAGCTAAATTAGGCTTTATGCTTACCAGTGGCGTCCCCAGAATAATTGCGTAGGAATGCAAAAAGTTAAATTTTTCTTGTTATTGCCACAAAGCCCTTTCGGTTTAGCTGTAACATAAGTGCCAAAAATAATTGTTACTTATCTGTGCGTAATTGTTGCGCCATTTTTGCACCTCAAGACAAAATGAACATTTATTATAGTGATATATGTACAATAAAGTGAGAAAAGATTGCGGAATTTTTGACGAAAAAAAATCGAAGTTGCCCTCGAAAAAAAAAAGAAAAAAAAAAATGCTACTTGAAAAAGGAGCACTTACCCCCCGACTTGTAGTCACTACGCACCAAGGAAGATATCCCCTATGGGGATATTCATATGTGAGGGGGGGATATTTTAGGGAGGAGCGTTAGGTTAGAAAAATAAATGAAAGAAAAGTAAGTGCAAGAAAAACAAGGGCGAGAAAAGTAGGTGTGAAAAAAAATTGTTTGCAACCCTGAGAAATTTTTTTCTCCGAAAAAGAAGTATAAAAAAATAGGAAAAAAATAAAAAAAATAAAAAAAATCATTTTTTCAAGAAAAAAAAAATTAAAAAAAACAAAATTTCCCATATTCCACTACGCACATGGTAAGATATCCCTGATGGGGATATCCAGCGCGAGTTAGGGATATTTTAGGGAGGGACATAAGGTCAGAAAAATAAATGTAAGAAAAGTAAGTGCAAGAAAAATATGTGTAAGGAAAATATGTGGAAAAAAAATATGTGAGAAAAGTAAGTGTAAGAAAAATATCGTGCAACCATGGGAAAAAAAAAATTAACTTTTTTTTTTCCCAAAAAAATTAACTTTTTTTTTTCCAAAAAAATTAACTTTTTTTTTTTTTCCAAAAAAATGATTATTTATTTCATTTTTTTATCTTTTTCTGTTTTTTTACAATTTTTTTTTGAAAAAAAAAAACATTCTTATGGTCGCAAATGATTTTTCTTACATTTACTTTTCTCACACTTTTTTTTTCTCGCACTTACTTTTCTTACATTTATTTTTTTGACCTTATGTCCCTCCCTAAAATATCCCTAACTCGCGCTGGATATCCCCATCAGGGATATCTTACTTGGTGCGTAGTGTTCGCAATATGTTTTTCTTATTGTTCACCCACATATTTTTTTCGCACATATTTTTCTTACACATATTTATCTCGCACTTAGATATTTCTCTTACACTTACAGCCGAATTTGAAACGGTTGGTGCAGTTTTGCAAAAAGAATTAAAACATTTAGACAGAATGCTTGAAATTTGACAGAGAAACTGGCAAAATTTAGGTGAAGGGAGGCTAAGTTTACTGTCAAATGTCATTTGAGCTGACCAAAAGTTAAGAATTTTTTATTAAAACTGCACCAACCATTTCGAATATGGTTGTATTTTTCTGTCCTTATGTCACTACCTACAATATCCCCAACAGGCGCATGAATATCCCCATCAGGGATATCTTACTTGGTGCGTAGTGAGTGTGATTGTAGTGTGAAACAAGAATTCTTTTGATGAGGCCCAATTCCGTTTGTGACAAAATCATCATATGTATGTATTAAACTAGAGGGGGGAGACCATTTTTCAAAAATATCCCCTAATTGAGGAAATTTTGCTAGAAAGTGAATGGCGGCGTCTTCAATTTTGTCTTCTGAAACTAATCTCAGAATAATCAAGATTCCAAATCGTCTAGACAGCGAGCCACAAAATCTCGCCATCGCAAAATATCCCCATGGTGTTACGTGTCAAATCTTATTCTTAGTCACTGCTTTGGATATATATATAAAGATAGGGCACTTACACCCAACTTTTAATTCCCCCATCCACATTTTCTCCCTAAAAATTATTAGGATCATCGCTATCCGTGTATGTTGCAGAACGTGATATTTAAACAGTTATTATCTTTTAATGATCAATTCTTCAAACCCAACTGACTTTTTTTCTCATTTACCCCAACATGTTCATCTTTTAGACATTTATTGTGACATTTTTTTTTTCATATTTTCCAAATCCGATTTTTGATATCGGAAAAATCTTCCTGTGGTGGAGAATATCAATATTTATGCTACCAAGTTTTTATATCAAATAATTCTTGTCGGAACTTCAACCATCATTGTCCAGGTAAGCTTTCTGTTTCAATTGTCCTGATTGCCGAAGCGAATCAAGCAGTCACATTAGTGTAACTAGAGGAATTTTCTCTAAGTTTGTCGCTCCCTATAACCCCTGCAGGAGTGCTTTTTCATCGTTGATTAAGGATCATAATCATTTTACGCCAATCATTTAGATATATTTAAATGTAACATACCGATAGATTTTAACATCACACATGTTTCAAAACCTCCTGACACTTTACTCTCTTATATTCATTGATATATAATGTAGTCTAATAACATGAAGACACAGTTGGTGACCTCACTTGCATTTCTATTTCTCGGTTATTCGAAGCAAGATAATATAACAGTGTATGGATCACGCAATTGCACTGAACCGACAGTCTCTTACGAGTCGCTTGGTATATGGCAAGTTGAATTCACATCTGAATGCGTTTCAACTAAAGGATCTGGACAGTCGATGGGTTTCCTTCTGTACAAAGAAACTCTCAATCTTTGTAATGTATCCTTGTTCCATGATCATGATTGCAAGATCCCATTGGGTACAATTGACGGTAATTCAACAACGATCTGTAAAAATATGAATGGGATCTGGTCATATTCGTATGGATGTAGTAGGTTAAAAGGTAAGAAGCGCCCGCCCAAGGGTTTAGTAGATATTTGACGATAATTTTGAGTTGAATTGTTAAACAAAAAGTAAGCAAATATAGAATGACACAAAATGTGGCAAGTGATATACGTATGCGCGCTAGAAAATCTTTGACTTTGATATTTCTTTCACTACAAATTGTACACACATTTAAATATTAATAAAGTAACAACAATAGGGGGTGTCAGTTCTTGCAAATCCGCACTTAAATAAGTGCGGATTTCCAAAACACACTAGCCCCAATACTGGTGGATTTCAAAATGAAATAAGTCACTTATTTCACTCAAATCCGCACTTTCTAAACCAAAAGTGCTGATTTCACCATCAAGTCCCATTTCACTGATTTGTCAGCATCATCCCATTCATATGCAGCACTCCGCAGCATAACACTTCATAACTCAAAACATTGTACATCATTTACATCTTCATATAATATCATATAAGAGTTATGCCTTCCTCACTTTCAAATCGTGATAAATTACATAAAGCAAGGACTTTCATGGCTCTTGAACTGCTCTTGGACTCTGATTCCGATTCTGATTCTTATCTAGAAGAAGATTTCGTTGTTTTATCAAAAATGGCCAGGAAACGTTACCTTCTTCCCAGAAAGCCTCAAGTACTTCATACCCCCAAGTACACCATCCAAACACTTCTTAACCTATCTACACCCAGTTTTAGACAGCTGTTCAGGACTTTTCAGGAATGTTTCCTTAAATTGCTTGAGCTTATTCAGGATCATCCCATATTTCACAATAATTCTCAAAAAGAACAACGACATCCTTCAATTCAATTGGCCATCACACTATGTCGTTTGGGTTCAAATGGTAATGGAGCTGCTTTGAAATGTTTAGAAAATGTCTTTGATTTAGGGTATGGTTCAGTTAACACTTATACCAAACAATGTATCACTGCCATCAACTCCTTGGAATCTCAACTTCTCACCTGGCCAACAAAAGAAGAGCGACTTGAATCATCTCAGGTTATGCAAGCAGAGGGCTTCCCAGGATGTATTGGTTTTGTTGATGGTACTACTATTCCTTTGAGCCAGAAACCTGCTCAAGGTGGAAACAATTACTTTGACCGTAAAAAGAGGTAGATTATTTTTAACTGCTTTCATTCTCTTTGAAACTAACACAAACAAATATATCTTCTTTATAGATATTCAATTATCGTTCAGCTTATATGTGACGTAAACAAAAAATTTATATCATTCTTCGCTGGCTATCCTGGCTCATGTCATGACTCCTACATCTTCCAAAGAATGCAAGTTTTAAATGAACCTGAAAAATTCTTTGATGAAGATCAGTATCTTCTTGCAGATTCTGCTTATGTGAATGGAAAGTATGTACTTCCTGCTTTTTGGGGAGCAGCTTCAGAAGACAGTCAAAATGCCAAATTCAACAATCATTTGGCAAAGTCAAGAGTCCGTATTGAAAATTCTATTGGAATCTTGAAAGGCCATTTTTCTAGTTTAAGGGAATTAATAAATCCTCTTAGAAATAAATCTGAAATGGAGGTGGCGATCAACTGGATTCTGTGTTGCACTATACTTCATAACCTACTTGATGACCTAAAAGATCAATGGTTAGAGCTGTATGAAGATGAACAAGTTGATTCACCTCCAACTATATCCAACACTTTTATTTCTCAATCAACTAGTATAAGGGCACAAATTCTTCCAATAACACTCCAACATTTTTCAACGCAATTTTAATTTTTTTTTTCATTCTCTTCAAATGATCAATTTGCATGTGTTATTCACTGAGAATGGTAAATTTTTTTTGCATATTTTTTTCGTTTTTGAATTTGCTGTTAAAGTCTTATTTTTTTTTATCTCTCTGTGTTTTCTTTCATCAACTCAACATGAAATCGCATATTTTCAGCAAACACATATTTTTTCAGTCACTCTCTTTTTTTTCTTCACTCATATCCGTTTTCTCCTCTCTTCCTACATCACTCAATCAATTTCACTTATATTTCTTTTTTATCAACTCATCTCTCCAGGTAAGTCATTTTATCTTTTTTACTTAATTTTTTGCTAATTTTTTTTTTTTTGGTTTTTTGGTTTTTTAGTTTTTTGGTTTTGTTTTTGTTTTTTGTAAGTGGTTGTTTTTCAATTTATAGGTAAAATTAACCTTTTTTTCTCTCTCTCCCTCTCCCTCTTTTCTCTCTTTATCCCCCCTTGGCCTGGGCTTTTTCCCACCTTTACCCTCTCCTTGGAATGGATACATCCCCCTTTTCCCCCCTTTGACTGCCTTATTCCCCCCTCCTTGGCTCACTCTAACCTCCCTTTTCTCCCTCTTTGGTCTCATATCTCCCTTTCTCCCCCTTGTTGGTCTCCTCATTTCCTCCCCTCATTCCACTCCACCCCCCACCAAATCCCCCAAATCCCCCCATTAAATCCCCTCCAAACCCGCCTTCAATCTGCCCCGAACCCCCCTCCAAATCCCCCCCTCAAATCCTCCTACCCCCCCCTTAAACTTCCCTTAACGATTCGGTAATGAATCGTTCCTTAACTTAACGAATTGTTAGCAAATTGTTAAGTAAATTTGAGGGGAGGGTAGGGGGGTTTTGAGGGGGATTTGGAGGGGGGAAAAGAGGTGGATTGAAGGGGGTGTTGGGGGGGGGTTGCAGGGGGTTTCGAGGGGGATTTGAAGGGGGGTTTGGAGGGGGATTTGGAGGGGATTTGGAGGGGGATTTGGAGGATTTGGAGGGGGATGGAGGGGGGGAGGTTGTACAAGGGTTTTGGGGAGGTGGGAGAGGGGTTTGGAGCGGGGAATTTAGGGGAATGGGGAGGTGATAAAAAAATTTCACAGTTTTTTGAATTTTTTTTTTTAATTTTAGAGAAAAATATTCATCAAGTTCAAGTGAAATAAAAAAATTCTTATTAGTCTTTTGAGGATTTTTATTTTTTTAATTTAAATTAAGTGAGTTTTTTTTGATGTATAATTTTGGGTGTTTGAAAAGTAACAAATTTTTAAGTAGAAAAATACATGTCTATAACTTCAGATTCACCACTTACCTCACTCTCATCTTCTTTAACTTCATTATCATCTTCAAATTCAACTTCTTTTCAATAATCATCTAAAACATTTTCAAAAAATGAACAGTATTGAAATAAAAGAAATTATAAAATAAAAATTCACTTGGATCAATTATTTGGCCATATTTCAAAAATCAAGTACTATAAAACTAAAGTTGAAAAAAAATATCCAAAAACGTTACCTGAAAATATACATTATTTAACTGAAACTGGAGGTGATGAAGTTTAAGCTGTTATTAATAATACTTTCAAACCTCAATTTATTTACAAAAACCATTCTTTTAATTGTTTAAAAGATGAATCATTTAATCAACTCTGAGATCTCATCATAACACTCTATCAAATGGCTTTGGTTCTCTTATCTTTAAGGAATAAGAATTTGTTGGGTGGAATCATGATTGGAATTGGATGGAGACCAGGATTTGATAAAGGTTTTTCTCTTGGTATGTTTAAAAATTTTTCTGAATTTTTTAATATCATTTTACTGAATTTAATTCAAATAGGTATATATTCTTTACTCAGATCATTATCTAAAGCTGAATTAGATAATGATTTTCGAAAATGGAATACTTTACCTTTATTTAATTCATTTCTTGCTCTTTGACTTAAAAAACTCTTCCATAAAGCTTTTGAAAAAAATCATGAAGTTGCTATGAGACTTGGAATACCAAATTGGTGTGACTCTGAATAATAAGATATTAGCAGTGATTATCTAATGTTTTCAAATGTTATAATCACTCATTCTGGATTTCATAATCGAATTCACACTGACTAAAATGATTCCAATTACCTCACTTATGGATTTTTCACATATATTAATCCTATCACTGGACAACCTATTCCGTCACCTGCTAAAATTAAAGGACATGGATTATATTTCCCAGATCATAGATGTATAATCGATTTTGGATTAGGAAATGGAATCATCAAAACAGTTTGGAATTATTCTTACGATAATCACCAAACCACAAAGGCTCCTCCAAGTTTGGAATCTTGTCAAGACTTCACACATTTTGGTTTCTCTTTCCAGATAAGTCAAAAGTTAATCCAACGAATAAACAAGTTAAAAAAAGAAGAAAAAGGTAATAAATTTAAACATTCTTTAGGTAGATCTAAAAAGTATGAGGATTTGTAGAGTCACCAAATATTTAATATTCTTCCATAAATTTATAATAAATAAATATGATATTTTAATTTATGAAACTAAAGTAATGGGCCCACGACCTTGTGTTGTATAAATGGTAATCATGATAACATTAAATTGTTTCATGGGGTTCCTCTAGCCTATACCGGTGGAAAGTCCCAAACCTAGTTTCTAGACTTGATCTGCATTTTGGCAGGAGGAATTGTCATTACTTTAAAGGTAGTACATTTGACATTACTTATTTATATATTAATTAATTTATGTAATTATATTAAATTTTGATGACTTTCACCCTTTACTTCAATAAAATTCAGGGAGGGTATTGCCAATTTTTTAAATCTGACATGTGAAATTGATGACTTAGAAAAATTTGGTGGTACCCACCCCTTGTTTCAATAAAATGCAGGGGAGGGTATTGCCAAATTTTCAAAAGAGATATTGAATTTTATTGACTTAGAAGTATTTAGATAAGCAAACTTATTGACATGAAAGTAAAGATAGAAAATTTTTATTATATTTTCAAATTTTCGTCAAAATAAAAGTATAAGCAAACTTATTGACTTGAATGTAAAGATAGAAAAAATGTATGATATTTTCAAAAATTTGTCAAAAATAATGTACTATATTCAAGACCTTTTATAAGTCAGCATATAAGAAAATATTACCAAAAAGAAATCAAACAAAATTGAATTAACTATAAAAACAATTTATCAATTGAAAAGGTCAAGTAATTTTTAAATTTCCTCATAAGATTGGCCATTTTTTACACATTCCATAATGAAATCTTTTTTTTTAAAACTCTCTTGTTTTTCCAATTCACAAGTAGCCATTTCTCTTTGAAATTGACGGTCATTTACTCTTTCCATCTGCTCTGCCTCAAATTTTTTTTCTTCCAAATCTAAGGCTTGCTGATTTTTCCTTAGCATATGATCAAGCTTCATCTTCTCAAAGTCAAGGGCATTATTTTCAATAGTTGATTTTTCTGACAAAATTAAATTGAAATAAATAAATAAATGAGTTAATGATTAAGATATATAGTAAACGAAACTTACTTATATCTTTTTTTTCAAAATAATCCTCAAGGGAGCGAAATGAGCTTGTTGAAGTATTACCACGTTTTAATAGATGATTCAAGTTCATTGAAGTTGCAGCTTGACGCTTTAGTTTGGAGTTTGAACAAGAGGCTTCAGGAAGTTCATCTAAAGCAGCCTCTAAAGTGGGATTCACATTTCCAGAATCGAGATTATTTAATGGAGATTGAGTTTGAGTAGGAGGAGACTAGAAAGAAAGAGAAATTCAGAGAAGAATTGAAGAAAAAACAAAAAGTAAACATACATTTAAATTTTGGGCCTCTGAGGATTCAGATCTGCTGCAATATAATTGTTCTGCTTGATAGTCGGGATCATCTTCAGCTGAACTATGGTTAGAAGGTGGAGGGGATTGATCCTGTTGATGTACAGGTATTTCAGGAGGATTAATTGATGGTTGAGATCCAGAGGGTATATTCTTAGTAGTATTGTGTAGAAACCAAGGGTTTACATCAACTCAGGAGCCAAAAAGATTATCCATTTCCTCATAGAAAGGACACATGACATTGAGCTTTTCAGAAACAGTAGTAATTCCAATCTCCAAATCATCATTGTCAATACCAAATCCAGTTTCATTTGCAGAATGATGAGCCTTTTTATATTTTGATTGGTAACTCTTAAATCTCTCCTTCATTTGTTTAGGATTGATATCTATTCTCCCCTTTGTTTTCTTCCTTACTTCATTGGCCATCAATAAGTAGCCATTTACCTTTGAAGAAGGTGGACGTCCAATACGAGTGGACTTTTCACATCCAAAACATGCTTCAAAATTTGATTTTATTTTAAGGAAGTTGATTATGATGAGATAATCATCCTTTTTAAGCTGAACTGAACCTGACTTTGATTTTTAAGGTGTAGGGCTTGCTTTACGAGGAGACTTTTGTGACGAAGCAGATTTTTGAGTTACCTTTTGAGATTTGGAATGTCTGGGAGGCATTATGAAACTGGCACATAACAAGAAAAAAGATTAAGAGGTAGAAGAAATAAGTAAAAAAGCATGTAAACATGCCTGGTCAAAATGTTGAAAATGTTAGGAAGGGGTGTGTGCCGAGGATTGATGGGTAGGGAGTGAGGAAGGTCAGTGTGTCACATGTGACAGGGATGGGGTAAGAAAGGAAGGGATGTTTTGTTTCCAAAATGTGGTTGTGAAAAAAAATGGGAAAAAAGTGCTGATTTGAGGTCATAACTGACACCCTTTTTTGAAATAAGTGACTTTTTTGCAAAATTTAAGTGCTGCTTTGTAAGTGCTGATTTGGTTTGAAATCCGCACTTAAGTTAAGTGCGGATTTGCCAGAACTGACACCCCCTAATAGAGATGAAGAAGAGAAAGAGAAGTGAGTTAATGATGAAGATTATGATAGATTACCATACATAAACAATCCAAGACAAATGACAGAGACCGACCTTCTCTCTTAATTCACTAGCAACCACACTGTTAATTTTAGTGCCCAAGAGTTTGTTTTTCTGGTTAATCAAGACAGAAGTATTGTCATCGAAACAAATGGTGCGACCATCAGGGCGAGAGAACTCTTTCTTGGTACAAACAATGACAGCTCTACAAATATCACCACAGCAGACTTTATTGGAGGCAGAGATATGTGAGGAAGAAGAAGGAGAGTGGGTATGAGGGATGGGTCTTGCCCGCTTGATGACGCAGACAATTTGGTCGCCTTTTGAGAGATGGAGAAAGATGATGGATACATGTCAGAATGAAGGACAAGAAGCAGAAAAACCTTGGCCACCCAGTGACTGACCGACAGAGGCAAGACCAGGGCGTCCTTTGAACTTGAGGACGTTGATGCACTCAGCCATCAGCCCACCAGAATTTTCAATGATGAGCATCTTTGCTTTGAGGCCGAGCATGATGAGAGGAGAGGGAGGAAGATAGAGATTATGATGAGAGTGACGAGTATCAGTGAAATGAGATGTTATGGTGAAATCAGCACTTTTGGTTAAGAAAGTGCGGATTTGAGTGAAATAAGTGACTTATTTCATTTTGAAATCCACCAGTATTGGGGCTAGTGTGTTTCGGAAATCCACACTTATTTAAGTGCGGATTTGTAAGTGTGGATTTGCCAGAACTGACACCCCCTAATGTAGAAAGAAATTTTGAGCTTAGGTGCCACTGGACAGCCTATGCACAGGATCAAGGGTGTTCATGGGTAAGTGAGATTGGAAAAGATGACTGAGGACACCTTTGAAGCACAGTGTCATGTCCCATGTGACATTATAAGCAAAATTCAATCTTTTAATCAATATATTGATACAGAAATCCATACTTGAAGTGCAGAAAGCAACATCTACCTAGAAACTTATTTTCTCCTTTTTTGTCTTGATACAAATACACTAGCAACTGTGCTATCTAAAGCCTTAAATCTAAATTAGTCAATCATCTTCTTATACTTTTCAACTTTAAGCAAATGCGCAGTCTATTAGTGCTTGGATAAAATAGTATAGTTTTAATATTGGGTTATTGTGTGATTATGGTTAATTAAAGGTTTGTGAGTGGTAATTGGAGTAAGGTTAAAGGATCTGTGCATTATAATGGAGGATCAAGGGTAAATAAAGGGTGGATAATAAAAAGGATCAATTAAAGGTGGAGTTGTATATATAATTGAGGGAATTTGGTTAAAAATTCCTTAGAATTAAATTATAATATTTTTGTGATAGTAGCTACATTAATATAAAAATATTTTTGTTCTCTACCTTTCTTAATAATCAATTTATACTAAAAACTTCTTAAATTCCTAAATCCCTTTTGGTTATTAAGTTTCAACCCTTTGTGAGATTCCCTGAATATTAGTTAAACTCTACCATACATTATTCTTCACCTCAAACTTTCCTCAAAGCACATAATTTATCTTTGATGTATCTTTGAATCACTTTCTCAAAGTAATCCTCTGTACTTCAAAGTAATTCTAAATTAATCTTACCATTCTCACTTACTCAGGAACACCCTCAACCTTGTACATAGGCCATCCAGTGACACACAGAGGAATACTTTGAGGGAGGACTTTAAAGATAAGTTGAAAATATATTAATACTGCTTCAAGATAAGTTTGAGATGTATAATAATGTAATTTAAAGTGACACTAAATATTCAGGTTATTCTCACAAAGGGATGGAACTTTACAATCAAATTAATTATGGGAAGTTTAAGATTGAAGGAAATTGATTATTAAGAAAGGTATGAAAAAATAATAGCCTTATATAATTTTGACTAGTATCACAAAAATATTATAATTTAAATCTAAGGAATGTTGAACCTAATTAACCCAATCATATAAATAAAATCCACTTTGCATTGACTTCTTTAATAAACCACCTTTAATTTATTATGCACCCTCCAATATAACCCTCAGATCCTTTAACCTCACTTTAGTTCTTACTCACAGACACGCAATAACCCAACATTAAAAATATATCATTAATACTGGCACTAGTACACCACACCTTTGCTTAAGGCTGAAAAGTATAAGGATATAATTGACTAATTTAGATTTAAGATTTAGATAGCATTGTCAAATCAAGGCACACAAAGGGAAAAAGCAGTTGTTAAGTAGATGTTTCTTTCTGCACTTTGAGGATGGATTTGGGTTCTAATTTATGGATTAAAAGATTGACTTTTTCTTGGAGTGTCACATGGCACATGACAGATGCCAGGGTATAAAACACATGCTTTGTTGAGCATGAAAACTATTCATCAACCTTATCTTCCTTGTTTATTTTTCTTGAAAATTTTTTTAATAGAGTCTTTTAGATAAAAATAGTAATACCTTAAAATTTTTCATAATGCCCAAACATCAAAATCCAACTCCTACTCCTCCTTGTCCCCATGCTGATGGCATTATACCCACACAGCAATTGAAAATAGCTTTCACAGCTTGTGTGGCTATAGATTTATTCTGTATTGAAATCACAGAATCCTGGGGCCCTTGCAAGAAGTGTCAGTTTTGTCGATGGCATTGAGTGGCCTGAGATGCATTGGAGAAGAATGTAGTCACCAAAGGAAGATTTGCTTCAAAAAAATTTTGTTCACTTTCTAAGGATCAGGAAATCTTCAAGGACATTTGGGAGGAGCCCATTGAGAATGATTTGGTAGTGGATAGTGTGGTGTGGTACACATCTTGCAGTAATTCAGCAAATGTATCAGTTTGCAGCAAGTGCAGCAATGGGGTTGCTATGAAGGATTGTTACTGAAGAAAAACAAAGGGGTTTTAAAAAGCACAGAAAAGGTAGACACTGCACACACAGTTTTTTTAGTGTAGTATGGATATACAAGCCATGGAAAGTAAAGGTTAGAGGAAAGTGCATACTGGACTATAAGAAAAAAGGTATGGTATGTACTTGAGGAAGACATGGCAAGTGCTAGAGACATAGTATAAATTTATGAAACAGTGTCAAGAGAGGGTATGATTTTGACACTTATATAGATGGTATGGCCCTTAAATATATCCACACACACCCATCTCTGATAGAAACTTTTTGGAGATAATAAGGTAGCGCTAGATGAACAAGTGATTAGCAAGTGTGTTAGTAGGCAGCAGTCAATAAACAGGAAAGTGAGACTCAAAATATGGAGGATAATTACTTATCACACAGGGTTTCACAATTAGTGCATACTCACACAGAAAGTACTGGTCAATATAATAGTTATGGAAGGTATTACAGTACTTATTATATAGTTAGGAATCTCAAGAAGTATAGGGTATTAACAGAAAGGTGAAGAGTCAGGCTCTAAAAGCTGTTATTCAATAGATTTTTCAACAGCTATTAGGAACAAGACATATAATTTTACCTAGTTTATTGAGATACTTAATTACTTTTCAATATTCTTGTATTAATGCTAAACATGTGTAGGAAAACTAGAAGGAAAAGGAATCATAGGAGAATCACACTGAACCTACAAGGTATATAAAAGAGAACTCACTCTTAAAAAGAAAAAAATATTAATTGAAATGGTTAATTAATAATTAGATATGAAATTAAGATTATTATTACTTTAGATATTAGAGAATAAACAGTGAACATACAGAGATAAAGAAAAATAGATATATTTGATTTTTTTGTACATAATGGGTGTGCATACCAGAAGTAGTACTGTGGAGGTATTTTATTGCTAAAGTAAGAATAGTATTAGATAGAGGGCTTAAAGTGGGAGTGATTGAGAATACTAGCACTTACTGAGAATATATCTAGCTAGTAGAAAGATTAATTATATAAAAATACATTACCTTTCTATTTAAAGATCTCTAAATCATTCTACTCTTTTCTTCTTTTTAAAAATATAAAACCACACTTACAATATGTGATATCTCTGTATTTTAAATTAGAGTTTCAGGCACTTGATTTTCAAATAGTTTTTAGGAAGTAGAGAAAACCCATGTTGAATTGTGTCTATAGCTTAGTATCATAGAACCTCCTTTCTAAAATTGGTGTCCAAACAGTGGCATCCAGATTGTGAGTACGGTTATATATATATTTTTTGGGTTTTTTTTGAGAGGACTTAAGAAAGCTGGTTCTTTGAAGAAAATTAGTAGGGTCTTCAATGAGTAGATTGAGCCATTATCAGAGGATAACGTAGGGCTGTATTGAAAGAACATAGTTGGTATAAGCTTTTTTAGCATTTTTGGAAAAGTTAGTATGGAACCTACACTGACTACTTCTAAAGTTGCTCAGGAAAGGGAAAAACTGACTAGCTCCATGGAATTCTTACCCCTAGGGTTTTCAAAAATTATTAGGTTCAAGGATGAAAGCTTTCAGTTTACTGGAATTAATACTCAAAATTCTTTGAGGAGGTTTGAACATGCAGAAGAGGTTCATGGAGCTTCAAATTATGATATGGTGCATCAAGTCTTGTTTTTTGTCCCAAATGAATTTATGGACAATCTAGAAGAACTGGATGGTCAAGAGAAGCATGATTGTACTGTGCTAAAATACCAAATTCTGAAAAGATGGCCTAAAGTTACTGAGGAGTCAAGGTATACAATCAAGGACCTAGAAGTCTTGGTTAACAAGTTTAAGGCAAAAGGGGGTATCAAAGACCCTAAATACTTCAAATTTTTTTGAAACAAATTCAATAAATTGGTATATTATTTGGTCATTAATGAGGATATGAGTGACACTAGCACCTCACCAACTTGGTTTTTTGAGGCACTAGCATCTAAGGTCAAAGACTGGGCAAACAGGCACCTTTATAATGAAGGAAAGCTGGTCAGAAAGAAAAAAAGGGATTATAACTATCCATGATTGGAGGAAGTAGAAACAGCAGTGGAAGCTGAAACAAATTTGTGTTGGTTTGAGCTCCAAGAAGCTAGGGTTTCTTTAGAGGATGTAGAGGTGATAAAGGTATTGCCAAGTGCTGGATCATCTTCTTTAGTGTCAATTCCAAAAGTAAAAACTCCAGCACCAGATACAGACTCATTTATGGCCAGAATCAAGGGGTTTTAGAAGAAATTAAGTGATTCAGCTAAGCCTAAGAAAAGGTTTACTCCTCAAACATCACACTTTGTGTCTATGGTATGCTACTATTGTAATAAAGAAGGTCATAAAAGGATGATATTTAATGTGCTTCAAAAAGATAAGGAAGATGAAGTAGCTCTCAAGGAAGGGACAACATAAATACTTGAGGGTGTCAAAAAGCTTCTCATAGATAGGTATTGAGGGATTCAAGTAAAATTTATCAATCATATTAATAAGAAAATTATGGAAATCAAGTCTAGTAAAGGTAAGGAGCATGAAGTAAAAGATAAAAATGGTAAATCAGTTAATTTCTCAGTAAAAAGTGCAGTTTTGGATTTTTAAGTAAAAAAGGAAGAAGTGATTATAAATTTTTGCCACAAAACACAAGAATATGGCTCCGCCAAAAATCAGCAGGCCAAGGAGGCTGGTGCCAAGTATGCAAATCATGAAGACATTGAGGAGGTTGGGTATAATACAAGGGAAAATATGCCAGTACCACTTGAGGATGTGGAGATGGAGAATGAACCTGGGAATAAAATGGAGTTTGATATAGATCAGGGTGTTAAGAAACAGCCATTAGAAGAGCCAGAGGTAGTTCAACAGAGAGCAAAACCAGAAGAAGAAATTCCAGGAGCTAAGAATATTAATCCAAAGAATCTGACTGGTAAAGCAAAAGCTGGTCTGAAAGCAATTCAACTAAAATGGAGGATGCAGCACCCATTTCATGTGGAGTTTCCTAAGGCCAAAGAGGATTTAATTACAGAGTGTCTTAAGACCACAGTTCCTGTTCTTTAGGTGTACTTAAAGCAGTAGCTCCAGAGGTAGTGAATGTGATAGTGGATAAATGTAGAGATAAAAGGGGTTCTAATTTCATTGAATATGATATGGAAGAGAATTCATTACAGCCAGTTGTGGGACTATCAAGGGTGCCACATCATGCAGGACCATTGGGTATTTAATGGTTACAATTAATGGAAAACAGATCAGAGCTCAGGTATATAACTGCTCTCAGATTAATGTAGTTATGTTCCATACACCATATGAAATAATCAAAATTCATGTATACTGAATATAAATCACGCACTTTCAATGAATATTCAATATATATTTAAAAGAAATATTAAATCTGGATGTATATCTCATAAACAATAATTATTTATCATGTGTATTCAAAAAGTATTTATGATTCGAATTCATTAAATTTTATATTAATTATTAAATATGTATGTATCCGGAACATGAGGAGCTGTGAAAGAGAATTATAGTTCTGATCATGAATTTTTAATCTATAAATATACATTTAAATATTTTCTGCAACTATCCTCCAGCTATATCTGCTATTGCAGAGGTGAGCAAAAAAATAAAGTTTTGCTATCCTCAAAAGGAATTTTTTTTATAAAAATATAGTTTTTCATCATGATTTTATATCTATTCTAAGTCAAATTATAAAAAAAGAAATTCCTGTGACCTCAAATATCATTTTTTTTCAGAAGAACCATATTAGTTGCTAATTTTTGAAAAATGAGAAAAAAAAACTTACTTAGCCCCTAGATAATTCAGAAAAGTTTTTTTCTTTTCAAATAATTCTGAAAAATAACAGAGGAAAAAACTAAAATCTCATAGCACATTGAATTATTTAAATTTCATTGAATATTTTAAGAAGATTTTTGTATGTTAATAGATATCATTAGCCATTTACACTTTTTTTTTCTTAAATTTTTTTTTCATCTCAAACTTTTAATTCTTTAATGAACTTTAGTATGAGACATGCTTTTGATACCAATATCATTTGTGAAGTTAATATTACAAGTGATTTTGAGAATTTAAATGTAAAAAGTTGATTTATTCAATTTTTTTGCCCATATTTTGGAGTTCTTGAGATGGTAATCATCAATTTTTGCCACATTTATTTTCTTTTTTTCCTTTGATTCTCTTTTTTAACTCCATTTTAATTTACTCAATAATAATTCCTTATCATAATTCACAAGTTCTACTATTACTTCTACATGAATCATCAATTAAGACCTTTTGGTGTGGTTGATGTATCACATTTTTTTGGTTCCAATCAAATATTTACATTACTTAACTTTTTAAAAAAGTTGCTGGAGATAATTCATAATCTCCATTTATTTTAATTTTTGGATGAAGGAAAAAAATGGAATATGAGGTGATGAATCATAGAAAGTGAAGTCTATACTTTTTTCATAAAAATTTAGTCAGATAATTGAAATTTTGATTAAATGATAGGTTTTTCTTTATATATATACCTGGAAAACACTTTGTTTTAAGGCAAAATTAAATATTAAAAAATAATTTTTGTATTAGGTGTTCTTCAGTTAAAATTGGTAGATAATGCTTTTAATATTTCACTTTAAATTGAAGTGGAAGAAATCACCTTTTAAATTCCAGTAACAGATCCTCTTTATCTTACTTTTTTCCCTTTTGAATCCCCGCTTTGACCCCTTCAGGGACCACCCTGATGGTGCTTGAGTTACTCAATGGGGTGTTAAATCTCTATTACATACACACATTGTTTCACCTCTTGAAACCCCTCCTTCTTCCACAGTTTTCCTTTTTTTTCCCTCTTAAAGCCCTCTTAAAGCCCTCTTTTTAGATTTTTTTATACCCATGCTCATTGTATCTTTCTTCCTATGAGATTATTCATTGTATTCACTAGCCCCTTCATCCACTCAATACCTTTCCCTTCTTCCTACTCTCTTACTTAGTTCCTTAAATACTACATGGAATGAAATTTCTTTTTTATAAATACTAAATTGTATGTTATTCAGTTCTCCAAGGGACTAAGTGAAAGAGTAGCAGAAAAGTGCAGTGAAAAGACTGGGGTCACGTGCAAGGAAGTGTTTCTGTGACACTTTCCTGCACATGTATTGGGATTTCAAGGCACCCAGTAAATTTTTTGATTTAAGGGGAGTGAGAATATTGAGATCACATGCCACTAAGTGTCTCTGTGACACTTTACAGAACATGACCTGGGGCTGTAAATGAGTAAGTTAAGGGTGTAAGTTGGTGAGCAGAATTTAGGATGTGTGTGGGGGGAAAGCAGGAATGGCTGATGGAGAAAAATAGAAAACGTAGAGGTGCAACTAGGATCCTGGGGGTGAAAAGGACAATCTTTGGGTGGTAATTGAGGTATTGTAAAGAAGTAGGGGTAAATTAAAGCAGAAACTATATGGTTTGAAGGGTCAAACTGGGAATTATAGGCAGTGAAAAATTGAGGACATGTGATCTTTGCAAAAAAAAAAAAATGAATGGGATTTAGAGAACTTGGAGAGGACACACTGGGGGATAATGGTTAAATTTATAGAGCAGGGGTTTTATAAGATTACAGAGTAGTATAAAATGAATTCTTTCAAGTATTTTTGTTTTAATGATAAGTGGGGGACAAAGAGTGGGCGGGAAAAGATTTTTTAACCCAGGGGAGTAGATTTTTGGTGATTAATTTACCTGAGGTCAAAAATTAAAAAATGGGTGTCAAAGAATGGGAAAGAAATTATCCAATATTGATGAAAATTTATATTAAAAATGATATGAGTTTAAAAAATTATTTTAATATGCTTATGGAATCTAGCCAATATATACTTTCATTATTCATGAATGATGGATATAAGATTTAGATGAAAAATAAATATTTTTTTCATACAATTTGAGCAAGAACTCTTACTATGTACTAATTATGTTTTATCTCTACATATATCAATATTTCATTATGTGGAAGTGGATTGAAGTGCATATAGTATGGAAATTTTAACCAGATCATATGTGTAAGAAAAAGAGATGAATAAATCTAAATATTTTTTGAAACTTTAGAAGTATATAATAATAAAAATAAAAATGTTTTAAACTGGCCAAAAATTAGATAAAAATTAATAAAACAATTTATCAGAAAATTTATCAAAAAATGAAATTAAGAAATTTAATCTTGGTCCATCTTGAAAAACTTAAATAAACTTGTTTACTTATAATATGTATTGGACCTGTATATAGAACTAAAAATTTGTAAAAAACCTGAATTACAGAATTATAAGCAGGTTACAACAAGGTTAGTCAGGAGTACAAAAAAAGACTTGCCTACCAGTCCTCTTTTTTTTCCCCAGTGTCTTCTACACCACAACTAGTTATAGTGGATAGAGGCAGGAAAGAAAAGATTCTTAGTGAATTACATGAAAATTTGGGACATAGGGGTTAAGATGAGACTTATAGGAGAGTCAAGGACCAATTCTGGTTGCCTAAAATGAAAGCAGAGTTCAAGCATTGGGTCAAATCTGGCCCAGAGTGTCAGCACAGAAGTTACAGAGAGCCTAAAGAGAAAGGAAAGGAAACATGTGAAGACACTATTTTTGGCAGAATTACTTTGGAAGCAGTCCATATTAATGAAGGCCTCTTTAAGTACTTGGTATTAGCCAGGGATGATCTGTCAGCATGGGTTGAAGCAGTGCGTTTAGTAAACCTTAAGGCAAGTAATTTAGCTGAATTTTTAAACAAGGAATGGGTTTATAGGTATGGAGTAATGAAAATGGTAACTGTGGATGGTGGCACTTAATTTTCAGAGGAATTTCAAGAAGTATTTAAATCTATTGGCTCCAATATTTGATTTTCAACACCATATTTTCCAGAGGTGGAAGGAATTGTTGAAAGAGGGAATCAAGTGATTAAAAATGTACTAGTTAAGTTATGTGGAACTAATGAGGAAGAATGGAAAAGCTATTTTCTGTTAGTATTATTTAAAGATAGAATTTCAGTTAAAAGGAAGACAGTTTTCTCACCCTATGAACTTATTTTTGGTCAAAGGGCTGTAATACCTGTTGATTTGGAAGATGGATCTTTTCTAGGATGTTATTGGGATCAAGTGGGCTCAACTTAGGACTTAATTCTAGCAAGGGAAGAACAGCTTGAAAGGAAGGAGGATTTTTTGGAGAATGCATATGAAAGGATGATACAAATCTGGAACAAATCTGTTAAGTATTGAGATGAGAGATTAGCACATAAATTTTAGAAAATATTTAAACCAGAGGATTTGGTATTAGTATAAAACCAAAGTCTTCAATTTTAATGGGGAAAAATGTTTTCCAAGAGATTAAATGGACTGTCACCAGACAACCTACACACAAGGTTGAGGGTATTCCTCAAAAGTGAGACAGAGGGAGGAGTTTAGAGACTTCTTTGAATTACAGAGGAAATATTTGAGGAAGTGATTCAAAGATGAGTCGAAGGAAGAGCTGCTTCTTTGAGATATGTTTGATAAGAATCTCAATATAATTTAAAGTTAATATTAATATTCTTAGGATCTCACAAAGGGTTGCAAACTCAATAATCAAAGATTTAAGTTTTAGAAATGATTACTGAGAAAATAAGGAAATGTACAATAATAATGATTTAACCTGAAGATTTACCACTATTAACTATATATACATTTTATAATTTAGTTCTAAAGAATGTAGTACCAAAATCCAATCCCTTTTATATCCACTAATCCTCCTTGCATTGACCTCATGCCCATCCATCATTCCACACACCACAGACCTCCGAAAAAACACCCGTTACACCTGGACCCTCCTCACTAACATCCGTTAACCCTTTGACCCTCCACTAACCATCCCGTCCATGCTCACTACCCCTGTTAATAACCCACAGAAACATAATAAACCTTTAGCGGAATATTGCATTGGCCGTTGCGCTGTGCTTGGCCTATTGAAGAAAAGACTGAACACACTATTGAGAGATTAACTATTTTAGATTTAAAGTTTTAGATTAGCCTGGCTGAATAGTGAGTACACAAAGGAAAGTTGCAGTTGCTATGTAGAATCGCTTCTGTGCTTCAAATATGGATTTAGACCTCTTTATTATTGATTTAATGAGCTGCTTTTGCCTCGAGTGTCATGTGGCGTGTGACAGATTCTCGGGTATAAGATACAAGCTCCGTTGAGCGTGAGACACATTCTTCCCACACTATTAATTTTTTCTTTCACTCCTTCTTTTAAAATTTTTATTATGTCTAACTGCCCCACTTTCATTCCCACACCTCCACACCCCAAAGCTGATTGCGGTATTGTTATTCGCCAATATACCCACACTTGCATGGCTTGTGCATTGATGGAGTATTTCTGCGTCAAAAGCACGGCCATACAAGGACCTTGCTGGAAATTCTAATTTTGTTGCTTGAGACAGGTGACTTGTGATGCCCTTACAGAAAATGGGGATATCGAGAGAAGGTTTAAAGGGACTAAGTACTGGGTGATCCCTAAGACCAAAGAGGTGGTCAAAGATATTTGGGACATATTGGTTGGGGATGATTGATCAGTGGAAGAAGAGGAGAACAAGGTCGAAGATACCATGGTGACTTGGGTAGCTCAGGCCACAGGTCGAAAACAAGGGGTGGAAGAAGTGGTGGATGAATTAGTTGAAGAGGATGAGGATGAGGTTCCCATCTTGAACCTTACTCCGAAAAAACAATGGATGATCATTGAGGATGATGATGAAGAGGAGAAGGGAGTGACAATAGAGGTCACTCTGAAACTGTTTTTAGAACCCAATCCTGTTTTTGAGGTGAGTTTTACCTTTTTCTTGTTTCAAGTTTTTTTTGAGTTTACACTGATGACTATATGTTATAATTTTTAGAATTCAGATGTCATCAAAGAAGCTCTGATTGTGGAAGCTATTTCATTGCTTCCAGCTGAGTCCAGTCAACCGGCGGTTAATTCGAAGGAGGAGGATGAGGAAACCCTTGACCAGGTGTGGTCAAAGAAGCGTCGGCAGGGTCGACAAGTTCAATTTGTTGAAGGCTTAAGTGACAAGATCCACAAGATTGTTGATGCTGCCTCCTTTTATGTGGCAGAAGAGTTACTTGAAATTGGAGAGGTGGTACCGGTAGGAGAGGAGGAGGTATTTGAAAAATGCAGAAAGGAAATAAGGGTGGTGTTGGAGAAAATGAAGAAATTGGTTTGGGAGAAAATGCAGGAGAAGATTTGAAATGGGTAGAGAAAAAAAGAAAAGAGGTAAGGGAAAAAAAAGTAGAAAGAAAATGTAATTTGTGTATTAATCTATTTGAGGAAATTTTAGTTTAAGTTTTGAAAAGAAAAAAAATTTTTAAGTAAGAAAAAATAGTTGATTGAAAATTTTGGTTTTTATGTTTTTAAATGAAAATTTAATGAGAAAAAAGAAAAAGAAAAATTGTTATTGGTGAAAATTTATTTAAGGTTATTTTTGAAGTTTTTGAGGAATTTTGGTTATTTGAAGAGAAAGGAAAAAAAATAGTTTTGAAAAAAAAAACTTTGAAAGAAAAGAGTAATTTGTTTGAAGAATTTTAAAAGAGAGATTTAAAGGTTGAAGTGAAGTTTGAGAAAGGTTGTTGTATTGAGTTTGTGAAAAATTTTGATAGTTCAAAGAAAAAGAAATAAGGAAATGAAAATTGTATTTTGAAAAAAAGAAAAAAGATTGAAAGGAGAAAAGAAAGAAAATTAAAGGAATTATTTATTTTTAAGATTTTATTTTAATGAATCTTTTAAGACTTTTTTTTTTTCTAATTTTAATTGATTTTTAATTTGATTTTAAATTATTTATTTTTTTACAGAAGGTTTAAAAAACTTTTTGAAAAAGAAGAAGAAAAAAGAAAACAGAGTAAGGATTTTTTCAGAAGAGAAGAAGTTTTAGAATTTTAAGAAAAGAAAAGAAAATAAAAGAGAAGAAAAAAGAAAAAAAAAGAGAGTTTTAAGGTTTTGGTTTTAAAGGTTATTTAAGATGAAAAGATTTTAGGAGTTCAGGGGCGTTGTCAGCCAGGCTATTCCAGGAGTCCAGTAAATGATATGTAACTTATAAAACCTGAAAGAGTGGGTAAGAATTGTATTTAATGAATATAAATTAATATTTTATTGCATAATAAAATTATATAAGTATTTTATTATATACAAGTGTTATATTAATTTTATTGGTTATATAAATTTTTATATACATTTAAATTGAACATAATATAATATATTCTACAAATAATGGCACATTTTTATGTATTTAATAATTATAAATTTATATTTAATTAATTGAAAAACATATATTATAATTATAAGTGTAAAATTGACTTATACTATATTTAAATTAATTATTTAAATTTATATATTAAATAACACCTTTCATATAATACTAAACAATAATTAATGACGCTTCTTTTGACCCTTAATTGTGTCAGGAAAAACCAATTAATTAATTTATACTAAATTGAGATTAATTACATGTTTTGTTGCGTCAAAGTATTTTTGTTTCACTTAAAATATCCTTAAATCAGACTGTACCATCTGTTTGGAATTATTTTTCTCATAGTTCCTATGTTCCAATCTTGTTTAGTTATTCACTATTTTTACTTACTGATTTGGGAATTAATGGCGGGAAAATTGGATTCTTAATTGGGGTTTTAATTATTTGTTTCATATTTTTCTCTACATTGTTATGTTTCATTTACTCTTTGATATACTTGTTTTATTCTATTCTAATTATTGTATTTACAAATATAGTGGCGCTTCAGAGGACCCATTGCCTATAAAAGGGCCTTGGATAATCCCCTGTAGCCTCATCACTTACTATACACTCAACAATTTAAAAGATAACTTCATCACGTTTATTATTATTTTTATTAGTACTACAATCTAATTAAAAATTCTCAATAACAAATTAAAGGTTGCCTTAATTCTGATAGGAATTATAGTGTTTGCCACGCAGAACTCTTACTTAAATAATATTAATATTAAATAAAAACCTCAAATTGTTCAACTCGCAACTCACTCGTCGTTGCTTCATCTCAAATAAATTATTTCTATTACTACTTTTATCTTTCTATTTACCTTAGTATCTTTTCCTATTTGTTTCTCTTCTTTTTTGTCCCTTTTCTTTCCCTCTTCTAGACAACTGACCGACAATTGGGGACCTTTCCAAACGATGACAACGATTGAGCCTGGCAACGAATGACAAAACGCACGGACCACCTAGCAAAAACAAAACTTTTGCCGCAACTGTGTTTTGAACTTGGGTTCGATTTCTTAGGTTTATATTATATTAATTCTTATATTATTTTGAAGTGATTTATCGATCACTATAGTAAGTTCACCTTTGCACCTCTCACTCATATTACTATATTTTTACTGCAATAACAGTGATTGCGGCTTAATTGCTGATTCACTGAGTGTAAGTGTTCAATTATTAAAAATTTTTTTTTCCTAGTTGACCATTATAGAGTGTTAAATCCTCTTAGTCCTAGAAGAATTAACATTTTTTATTAATACAAATTGAATTATTAATTTAATTTTTATTATTATTAATTATTGTTAATTTTGGTTGACTTAAAAGTACTTTGTGCTTAGTCCCAAATATATTGCCATATTTAATATTGGTAATTAATTGGTTGAATTAACTTGATTGTTTATTCCCAATTTAACCTTGCAATCCATTTTTTTTAAATTAATTTTTTATAATTATTACTTTATATTGAAAATTTTTTTTCTATAATTTAGTTAATAAAATTTTTTATTATTATTTGGAGCAATTATTAACTAACATTTATTATTTTTTTTAAAAAATAATAAGAAGTAAATTAAAATCTTCCCACTAGTATGTCCAACAATTTGGCTGAAAAAATGGATAACATGCAAGTGGATGAAATTGAAATTGACTATGATGCTGACACTGTAAGTTCTTCAAAAGTTGGACATAAAAAATCTTATGCTAACACAAAGAATTCACATACTGCAGGATGTGGAAATGACAGGAAATGTAAACAAACCAAACCCCCTTCCCCCAGTACCACAGAAGGAAGTAAAGCCTCTAGTGCCTCAAGAAGGTCTTCCAAAAGGCTTCAAAATAAAAAAGCTTCCTCTGCCACAACAAATCAGCAACCTATCCAGTCATATAAAAGAGTTGAAGACAGAAAATATGACGTACAAAGCAAAGGTAGACACCTTGTGGGATCAGGTTCAAGAACTCAGGAACCAGATTCAGGCCCAGGCCCCTCCTCAGTTGCCTCCCAATCAGCCTCAGTCTCAGGCTCAACCTTCACAGCCACCCAGCTCAACCATCCAAAATCCAAATACTATGGAAGTAGAGCAATGGAAATGGGATTATCTAATGAGTCACTACCAACAGAATGTGCAACACCCTCCTCATCATCAGCCTGGCCCATCCAGAACACCCAATTTCCATCCACCTCCTCATCCCTACCAACAAGGCAGGAGAAAGAAGGCCCAAGCACAATCCCAAACCCAGCCCCAGGGGAAGTTTCCTCCTCTGCCATGGTAAGTAATTTGGTTGATAGTCACTTGGGTATGTTTTCTAATAAATCTTCTTCTGCAGGTAATATTATTGAAAATGGTGAAAGAACAGTTAAACCTGTTAAAAGACAGCTTCCTGTAACTAGTAGCCCTATTGATGTAATTAGCAAATTGTCATTTGATGAACCTTTACATTTAACTTCTAGATCTATAATTAATCCTTCTCTTGCAATTAAAAATGATTCTGTTCCCCCTGAAATCTATACCTTAATTGAAAAAACTTCTGAGGAAATATTGAAAGATACCCTTGATTTTAATATTGTGAAAGACAAACATGTGAGAGATGTGTTAATCCATGAAAATGATAGATTAAATAATTTACACTTGCAATGTAAAGTGAGTTCTTCTGTACAAGATACAGCTTATTTAAAAATCAAATAAACCTTGAATATTGTTCTTAGTCAACAAAAACAAATAAGAAGTGACCATAGAGCTATCTCAGATAGAAATATCAGTCTACATAAGACCTTGAGTGAATTGAAACCCCTTATTGAGGAAAATTATTCATTCAAGAATGAAATAAAATCTCTGCAAAATGAGTTTAAGAAGCTAAAAAATGATTTCCATGCACTAAGTACCAAACACTCAGTTTCTGAGGACAGAAATGTTCTATCTCTTGCAAAAGTAAATGACCAGATGTCTGAAATTCCAAGAATAAGAAACTATGTGTCTGACCTGCAGGAAAAGTTCTCAAACTTAACCATCAATAATGAATTAAATGAGATTTCTGTAAAAAAGCTGCATAAAAATAAAGGGAAAAAACCTGAGCAAAGTTCATCCTTTCTTCCTCATATTTCAACCATTAAACAAACTGACAATGAGTCTGTAAAATCTTTTGCTACTAGCAAAAAATCTTGTGATGGTCATGCACCAGCTGTTTCTGTAAATAATGAAATTTCTGAACACCTGGCTAAACTTCAGGAATTATTAATAATGAATAATTCAAACCAAAAAGTGGACCATCCCAGTAGTCAGAAAAATTGGCCTATGTTAGACCAATATCCTACCTTTGATGATGATTCTTCCTCTGATTGGCAACACTTTATCCAAAGAATTGATAATTTAAAGAGATCTTATAAACTACCTGATGAGGAAATTGTTTCTAAGCTAATTTCTTTATTTTCCAATGTAGCCTTGATGTGGTATGAATCTGTTCTTTTAGATAACAATCATTATACATGGAATGATTGGAAATCCTTGATTGAGAATTAGTTTGGTGGTTCAAAATTCAGGTTAGCTCAACAGAGACTGTATGAAAATACTAGATATGTATCCTCCTCTGTTGAAAAGCCCATTGTTTTTCTGATGAAAATAACAAAAATCCTTAGAGCAATTGATCCAAAGATGGATTATGATATTTGGAGAGATAAAATATTGTATAAATTACCAAATTCTCTTAGGGATTTGATTGTGGCTAGAACTGAGAATGTAAGGGAAAATTCTTCTTTCATTAATATCTGTAATGAGGTACTGCTCAACCATAGATATGAACCAAAGAGTTACCTTGGTAAATCTTATAATGATCAGAATAAACCTTCTACAAAGCTCCCAGAAAAATCTGGTAAACCCTCTGCCCCAGTTGCACCTAAAAAATATGCAACAAATACTTGTTATAAATGTAACAAACCGTGGCAGAAGGGTCATGTTTGTGACAAGAAAATTCATCTTGTTGAACAAAATGAAGACACTGATGAAGTTGAACTTGATGTCAATAATTCTTCCAGTGACTGTGAAAGTAATATCTCCTATGACAATGAATCTGTTAGAGATGTTTTAATGTTGGAACATGATGTCCATTATTTAAATAATATATCTGAAGATTGTGTATTGAATTTATCTTCAGTAGAAAATGCTGAGATAATTAGAGATATTACTAACAATTCTATTCCTATATCCCCTTTAAAGGCACCTGTTATCATTAATGGTAAAAATGTTGATGTAGTTCTTGATTCTGGTGCTGGAGGAAGTGTAGTATCTGAAAAAGCTTTGGCTTCAGTGGATAAGGAATATTTGAGTAAATTGTTACCTATAACTTCTGAAAAATGGAGAGGGTATGGTTCTACCTTATTTCCTATTGGAAAATACAAAACCTCTGTATTCTTCAAATATAATGGTGGTTTTGTCAGAGCTGTTTGTGAGTTTGTTGTCATGAAAAATGATAATTTAAGCAATTGGTTTATTATGGGAAATGATATTTTAACCATGTTTGGTGTGAAACTGGACCCAGCAAATAATTGCTTTACCTTAGGAATGAATGGGAAAAGGAAGTTCAAAATTTCCTCTCCTAGAACTTCTGGGCATTTGTTGAAATCTTGTAACTCACTGATCCAGTGTAAAGGTAGAACAACAACTGAAATGGATGATTTATTACATGAAATAAATACCGCTTCTTTTGGTGATCAGTTGACTAGTAAACAAAAGGATTCTCTTGTTGCCTCTATTACCTCTTTCCCTATGGCTTTTGCTCATGGTTCTCATGTCTTGGGAATTGTTCAGAAAGAGATGAAAATTACCTTATCCTGTAATTTGAGTGATATTCCTCCTACCCTTAAGAAAAAACCATATCCTGCTTCTCCATCAAAAAGAAAAGATATTGAAGATAATATTGAAACATTATTGAAAATTAATATCATTGAGAAGGTGGATGTCACCCCCAAATATTGTGTCATCTCCCCAGTCTTGATTTCTTATGAAAAGGATAAAGCTAGATTATGTGGAGATTACAGAGCTTTAAATACTTATACTGTTGATGATATTTATCCTTTACCCAGAATTAATTCAATACATGCTACCTTGCAAGGTGCAAAATTTATTAGTTGTCTGGATGGTAATAAAGGTTATCATCAAGTTCCAGTTGAGAAAAATTCTCAAAATTTTTTGCTTTTTGCTACTCATATGGGAATATATAAGTATGTTAGGATGCCATTTGGCCCTAAAAATGCTCCTTCAGTTTTCCAAAAGGTTATGGATAACACTTTCCATCAGGAAATTATTGAGGGTTGTCTCATGGTTTGTATTGATGATATTATTGTTTTTTCTAAAACTTTTGATGAGCATATGAATCACTTGAATAGAGTTTTCCAAAAAATGGATGATATCAATATGAACTTATCTTTAAAAAAGTGTAAATTTGGTTTTCAATCTTTGAAAGTCCTTGGCCATGTTGTGTCAGGCTTACAAATTTGTGTAGAACATAATAAAGTTGCTGCCATTCAAAATGTGAAAGCACCAACTTCTGTAAGAGAAATCCAAAGTTTTTGGGTATGTGTGGCTATTATAGACAATATATTAAAAATTATCAGGTCATAGCCTTGCCTCTTACAAAACTGACCAGAAAAGATGTTGCTTTTCTCTGGAATAATGACTGTCAAAAAGCTTTTGATACATTAAAAAGTTGCTTAATGACAGCCCCTATATTGGCTCTTCCAGATTTTAACAAGCCATTTGTCCTTTATACAGATGCAAGCTTTATTGGTCTGGGTGCTGCCCTTCACCAAAAGCAAATTATTAATGATAAATCCTCAGAGGTTGTAATTTGTTATATTTCAAGAACCTTAAGAAATAGTGAATTGAAATATGGTGCCACTCAATTGGAGTTCTTAGCAGTTGTTTGGGCTCTTGAGAAACTTCATTACTATTTGGATGACCAAAAATTTGAGTTGGTAACTGACTGTAGTGCTGTAAAGTCCCTCTTAAACCTAAAGACACCTAAAAGACATATGTTCAGGTGGCAACTTGCTGTTCAAGAATACAGAGGAAGGATGACAATTATCAATAGAGCTGGAAATGTTCACTCTAATGTTGATATGCCCTAAAGATCGCCTCTGCCAAATAATGACTCAAATCCTGCTTATGTACCTGAAGATGATACTGTTCATATCCATGGTATATTTATAGTTGATATGGAAGAGGAGTTATTACAGTTAATACTGGATTCATATGATAAAGATTCTGATTTAAATAAATTGGTTACTATCTTAAATGATCCTAAGAATTCTTCAATTCAAGCATTAATAAAAACTCTTCCTACAAAGTACCAAAATGCTTTAAATAAAGGAAAGTTCTCTATTGAAGATGGTTATATATATTATAGAAGGAAGCTTACCAATGTAATGGTAATTCCTCCTTCAATGAAAGAAACTATCCTCAAACTTTGTCATGATGACATATTAGCTGGTCATTTTGATCTTGAAAAAACATTGATTAGAATCAAAAACACTGCATGGTGGGCTAATATGTCTGAAGACACAAAATTATATGTTGAATCTTGTGATTCCTGCCAAAAATCTAAAAGGTTAACAGGTAAGAGAGCAGGGTTATTACAACATATTGAAGCACCTAGTGCTCCCTGGCAAATCATTAATATGGATTTTGTCACTGGTCTTCCTGTTGCAGGTAAAGACAGCTTTAACTCTTGTTGGGTAATAGTAGATAGATTCACAAAAATGTGCAAATTTATTCCAACCCACAAAGATGTATCCACCAAAGAATTAGATTTCTTATGGTGGTCTTACATGTTTAATATTATTGGTTTTCCAAAAGCCATTATCTCTGATAGGGATCCAAAATTCACTTCTGAGTTTTGGACCTCTTTGATGGATATTTGTGGCTGTGAGTTAAAATTGTCTACAGCTCACCATCCTCAGACTGATGGTCTAGCTGAAAGAATTATTCAAACTCTGGAAGATATGACTAGAAGGTATTGTGACTTTGGTTTAGAATATAAAGACAATGACAGATTTACTCATGATTGGGTCACTCTTTTGCCTGGTCTTGAATTTGCATATAATAGCACTGTTCATTCTGTCACTGAGAAAAAGCCTTTTGAGCTTTGGTTAGGTTATGTCCCAAACACTCCTGCTCAGATTCTCAATAATAAATTACCTAAGTTGGAACTACAACCTGGTGTAAAATCTTTTATGCAAATGCAACAGCTATGCAGAAAACATGCTCAGAGTTGTATTGATAAAGGATTTGAATATGAAAAGAAAAGATGGGATAAATCCCATAAAGAATACACATTTAACAAGGGTGATTAAGTGTTGATCTCTACTGTCCATTTCAATTTACAAGGTAACCACAAATTAAAAGATCCTTTTGTAGGACCATTTGTTGTTAAAAGAATGGTTGGTGATAATGCAGTAGAAGTTGTATTGTATTCTCCATATGATAGGAAACATCCTGTCTTTCCCATTTCTTTGCTTAAGCCTTATACTTCCAACAGTGACTTATTTCCAAAAAGAAGAAGAAGACCTAAGAAGAACCCTCAGGAAGTCACAGAAACAGCAGAAATTGATAAAATTCTCAATGATAGAATTATCACTTCTGAAAGAGGTACTGAATATTTATTGAGATATAAGAACAAATCATCTGAACATGATGCATGGATACCTGGCAAGGAAATTTCAAATCTGCCTACTCTGTTGAAAAAATACAAAAAGAAAAAATCTTAGCATTTTTTTATTGTTTTTTTAGAGTGAGGGAGTGTCAGCCAGGCTATTCCAGGAGTCCAGTAAATGATATGTAACTTATAAAACCTGAAAGAGTGGGTAAGCATTGTATTTAATGAATATAAATTAATATTTTATTGCATAATAAAATTATATAAGTATTTTATTATATACAAGTGTTATATTAATTTTATTGGTTATATAAATTTTTATATACATTTAAATTGAACATAATATAATATATTCTACAAATAATGGCACATTTTTATGTATTTAATAATTATAAATTTATATTTAATTAATTGAAAAACATATATTATAATTATAAGTGTAAAATTGACTTATAATATATTTAAATTAATTATTTAAATTTATATATTAAATAACACCTTTCATATAATACTAAACAATAATTAATGACGCTTCCTTTGACCCTTAATTGTGTCAGGAAAAACCAATTAATTAATTTATACTAAATTGAGATTAATTACATGTTTTGTTGCGTCAAAGTATTTTTGTTTCACTTAAAATATCCTTAAATCAGACTGTACCATCTGTTTGGAATTATTTTTCTCATAGTTCCTATGTTCCAATCTTGTTTAGTTATTCACTATTTTTACTTACTGATTTGGGAATTAATGGCAGGAAAATTGGATTCTTAATTGGGGTTTTAATTATTTGTTTCATATTTTTCTCTACATTGTTATGTTTCATTTACTCTTTGATATACTTGTTTTATTCTATTCTAATTATTGTATTTACAAATATAGTGGAGCTTCAGAGGACCCATTGCCTATAAAAGGGCCTTGGATAATCCCCTATAGCCTCATCACTTACTATACACTCAACAATTTAAAAGATAATTTTATCACGTTTATTATTATTTTTATTGGTACTACAATCTAATTAAAAATTCTCAATAACAAATTAAAGGTTGCCTTAAGTCTGATAGGAATTATAGTGTTTGCCGCGCAGAACTCTTACTTAAATAATATTAATATTAAATAAAAACCTCAAATTGTTCAACTCGCAACTCACTCGTCGTTGCTTCATCTCAAATAAATTATTTCTATTACTACTTTTATCTTTCTATTTACCTTAGTATCTTTTCCTATTTGTTTCTCTTCTTTTTTGTCCCTTTTCTTTCCCTCTTCTAGACAACTGACCAACAGGCGTTAGAAACATTGATGGCTGGTTCTCAGGATGTTTTGTCTGAATCATTGAGGAAGCCTTCCCATTCCACGAGGTATTGAATTTTCCCCTTGCACATTCTTGAATCAAGGATACGGCTTACTTCCCAATCTAGATGGTCTTCTACTTTGACTGGCTCCTTCCCGGGTATGTTTCTCAAGCCAGTTCCAGGAGAGATATGTAGAAAACAGGGTGAATAGCCTGCCATTTAGGAGGTAGCTTGAGTCAAAATGCAGTTTTAGAGACTTTGGAGTTGATTTCGAATTGTCCCATGAGCTTTTCAGCCAGTTTCTTAGATGGTCGAGTCGTTTGAATGTTTTGTGCGTCGAGCAATACACCACGCAATATGGGGGGCGGACTTGCTAGCAAGTCCGCAACCTTGAACCCTAATTCATATCTTTTTGAGCACACATTGAGGAAGTGATGAAACCATCATGAAGAAGTATTGAATTTACTTTGAACACAAATGGGGCTACAAGGGCTGGAAAGGCTGGAGAGAGGGGTGAGGAAGGGTGTATGGGGTAGCGAAAAGGTTGGGAAAGAGTTGGAAGGGAAGATTAAGGGTTCCGAGGCATTTTAAATGAAGAAAAGGGTCTGGGAGAGGTTGAGAGGGGTGAAATGGGGATCAAAAGAGGATGGCATACAATAGGGCTGGGAGGATAGCGAAAGGCATGGGAAGGGAAGACAAGCATGTGTTGATAGAATTGAAAGGGATGGAGATTGGTGCAAACAGAGTGTGAAAATAGGAGGATGAACTCTGTTCTTCGGGCGAAGAACAGAGTTCACTTCCATAAAATATTAGCTGAAACAAAACAGAGTGTGAAAATAGGAGGATGAACTCTGTTCTTCGGGCGAAGAACAGAGTTCACTTCCATAAAATAGTAGCTGAAACATAGTTTTCAATTCTGTAAAAACAGTTGTAGGTAATAGAAAAAGTCACTGATCTTCAAAAAATACTTTGCATTGAGTAGACTAATGGAATGATTTTTTCTGGCTTCCATTCAGTTATCCTCACACTTTCACTATGTTTTCAATATAGATCCATTGTTATTTGTGTGATACTTCAAGTGAAAGTTCAGTATTACTTCAGTCTGAGTTCCATCTGATTTCCATCTGACTTCAAGTTGCGGACTTGCTAGCAAGTCCTCCCCCTATATTGCGTGGTGATACTTTGTTGCCTGGTTTAAAGGAAGGAGAAGATTGTCAATGTTTGTCTGCCTGCTCCTTGTACCTTTGAATTGCTAATTCCAAGTTTGATTTAAGTTCTTCTTGGAGTCGTGATATGGTTCGAAGATAATGTTCCACAGGATGACTAGCTCCTACATGGATTGAGTTGAATAAAGGATGTCTTCCATAAAAAGTTTCAAAAGGAGATTGTTGTGTCGAAGAATGAGTCGACTTATTATAAGCATATTCAGCCAATGGTAACCATGTAGTCCAATCGTCTTGTTGATAACTGACATACATTCGGAGGTATTGCTCGAGGATTTGATTGATCTTTTCCGTTTGCCCATTGGTTTCAGAATGATAGGCCATGGAGAGATTTCTTGTGATATTTAGTTGTTGACACAATTGAGTCCAGAATGTGGATACAAACAATGAGGCTCTATCTGAAATAATATCATTAGGTAAGCCATGTTTGAAAAATAAATATTCTAGAAACAATTTTGACAAAGATTCTTCTATAGCAGTAGTAGTGGTTATTATGAAAATAGACATTTTTGAAAATCTATCTACTATTACTAATATAGCATCAAAATTATTAGAAAGAGGAAGTTGAGAAATAAAATCCATCAATAAAGATTCCCAATTTTTAGAGGGAATAGGAAGTGGTTAAAGCAACCCATGCTTCCAGTGACGGGGAGCCTTATTCCTATTAAATTTGTAACAAGATCTTATATAGGCCTTGATTTCTCTGGTCATTCCTGGCCAGAAGAAATACCTCGCTATTAACTGGTAGGTTTTATCAACACCAAAATGACCAGCTAATGGAGAATCATGTCAACTATTGAAAATTCATAATTTTATTTCATTTTTTTCAGGTATGACTACTCTACCTTCCAAAACTAATAGACCTGATTCAATACTAAGTCTTTTGGCCTCTTGCTTCAAGAGTATTTTGTCTTTTAACCCTAAACAATAATTTTCCTTTGACTGAGCTTTGAGGATGTTGGATAGTAGATTTTGAAAAGATTGAATTGTCATCAAATTAAGTTGATGAGTTGTTAACATTGATTTGTTGAATATTTATTTCACATTTACTGGGCTCTTGTCTGCAAATGCGTCCCCCGGCTGTGGGTAAATGTTGTCCCAACGTGACAGGATATCTGGGACAATACAGTTCTTACCTGGGAAATAGGAAATAGAAAACGGAAATTCAGACAGAAATTCAGCCCACCTGGCCTGAAGCCTGGTTAACACTTTGGAAGACATAAAGTATTTCAAATAATTATGGTCAGTCAGGATCTGAAAAGGACTTTCTAGGCTGAGAAGAAAAGAGTGCCATTTTTTAAGACAATGAATGATAGCTAAAAGCTCTTTGTCATGAATTCAATAATTTAATTCTGCTGCAATGAGTTTGCGTGACTCAAAAGCAACAGGATGAAACAATTTTGTTTCAGGATTTAATTGAGAGATGACCCCTGCAATAGCATAACTGCTAGCATCTGTCTCGAATATTGTTGAAGCAGAAGGATCAAAGTGACAAAGAATTGGAGCTGTGGTGAACGCAGTCTTCAATGCTTCAAATTCCTTTCGTGCTGTAGAAGTAAAAACAAAAGGGGTATCTTTTCTAAGAAGGGAAGTAAGATTGGAAATAGTTTTAGAGTAATCTTTAATAAATATTTTATAGAAATTGGCAAAACCTAAAAATACTTGGAGGGATCTAACGTTTTTGGGCTCAGGCCATTCCAGGACTTTTTGGACCTTTTTGTTGTCCATGACTAAACCATCTGTGGAGAATGTAAAACCCAAAATATCAATAGATTTAAGATTGAATTTTCATTTATTGTGCTTGGAATAGAGACCCTGATCCCGAAGGAAATTTAGAACCTGTAAAACATGATGAATATGTTCATCAAGTGTCGTTGAGAAAATTAAAATATTGTCTAAATAGAAAACAACAAATTGTTTGACAACATCTTGAAAGATTTCATTAATAAAAGTTTGAAAATTAGAGGGTGCGTTACACAATCCAAAAGGCCTGACTAAATATTCAAAACTACCAAATCTAGTGTGCATTGCAGTCAGTGGTTCATGACCTTCCGCAATGCAAATAAGATTATAAGCACCTCTAAGATAAATTTTAGAAAATAAATTAGCACCATTGAAAAGGGTAAGAAGCAATTGAATAGGGGGAACAGGATATGCATTTTTCTTAGTGACTGTGTTGAGCTTTCTATAGTCAACACACAACCTAAGGCTACCATCCTTTTTCTTTACAAAAAAAACAGAGGATCCAGTTGGAGATTTACTGGCTCTGATGAAACCTTTGGCTACATTCTCTGCAATGTAGTCTTGAAGAACTTGAGATTTGTCCTTTGAAAAAGAATAGACAGGACCTATTAACTCTATTTGATGGTTGTAGGGTCAATGAGGTGGTAACTTATCGGCCTTGCGCATTGAGAAAAAATCAAGGAAATTGTGATAGATTTCCAGTAGAGTTGATTTAATGGCTTCAAAGATGATTTGGTTGTCCTCATTATCTTTAAGAGAATCTGTCAAGGAAAGACCAGAATTGAGAGAGAATAATTTGACTACTTCGAGGCAATTTAAATCCTCTTTGAGTGAAGTGATTGAGCTAGAAGGGTTAGCCAATTACTCATTTAGAGAAAGATCAGATGCTTGCAAGTTGTCTGGCAGAGATTTTTCCTCTAGCAGGACATTGACATGCGGGTTGTTTAACTCCCTATTGACCTGCATTGAAGAATCAGAAATATACTTAGCACGTGGGATGATCAATCCCTGTGACCAATCAATTTCAGGATTTCAATGAGTCAAATAGTCATGGCCAAGAATGGTATTGTCCATTCTTGGGGCGTCCAAGACTGACAATTCCCACTCAAAGGGGGGAAAATTTGGAAACTTGAAAACCCATAAAACTTTCTTACTTACCCAATATTTGGGTTCCTCTGATTGGACCAAATAAATTGGAGTTTGACCAATATCTGTGAATTTCAGCTTTAAATTCTCGGCAAAAGATAAACTGACATAAGAAATTGAAGCTTTAGAGTCTATGAGACAACTGAAGGGAGTATACTCCATAAAAAAGAATGAATTTCAAGCAGTTTAAGGCAAATCCAGTCCTTAAGACATGGAGGTTATGTGCACTGGGAGAGATAAGATAGTTTTCTTTGCACAAAAGTAAACTATCTACTAGTTTTTTGACCTTGAACTAGTACCTTCTCATTCCTTCAACTTCACACAATCTTCTAGCTTGTGCTTACCCCCACAATAAATACATAGCCCATTTTCTTCTCTTCTCTTCCTCTCAGCTTCTTTAAGTTCCCATTTTGGGTCCAATACCTTACTGATATTGCCTGGGGTTGAGCCTTTCGGTCGAGGTTTTTCCTTTCCCTTATTGGGCTTGGATTGAGTCGAGGAGGATTGAGTTGGCCGTGGGTGTAAAGAAGGTCCCGATTTTAAATTTAAACCCTGAGATTTGCTGGCATATTGAAAATATTGTAGTCGTCCTTGGTAAATGCTGTGAAGCTCAAGGGTTTGATCCATTAAATATGTTAAGGTAGTCATCTTCTGACCATGAAGATTTAATTGATCTAGAATCCTCAAAGGAAGTCCCTTTTTGAAATGATATTTGAGGCAGCATCATTCCAACCTACACAAGTTTGAAGTGCGCTGAAGTTTGAGATATAGTCAGAGGCTTTACCATTATCACTCATGCAGAGGAAATAAAGTTCAATTTCCCCGTTGTCAGTCTCATTAGGGTCACCAAACAACGTAAAAAGTTGGTCTTCAAACTTTTCAGAGTTATTGATAAGTAAGTGGGTTTCTGTAAAAGAGAGCATGAGAAGATAAGGTTCGAACCATCATGCTGCTTTTCCGGCTAGGAATGAAGAAGCGTAAACAACCTTTGATTGGTTGTTATTGAAAGTTTGAGGATCATTATGGAACAGGAGCTTGCAGGTTTGCAAGAAGGGGTGAAATCTGTCTGGGTGTTCTGCATCAAATTTGTCAGGAGATTTCATGTAAGGAGTTTTGAATTTTGATCCTTCCAAAGACGTTGGATTTGAAAGAATTTTCATGAGAAGTCTCATGAAGTCTTCTAGAGAATTAGATGATCTATGTTCCAAAGGTTCACCAGAAGGGTGAGTAGCAGGGGCAGACAGTGCCTCATGCATTGTATTCTCTCCTTCTGCTTCATCGCTAGAATCATCAAAATCCTGGGGGATGTCTTCCACATATTAGACTGAGTGTTCCCGTTCCCTAATGTTGAGAAGTTTCAGAGAGTGAGTGCGGGAAACAGGCCGTGTGGCTGTTGGCCTGCCTCTGGTGTGAGCCCTAGTAGTAGCGCCCGTAGGAAGAGTGCATTGAACAGGTGCCATTTTTAAAGAATTTAAAAACACCTGAAAAAGGAAATAGTAGTGCAAAAGAATGAGAAATACATAGAATTAAATTATACTGTCACCAGAAGACCTATGCACAAGGTTGAGGGTGTTCCTCAAAAGTGAGATGAAGGGAGGAGTTTAGAGACTTCTTCGAAGTACAGAGGAAATATTTGGGGAAGTGATTCAAAGATGAGTCGAAGGAAGAGCTGCTTCTTTGAGATATGTTTGATAAGAATCTCAATATAATTTAAAGTTAATATTAATATTCTTAGGATCTCACAAAGGGTTTCAAACTCAATAATCAAAGATTTAAGTTTTAGAAATGATTACTGAGAAAATAAGGAAATGTACAATAATAATGATTTAACCTGAAGATTTACCACTATTAACTATATATACATTTTATAATTTAATTCTAAAGAATGTAGTACCAAAATCCAATCCCTTTTATATCCACTACTCCTCCTTGCATTGACCTAATGCCTATCCATCATTCCACACACCACAGAACTCCGAAAAAACACCCGTTACACCTGGACCCTCCTCACTAACATCCGTTAACCTTTGACCCTCCACTAACCATCCCGTCCATGCTCACTACCCCTGTTAATAACCCACAGAAACATAATAAACCTTTAGCGGAATATTGCATTGGCCGTTTTTCTGTGCTTCGCCTATTGAAGAAAAGACTGAACACACTATTGAGAGATTAACCAATTTAGATTTAAAGTTTTAGATTAGCGTGGTTGAATAGTGAATACACAAAGGAAAGTTGCAGTTGCTATGTAGAATTGCTTCTGCGCTTTGAATATGGATTTAGACCTCTTTATTATTGATTTAATGAACTGCTTTTTCCTCGAGTGTCACATGGCGCATGACATGGACGTTATAGGGTCAGGAAACAAATAAATGAGGGTTCTTACTTACTGAAGAAATTCGATGTTAGTGAATAGAAGAGACATGTAGCGGCTTATCAGATCAAAAGATTCTGCCCAAGAAGAGAACCAGTAATTCAAGTATTTCCTCTGGGAAGAGGTTAAACTAAAAATATTATATGTTAAATTCTGGGATGAGGATCAACTATCATCATTAATATCGTTATTTAAAGTTTATAAGAGGCTATGATGCAGCTGTGACCAATAGTGCACTAGCAATGGAAAAGCAAATATGGCTGAATAGATAGTTGAAATTTGAACCCAAGGTATATTTTACAGAATTAATGTTGTTTGAGGAGATATAAAGTAGTGGCTCAACTGGATAGAGGAAAGGTTGTCTATGAAAATTAGAAATCTACTGGAGAATTAGCAGAAGGCAGGTAAATTTAGCTGAAGAGGATTGGAAGATGGAGAGCGCAATTCAGGTATCTGGGTTCATAAAAATCTCACTAATAAGGGTTGATTATGGAGGTTAAGAGTTATTTAAAGTTAGTAGAGGGAGCACAGGCAGTGCTCTCTGGACTTATTTTTTAAGAAAAGACAATTGCACTACAAAGCCCTACATGATTACTTTATGATTTCTTTGTTTACAAATGTTATGATTTTATGACAATTATGAAGAGAAAATATAGTTAAAAAAGGGAGCTATTTAGAATTGTTAAGAATATTCCAATCAGATTGAATTAGAAGAGAGTTATGTTCAATTGGAGCTTACTTCAAAGCTGGTGGCAAATCATTCCAGTCTTCTTGAACAATAAAGTTGTTGGGATTTTCAGTGAAGCCAGGAATAGATGTAGAGCTGATTTTGTTCATTAACTGACAAGTCATTTTAATGTTATGGTACAGGAATTTAATAGGTTTTTAGAGAACACAGCACCATGGATGAATGAGGAGGAAATGGTGTTGTAAATGAGGCAAAGACACAAAAAGGATTACATCAAATGAATGAATGGATGAGGTTAGTAAATCATCATAAGTAAATATATTAGTTAAAGCCTTTGAATAGTTTGTAATTAGGAACATATATTTAAGAATAAGGAAGTTGAACTTACTGTCTAGAAAATTTGTAGGATGGGCTGAAGGGAAAAGCACTCTTACTGTGTTAGGAATTCCTTTAGAGGAATATTGCATCACAACATCTTGTTCAGAAGGCATAGTCCATTCAGTCTAAGGTTGAATAGAAATCTAATATTGAGAGTATACAGGAAGGGATGCACTATCAATGGGTAAAGTTTCAGTAGAAGGTAAAGTAGTGCTACTGAGACTAGCTATTATAGTAGGAGCACTAGATGTATCTCCAGGGGGGAACTTGATATGACCATTAGGAGACATAGGATAATCATAAGAAAAAGTAAAGGTCTTATGAAAACAAAAACACTTGCTACAAGCAAGCAGGTCTTAAAGTGGCATAACCACAAGGCTTATAGAAAGTAAAATTAAATTTACAATGATGGAAGAAGGAGTAAGATTGATCTCTAGGTAAATTATGGTATTGGGTCATGTCTAATAATATTTGTGAGTGTAATGGGTTTGGATAACAAAGTAGTGCAGATTACAAGGTCTATTTATGGCAAACAAGGTGTTGTAAAGTTGGAAAGGAAGGAAAGCACTGAATAGTATCCAATTGGGGACATAAATGAGCAGAAGAATAAAGTGTATTGAATTTAGATGGAAAAGAAGGTTAGTGCTAAGGAGTGCAGTTCTTTGGAAGATCTGAACTTACTTTAAGAATTTGATGTATGAAGAAGATGGGGTGCTAACAAATTAAGTTATGTGGGGAGTTTTTTTAATTTTCTCAAAATTATTTCAGGGGAAGTCAATGAAACATTTTCTGGAGGAATGGAAAAAGAATTTTTAATTTCCTTAAAAAACTGATAAGATTCTCTCACTCTCACAAAGCAATAATAGGCAATATTTGGAAACAGGATTTTTTTGTAATAATTTTATACTACCAAAATTAAAATACACTATTTACATGATAAGTTTACAAAGATTTAAATAATGATAAAGAAATAGAATATAAATAAATCTCTAAAAAGTAAAAGGAAAGTTAGAATCATGCTAGTACTCAAGGAAAAGGATGGGACTTACTTTAGCACCTATCAAGGAAGGCATACTCCCAATCATTATAGATCTTGTTATAAGTTGAATTTAGGTTTTTGAGTAGGGAAAATTGATTCTGGATATCTTGTTCATCATGAGACACAGTGTTTTCATGGTAGATGAATACTGCCTCAAAGGTAGTATTGACTTGATCAATGGTGCAGTAATAAGGGGCCACAAAAACTTGATTAAGGACTTGCCTGTCTTGAAGGAAAGGAGGGTTAATAAAAAGAGCTTCATCCTTGAATGTGTCAATGGAGGTTAGGGGAGTTTAAAACAAATTTTCCAAAGTGATAGGATGAGGAGTGGCCTCTTTCTCAGGACAGGAAATATTATTTTTGACGGCAGGTGAAAAGTGTCACCGGACAACCTACGCACAAGGTCAAGGGTGTTTGTGGAAGTGAGATGGAGAAAGGAGTTTAGAAACTTTGTCGAGACACAGAGGAAATGTTTGAGGAAGTGATTCGAAGATGATTCAAAGGAAGAACTACTGCTTCAAGATATGTTCAAGGGGAATTCTAATATAATTTAAAGGTAATATTAAAATTCTTAAAATATCACGAAGGGTTGGAAACTCAATAATCAAAGATTTAGGATTTAGAAATGATTACTGAGAAAATAAGGAAAGATACAATAATAATGATTTAACCTAAAGTTTACCACTATTAACTATATATACATTTTATAATTTAATTCTAAAGAATGTAAAACCAAAAACTCAACCCCTTTTATATCCTTTACTCCTCCTCGCATTGACCTCATACCCATCCACTATTCCGCACACCACAGACCATTAAAAAATACATCCATTACACCTGGACCCTCCTCACTAACATCCATTAACCCTTTAATCCTCCACAATCCATTCCGTCCATACTCACTACACCTTTTAATAATTCAAAGACATTTAATAAACCTTTTAGTGCACCATTACATTGACTATTGCGCTGTGCGTAGCTTATTGAGGAAAATACTGAGACACACTATTGAGAGATTGACTAATTTAGATTTAGAGTTTAGAGTAGCTCGGTTGAATAGTGAGTACACAAAGGAAAGTCGCAGTTGCTATGTGGAATTGCTTTATGCACTTCGAGTATGGATTTAGACTTCTATTTTAGTGATTTAATGAGCTACTTTTGCCTCTAGTGTCACGTGGAGCATGACAAAAAGATTGTGCTTGTGTTGAAAGACTCTTACAGTCACTGTGCTGTAAGCAGAATCCAAGGGAGTTGGATAAACAGATGAGAACACTGTCCCTTTAAGTAAAATATAAATTCACAATTAAATAAGCTAATAATTCTAATTTATAAAGAAAGACCAGTTTACTATTTGAAATTAACAGTCTTAAGATTTAGAAACAGTGTATTTTAGTTTTGATTAAGAAAATTAAACAGTAAAGTTGTACCAGAAAATTTTTTTAAATGATTGAAAATTTTTTTATTTATGAAGTTTTTTTAACAGATTTTATAATCAAGTCCCTGAAGATGAGTGATTTAAAATGATACCCTATAAGTATATGTAAATTTTTTGTGAAATAATATTTATATACTGTTATATAAAAGTGTTATTTTATAAGGGTATTACAAATTAATAATTTTTGTTATGTGTTATTGGTTGTTAATGATAAGATAAGATATTAATGATTTCTGAATTCTATCTCCTCAACTGATTTTGAGTCTACAGCTTTATATGCATATTTAAGTAACATGCCCTATTTTACCCACCCAGAGCATCCTGGATTTTGTAGGGAGTTTGTCTGGAGCATTCTGGAGCTCATAAAAACTTTTAGACTTAATTAGATCCTTAAAACCTTAATAAGAAGTCTAGAAAAATTAAAAATGAAACAGCTACATTTCCATTACGTTCACAACTAGTTTTTGTAGTCTCTACAGCCCTATTTATCTAATTAAAAGTTATAAAAGTTAAGTAATTTATGAAAATTCAAAAATATTCAAAATTACTTTATAAAATTATTAAAAATAGTAAAAAAATAGTAAAAATTACCTAAAAATTCACAAGGCTTCTTGAGACACCTTAATTCTATTTTCATGCACTTTTAAGCTATATTTGAATTGCTAAACTGTAAAATATATATTTAATCTTGACTTTTTAAATCAACCCCTTTTCAACATAAATACAATCCATTCTATTAAATCAAAAATTATATAAATTTAGATTGGCCTTTCTAATCTTTATAATAAACTTTCAATATCTTCTTAAATAAAATGTAGCTCTGTAGTATTCTTTGGGCTGCCACATTCTCCCTCAAATGAAGAATGTCCCCGTTCTTAAATCTGCATATTTCATTGAACACATATCCATCATCTCTTCCACCTCTTGAACCATATACTTCAATCCACTCCTGAAAAAAAAATTGCTTCATTTTTTTACCAACATCACTATTAAAATGTCTTCAAAAGATCTAGCTGTCCCATGTGATTTCTGTGCCAAATACCAGTTTCCTTGTCTCATCACTAACCCTGGTCTTCCTGGAAGAGATGGCTGTGATCTTTTCAGGCTTAAGAAAATCAAATGTAACATTTCAATTATTCCCTCCAGGACTAACATTTATACTGGCCCAGCTGCCCTTCCTGATCCAACAATTCCCAAAAAAGAGACTATCAAAAATCCCCACCTTCTTAAGAAATATAAAGGGCAACAAAGGTTCATCCTCTAAAAAATATAATACTGATCTTCCTTCTCTTTCACAAGATCCTAATCCCATCATGCCAGTTTCTCACTTCAGCTTTTCTGAAACATTATTTTGGCTTTAAGAGTTAGTCCTTAATTTAATCTTTTTTAAATTTACCTACTGATTCCAAATCCAACTACAATTCTCTTTCAACTCCTAAATTTTCTCCTAAGCTATTGAAATCAAAATAATGATGTTTTGGCCGGGTGCAGATTGATTACATTAATCATTATCCAAAATTTCAAAGATGTCTCTTTCTAGACTTTTGTGATGATATGACACCACAAAAAAACACCTGGAACCTGCTAGCAGGTGCCAATGCCGCAATCTATTTGTGAGACAAGAATAAATCAGATTTGATGTAATGTGAGCTAGAATTCTCAGTGTTCAGTGCACTGTCTTTCCAGAAGAATTACAGCTGAGCTAGAACCAAATAAAATCAAAGATAGCTTTTGGCACCTGCAGTCAGGTGCCCACATTTTTTTCTGGTGTGAAGTATAAATTTTTGACTTATTTTTAGGAAACCCCAGCTAATAATAATGATCTTATGAAGAGAAAAATATTGATGCAAAGTTTTAATACTGATGTTAAAAGATTTCAAAGAGATTATTTATTTTTACTGATCTACTCTTCTTTAAAACTCAATTTTAGTCACCATGCAATATTTGGGGAGAAATTGCTAGAAAGTCTTCAACTTGAATTCAGATGGAACTTGGATGGAAATCAGACTGAACTTTGATGGAAATCTTACTGAACTGTGCTTTAAAACCCACTCAAAATATTGTACAAACCTAGATGAATCTTTTGTGGTATCATAATGAAAGTGAAATGAAGTCATCCTAAATTTTGAATAAAAAGGGTTTCAGTAATCATTCCAAACACTGTACACCTTAAGTGCATAATTTTAACTCAGTAATTTAAATTATAGTTCAAGATGGAGCTGAAAACTCATTTAAAACTTTCAATTTTTCAAGTGATATTTTTACTCTAATTTATTACTTATTTAAAATAGATTGAAACATATTAAAAATCATATTTAAATATTTAATATTTTTTGAAAAAAATTACCAGAATTTTCAAAACTACGTATTTCAGAAAGCTATTATAAACTGATGTTTTTTAATTTACTTTTTAATATTTTTCAGTCATGTAACATTATTTTGAGTCAGAAAAAGTGAAATTGAATATTCACTTGCTGAGTGGTATTCAGTATGTAAATGTAAATTGATAATTCATATATATAATGAAAATAATTTTGAATATTCATCCAATAAAAATACGCATAAAAAATTTATATTGAATATGTGTATAAAAATTCATATTGAATATGGATATGAAAATTTAGGTTGAATATGCATATGAAAAATATTATTACATTTTAATATTGAATATCATATTGAATATGCATATTAAAAAGTCATATTGAATATTTACATGTAATGAAATAATGAATATGCATAAAAAATATTAAATTGCATATAAATATAAAATTTTATATTGAATAAAATATTAAAAAAAATTCAGTTTAAATTGATTTTTTTATATTATGTAATTTTTTAAATTGATTTAATTTATTATACTTTAATATACTCATTTTATATAATTTATTACCACAAATTAAATTAAATCAAATTGTATTGAATTAAATTGTATTATATTATATTATATTTATTTGTATTTGGTTATTTATTATATATATTTATTTTATTTTATTTCACTTAATTACATTCCTTTTCCAAATATATAATAATGATTTATTTTGTTTTATCTCACTTTATACCATTTGTATTTATCTTTTTTTAATTCTAGCTAATATACTCATCTATCTGTCTTTTTTATATTCAATTACATTATAATAAGTCTTAATTTCATTTAATTCATTTTATTAGATTTGAAGGATACTGTTGTATAGCCATGTAGAAGAGTTAAGTTGGTTTAAATTGTTATAAAATAATTAAAAATTTATAAAGATATGATTCTATTAAGTAAATATTTTTGAAAAAAAAATTACTTAGGCAATAGAAGGACAAAAATAAAAACAATATATTTAAAAAATGTATTTGAATTTATTGAAAATAAATTGAATTAATTTTTTGCAGATGGTTATACAAAAATTAAATGTTGACATTCAAATTTAAGAGCATTTAAAAAGTTCTTGTATGAAATTTCAAGTGGAATTGTATGGAGATTAGGAACAACATCTGTATCTGATAATCAGCACACTAAAGGAGATCAAAATTCAATATCTTCATCCTAAAACTCATTTTTAAATAGGGGGTATCAAAGTTAGAAATATTCTATTTTAAAATACCTCTTTTTTCAACCAAATAAACCAGGATTATTATTTAAAATATGCCATATTTTGCTCCAAAACACCTTTTTACTAAGGATTAATGTCAAGTTTGTGGCTTACTTTTTGTGTTATGAAATACCATTTAAATAATTACACATTTCTAACTTTGATACCCCATAATATGTGGATTAATTTTTAATTATAGATTTCATTTAATGTAAATGCCTTCTTCTATTTGTTACTAAATATCTTTGAGATCTTTGAGGTTTATTGTAGGTTTTTTTTCTCAAAATATTTTATAGATAATAAAATTCGACTGATTTTTCAAAGATATTTATAATTATTATCCTCATAAAATGTAATTATTGGAAAGAAGTAATGTATTACTAAGTATTGATTAATTTCAATATTTCATTACTTATAATTTTTTCAATTTTATTATTGATACAAGTAGTTAAAACTTATGTATCCTGAATTACTGATGATCTATAAAAAGCCTTATACTTGAATTTAATTTCCGTTATATTTTAAATGGAGGTCTCCCATTTAGTATAACTGGATGAAGAATTTAAGGCCATAACTCAGTATTCAAAAAATTGAAATAAAGCTTCTTCTGTAGTAAGAAATATAAGATGAAGGTGAATTCTGATGTTTGGTAATACAATAGCATCAACTCTCTTATTTTTCAAAACTCTTATTTCAATTTTTCTTAACCACTTTTCCTAATTTTATCACTCTTACTAAAACCTTCATACACCACACAATATTTGGGGGGGACTTGCTAGCAAGTCCTCAACTTGAATATAGATGGAACACAGATGGAACTCAGACTGAACCTATAATGAACTGATACTGAACTTTACTTTGAAATAATATTGAGCTGTTAACCAAGGATGAATGATACTTGCTGAAATAATATTGAGACTTTAATGAATAACTAATAGAAATACAAAGTTGGGGAGCTTAAGAATCTGATAAATCCACAGTGTAGACAATCCTATAGTACTGGGTATAGGCCTTGACCAAGGGTGTTGGAGAAAAACCAGAGAGAAAATCCCCTGTCCCTTTAGAAAAATAGAGTGAGATTTACTTGCTAAAGTAAGTTGGTTCCTGTTTTGCTAAAGCCCCCTTTTAAACACACTTGACTGCTTGATGAGCCAAGAAAGTAGTCCCCAGATAGACTACCAGACCAAAGAACTGAAATGTAGAACAAAGTCCACACCAGAGACAGCAAAGATACTTGATGTAGGCTGCAAATCCACACCAGAGACAGCAAAGATACTTGATGTAGGCTGAAAATCCACACCAGAGACAGCAAAGATACTTGATGTAGGCTGCAAATCCACACCAGAGACAGCAATAATACTTGCTATAGCTTGCAAGACTATAACAGAGAAAACAGTTGCCAAAGTTAAGTTAAATGAAGAACTCACTTGCAACAAACACAGCCAATTGTGGCCAGAAAACAGTGAAAACTGAGTGAGGAACAATGAGATCACCTCCGGATGGTTGTATGATGATTAAGGTTTCCCCAAACTGTCTTATTCACTATGTACACACAGACCACTAACTAAGAGCCCATGTGCACCCACCAATCTGGCGCCTGTACCCGCCAAATTGCATAAAAAAACCCTCCTAAAACAGAGGCGGGCAGGCCGCCCGACATCGGAGATGCCACCTGAAGCAGCCCGGCCTCCCTGAAGCCAGAAAACCAATAAAAACCACTAATCTACTTAGAAAAATTAGCTACAACTACTAAAACCTTTAAAACACGGAATTTCACTATAACAACATTGAGACATGAAATATAGAGAAAAATTAGCTCTATCCAATGGTACTAAGCACTTAACCCTAAGACTTAAGGTTAGCCCATAAAACACGAAAAACAAAATTAAACAGCAATCTTTTATAAATGAAAAATGAGGAAATGACCCCTTAAAACTTAGAGTATGAAAAATGTCTTCAAGACATAAAATATAGAGAAAAACCAGGGCTATCCAATGATAGTACCCACATACCCGCAGACCCAATATTCACGGAATAAAACCAGAAAAATACACAATTCCTTAACAGATGTCAATTATGACATGCACAAACCGCGCCAAATCACACAACAAAGGACCCTGCCAATGTTGGAAGACCACAACGGTATTTTTTAATAAAACACAATTTAATTCTAATTTTGAATCTCACTTTATCAGTAAAAAGACTGAAAATCATAGTACTTATTAAAAAGTTATAAATTCTAAGCTTTATAATGAGTAAATTAACATTTTGAGAAACAATATAAAGTTATATATGTGGCTCTTTTTGTTGAAAACTCTTTTTAACCCAGAATTTGAAGATTTGGTTTTTAATTTTAATCCATATTTCCTGATTCTTTATTTCATGTATTTTTATATTTTTTGTTCATTCAATAAAATTATTTTCAATTCAGTTGAGTTATCAAAAAATTATTGAGCCATCAAATCTCTTATATTTTTACTTCTAGAATACCATTAAACCACATATAACTAAACAAAAAGAATTATCAATGTGTTTTCTCAATCTCTGACTAAATGAAGTACTCTAATAAACTCCTTATACTCAACACTAATATTTGAGAAATTATTTGATTATAATTCTGTAAAAAGTATATCACTTATAATAGTATATTTTAATCCCGCTTTTGAAATTTTCAAATGCAATTCAATGATTAAAATAAAAAAAAATTCTTTTTTGAATTTTTATTTGTTCTGTTTATTTTTCAAATATTAAGTAGTTTTGAAATAAGCATTTAGTTAACATAATAAATATATGAGATTCCAGATATTTTAATAATTTAGTTCATTAAAATTCTATGAAAATATTGTCAGTTGGTGAGTGATTTCATGAGTTAAAATAATTAATCACTACTCAATGAATTTTCCATATGAAAAACTAAAATTCAAACTAGGAGTAAAATTTTAAAGATAAAATACAAAAAATAAGTATAAAATTCTTTAAATGTAATATTAATGCTTAAGTGTGCTTCCATGCTATATGGTGGAATAATTGCTATTTCAACCTAGGAATAAGCACCATAGATTTTCAAAAGTGGTCTCATGTCAAAAAATGTGGGTCAGGTCTAATTTAAGAGTAAATTAATGTGCAAGAACTGAACTTAATACGTAGAAGTGGTAATTTTTCATCATTATATTAGTTGCTCATTGAATAACTACCATATTATAACTATTATGTAAAAAAGACACAATAGGTATTTTGAGTTATACTAATATAAAAAAGCTAGTTTTAAAGTGATTATATTTTAATTAAAAAAATAATTATGCATATTTTAAATGAATAGACAGAATATTTCAATTCTATGTTGTTAATGAACAAATTAAGTAAAAAGTTTCAGGTTTCTTTTTTAGTCTTTGGAAAAAAGTTTTTTACAGGATTAATTCACAACTGAACATTTACACATACTTCTTAAATAGAATATATGATTTAACAATTTATCAATCATTTATTAGAAAAATGATATTCACACTGATAGGTAAAAATTATATTATTCTGCTATTAAATTTCTAATTCTTTAAAGCAAAATCCCTTTGAAATTATATGTAAACAGAAAATTTTATAAATCTTCTTGTAATTTGCCTTATAAATAAGAAATAATAGAATGAATATATTTAAAAAAAATGAATTTGGATAGAGAATATTTCAACTCATCAGTATACAGTTAAAGCAGAAACTTAAGCTTAAAATTTGAGTTTTTACAACTATATATATTTATTTGAAATATATTTATTTAAATTTTTAAAAGGATACCATTTTTACCCTATGAGATTTATCTTTAATTTACACATTTAAATCAAGAAAAAAATGTGAGGCTTTGAAGGATCTATATAATTTGTACTTAAAATGAACAAATTGTTTTTTTGAGTTAGTATGAATCTAAAAAGAAGATCTGATACCTTTTTTATATGTTATAAATGTATTAAAATAATTTTTAGTTATTGTCTTAATCTTTAATGAAGAAAAATAATTATTATATAATATTAGAAAATCAACATCCAAGTATTTATAATAAAAAATTTCTCCGAAATGATTCATCATTTGTATTTGTTTCCAGAAATTTAAAGTATTTAATATAAATCATTTTGAGATAAGAGTATACATATTTTTACATTTAAATATATTTAATAAAAATTTTAAAAAATTATGAATTTTCTCACAGTTTTACTAAGCTTAAACCACAGTCAGAAACAGGATCTTATTGTGAGTTCAATCCAAGTTCCACCAAAATTAAGTTATATTATTTTTGCAAAATGTAGATAGTCATTGAAATGTAAAAAACTTTTGTAAAAAAAGTACTCAAAAAGTTATTTATTTTATTTAATAAATTATAGAAAAGATATTGAGGAAGCTAAAATTCTCATTTTATTAAATTTTTGGTTATCATGACTAATTATTATTTCATGTACATTAATCATAGAACATAAAATAAACCAAAAGGTTTACTATATATATCAATGTGTTTCATTTTAAATATTTATTTAAATTTTATTTTTGAATTTAAAAATATTATACATCTCACTAAAATTGTTCCAAACTAAATTTAAAGCTCTATAAATTCATCAAATAAAAGAAAAAATATGCATTAGCTCAAAATTTAAATATAGGATTTTCTACCTTTTCTAACTTGTTTCAAATGTTTACCCATTTTATGGGTTTTTGATTGTATGTTAATTCTAAATAAACATTCTGTAAAAGACTTTCTAAAAAATCAAAATAGTATTTAATGGCTAGTTTTTACACTCCTGTATATCTTCAGTCTCAATTATTGGTACTTATTACAAACATTGAATAAACCAATAGCTTGTATGTGTTGAGGAGTATGAATAGTAATAAAACACTTTTACATGTTGCTTTTTATTGTGGAAAATGAGTGCTGAAATCAGACAGGGTAAGCTCTGTTCTTTGGCCAAAAAATAGAGTCCACATTCAGTTTTTTTCCACCTCATTTCACATCCTTTTGATCTCTATACATTCCTTTCTCTGCCTTTCTATTCCTTCTGACTTCATTCCCATATCTCTTCTTTTGATAAAAATCACAAGGCATTTACTTTAGTATCAAACTTTCATGAGTAAGTTTCCATACTCCTCACCACTCCCCTTCCCTCCTCTTTTAATTTTCACCCCACAACACTACTCTGGCTTCCCTCCTCATCTATACTCACCCCTTTCTCACTCCTCCCCACCCCAACCCATCTCTTTCACCTCCCACCTTGACCTTTATTTTCCACCCTTTAGCCCACCAAGCCATTTTTAAGATATCCTAAACATCTTGCTTCCAAATCCAACCTTCTTCTTCCCCATCCCAACCATTTGACCTTGAAATCATCTTGATCCTTTTGCTGCTTACCCAACCTCTTTGGCTTGTCAATTCACCCCTTTTTTCATATAGAGGAAGATTGGTGAGAAGGAGATCAGTTAATCTTATTCATAAAGATATGAGATATATAAGGGTCAATAAGGGATCAAAAAGGGTGATATGTGCAACAAATTAATTTAGGTGAGGTGAGGTGGTAGAGAGAGGGGTGGAGAAGGGGGATACAAGGGGTGGTGAGGGGAGAGGACTGGGGAGAGTAGTACTAAATTTAAGAGAATGAGAGAATGTGTGAGGGGAACCATATGTAAAGCAAAAAAGAGGGGAGGGAAGTATTAGGAAAGATAATTTTTAAAGAGAATAAATAATATACACATATAATAAATTATAGTGATTTGAAAATGAAATGGCACAAAACAAAAAAAAACTTATAACTATTGTGCAAAACTTTAGAGCCATATATTTTATTCTTGTTGAAATTTGACACATATTTTTTTTCTATAATGAAGGTAATGGTAAATTATTTTTTTTGAAAAAATAATGACAATAAAATATTTTTAAATCTAAAGTTATGGTATAAATATTAATTTTTTGAATTGTACAATTAACTAAAGTATTTTTACCATCAATTTTGAACTTTACATATCTTCTACTAATACTTTAAATCTTGAGAAATACTTAAGAATATATACTCGTACAATGAGAGCAAATATATACTTCAGGAAATTTTTATTAACAAAATTTTGATGAAAAGTATCATTTTAATATTTTTTTTCTTGAATGACTTTTTATAGTATTGGGAGATTCCTTTATAAATTAATTAGTAAAAAATCTTGTAAAAGCATGCAAAGGGGATTTAGCTCAATTTATACAACAATTTTTATATTTTTAAACAAAAAATAAAAAACATGATTTTTCACAATCTTATTGATGTGCCCACTTTTTTTTGGTTGTGGGGTTCACTTACTTCAATATTCCTACAAAAATTCTAATAAGTAAAGAATCAAGATTTATTTTTCTAATGATAAACTGTGCTTCACTAAATGTTTGAATTAATTTCAAGTTGTGTTCAAATTAAAATCAATATTTCCTCATGATTGTTTCAACACCACGTCAATGTGTGCTCAATTAGATATGAATTTGGGTTCAAGGTAGCAGAATTTCTAGCAAGTCCGCCTCCAATATTGTGTGGTGATATGTGATCATATTTTCTCAAAAAAAAAATTTTCTACCTTCTTTTTACCTTTCACTTTTCTCCCCTCCTTTTTCTTTTACTCCCTATCCCACAAATCTTAACCTTTTTCTTGTCCCATAAAATTTCTCCCCACTCTTTCCAATACTTTTCAATAATAAATCAAACCCATTCTGATCAATTTTTCTATCTCAATTATATTTATGGCCTCTTTAAACCCATTTTACTTCACTCTCTACCCATTTTTTTTCAACCAATATATCCAATTTTTATCATTACCATTTACCTTTTGCTACACCCAACCTCTAATCAATACATTTTAATTTCCTTTCAAAAAATTCAACTTGGTTTCTATAAGCTATAACAGGCATAAAGGTCAGGGGAAGTGGGAAATAGGGATGGGAAGAAGTGAAAAAGGGTAGCAATGCTTTTAAAGGGTCAGAGAGAATTTGATGGCAGAAGAAAAGTTTTAAAGTCATGGAAATAATTGTGTTTAGAGAAAAGAAAAGAATTTTTTAACGGGGGAATAAAATTCAAGATAATTTTTTATGTAAGACAAAAGGTAGGAATGGAGAGGTAAGTAATATTGTTCTACAAAATAAAATAACAATAAAACATGAGAAACATGGTATATAGCATGGACAAAGGAATGGAATCTACTCAAAAAAACAAATAGAAATGAAAAAAGCCATTTTTATACTATTCATTCTAATAAAATTGCATTTTATGTCTTTCTTTTTTTCATATTTTGATGATAAAGGGTTAATATATTGCAAAAAATACTATTAAATGCATATCTTTTTTATTTATTGAATAGAAAACAGAATAGATGGTTATATTAGAGCTTAGTTTATCACCAAAGTATTATTCCCTTAATTTTTATAAGTGTTTTACATTTCTCAGATATTTTAAATATCAATAATGGTTAATGAAATCATCATTATTAATATTTAAAATATCTATATTTTTTTGAATGATTTAGTATAGCATCTTATAATTTTACCATATCTTAAAAATAAAGTAAAATTATTTGAGCATTTAAGATCACTTTTGTTTCAATTTAAATTGGCTCGTGTCTAGTTTTACATGCAACAAAGTATAAAATTATTTTAAGCATTTTTTAGCATTCCAGACTGGCTTAGCTGTGGGGAGGGCTAATTTCAACATAACATTACAAAATTGAGTTTTTAATGCTTCAATATTGTTTTGACAAATTTTGAAATTTACTTCAATAAATAATTAAGCTAGCTTCATCACAGGTTCAATTTATTTTCACACATTATTCCTTATTTTTTCATCATTACCTCAATTTGTGCTCAATTAGATATGGATTCATGTTCAAGGTTACAAAATTTCTAGCAAGTCCACCCCCATACTGCATGGTGAGTTCTTTAGTGCTGATAAAATGTTTTGTCTTGTTGATCCAATTTCTTTCAGTCTGATTTTTAAATGATATATTTTTGAAATAAACTTTAAATAAACTGTATTTGTCTTGTGATGATTCCACTTCTGAGAGTAAGCTTTGAATTCCTTCAGACTCCCCTCTACTATTCTCTACTTTGTCACAGCATGAGAGAGTGGGCTCCTCACCCACTGAGCCAAATACTTTGATTCCATTCTTGCCTTTAGGTCCTCCAAGCTTCCACACAAGTAATCTACCAAAGAGACCCCCTAATATTCCAACCCCTATCCAACTTCAATGATTCAGAATCAAAATATCCAAAAAAATTTCCAAACCTTCAAACCACTCCTAAAATATTTTGTCACAATTCTTCATATTTGCCAGACTTTCTTAGCACAATTATTTTCAGTCTTTAACAATCTCCACCAATAAACTTTAAGTTTTCTACCTTTCTCCAACCATAATAAAATAAGTTAATTTTATTTCATCTTCATTTCCTGAATTTAGTTGCACCATACCCATCAATAACTAAGTTTTCCAAATGAGTGAGTATCAGTAAAAGTGCTGATGAACCAGTGATAAATTAACATCGCCTTTGAAAAAACTTAGGGAACCAAGCTTTTAATGTATTTCCAGTTTAAAGTCTTGGTGGACTACCCTTCTGCAAATCCCTAAAAATTTTCCATATCACCATGCAATATGGGGGGGCAGAATTTCTAGAAAGTCTGAAACCTTGAATTCTAATTCATATATTTTTCAGCACACATTGAGGTGGTGATGAAACAATCATGAAGATATATTGAATTTACTTTGAAAACACCTTGAAAATTATTTGAACCTTCATTGAACCACAGTTGATTAATAGTTCAAAAATATTCACAGCAGGAAAAAAGTGTGCACTAGACCTCTAGTGCTTTTTTCACTTCCTGAAATAATTCCTGGTAGAATTCCAAGTGGGACTTCCATCTGATACCTCCCTCCCCTAATTTTCCATTATTTTCAATCTGCCTTCCTATCCTAACCCCTTATCTCATTGCTAACTTTGCAATCTACTTACCCTTTCTACCCTATCCCTTCCTTTCACAGTGAGAAAACAACTCTCCTCTCCTTCCACCCCTCTCCCTTCTCATCTCTTTATTTCTCACACCTCCCCCAGAACCTCACTCACCTTTCCCAGCCCACTGTCATTATTTAGTTTTATTAACTTTGTATTTTTTTCCTTTTCCATGTTTCTTCCCTACAAATATCTTCCTTTCTCAAAACTTGACCACATTTTTTTTGGTAAACACAAGCAACTCAAATTCTGAAATATGTATTTAGTTACATAATTTTCCACCTGGAGTGGGTTATAATTCCTCAATATTTTATTCCTTGTTATTTCTAATTTATAAATATTAATTATTCTCAAGTTTATAAAAGTTTGGCTACTAACAAAGCCCTTGCATGCCTCCACGGCACTATTCACCCCTCCCATCTCATTGCTCACCTCACCCAGAAAATAGAAGGACTGGGGAAGGCTGGGGAGGGTGAGAGTGGGGCGTTACAGGGCTGGGAGAGGTTATAAAAAGCCCCTAATCCACTTCAGGAAGGCTGGCAAAGGTGAGCGAGGGTCTTCAAAGGGCTAGGAGAGGTGATAAAAGCCTCTCACCTACTACTCCCAGCCCTACTTAGTCTTTACAGCACCTCGCTCACATCTCCAGCCAAATTAAGAGACTAGGGAGGCTGGGGGAGGTGATTCAGGGGCCTTAAAAGTCTGGGAGAGGTGATAAAAGCCTCTCACTAACTTCTTCCAGCTCTCCTTAGACTTTACAGCACCTCGCTCACATCTCCAGAAAAAGTAAGGGACTGGGGGAGGCTGGGGGAGTTGAGTGAAGGGATGGAAAGGTCTTGGGAAGGTGAGAAAGGCTTAGGGGAGGTAAGAGAGAGCTCAGGGATGTGGAAAACAGACTGGGGAGGTGAGAGAAAGGCTTGTGAGGGCTAATGGAGGTGATTGGGGGGAGTGAAGGGAATGGGAGGTGAGCAAGAGGTTGCAAAAGGGGTGGAGTTGTGTTAAAAGTGAAAATAGAGTATAGGGGAGTAGTGAGGAAGGCTTAAACTTAGATTTTTAAGCTTAAAGGGTGTAGCAAATTTACCAGGAGGGCAATAAAATGTTGGGGAGTGGTGATAGAATTAAAAGAAATGACAAAGCAGAAAAAGTTGTGTGGAGAGATTGAGAGGTTATCCATTGAGGTAGTGAAAAATGGAGAGTGAACTTTGTTCTTTGGGCAAACATCAGAGTCCACCACCTCAATCTACAGCTCTATTCTGCCAATATGGAAAATGATTGATAATTATTTTTTATTGATATTTTTGAACTTAACCCATAGTTTATATGTCTTCATATTATATTTTTAATTTAAAATGAACTTTAAGACTAAGAAAGTAATTCAGTAAAATAATTGGTAATGAATTACTATTTTGCTTTTTTGCACAAGAATTCACCAAATGCTTCTGATGACTATACATGATATAAATAAAAAATATAATAGGAAAATCTTAGCAAAAAGTTGAAAACTAAAAGAAAACATTTAAAAAATTTTTAAGCTATTGAACTTATTTATTTTATGAGTTTATTGTATTTATTTTAAAATGTAATAGTAAAATATGTTGGTTATATTAAAAATAGCTTTTAATTAAATTAAATAATTCAAGAAAAGGTTGAAGAAAATATTTATCTACATATATAACCATTTAGGTTAATTTCTTGTTTTGTGATTGCAATATATAACTGGATAATTGACTGTAATAACTGAAAATTTAAAAAATTTCAATAAGTTATCTACCTCAATATATTTATGATAATCTATTCAGTAACAGAAAAAACTTTCTGAGTCCTTTCTTTTACTAATTTTTTTTCATTTCAATGACTATATACATTATCAAAAAATTATTTATCATGATTTTGGTGGAACTTAGATTGAAGTCTCAATGCAATCTTGTTCCCAAGTGTGGTTCAAGCTAATTTAAGCCATGAAAAAATTTATACTTTTTTAGAAGTTTTATTAAATACACCACACAATATGGGGGGCGGACTTGCTAGCGAGTCCGCAAGCTTGGACCCAAACTCACCACAGATTGAACACACATTGAGCTATTGATAAAGGTACCATACAATCAGGGATGAACACCACTCAGCAGAACAGTTATAGGTGGGTGTTCAAGTAGAGTTCAGTATGAGTTCAGTCTTAGTTCCATCTGAGTTCAGGTTGATGACTTGCTAGCAAGTCCACCCCCTATATTGCGTAGTGATACTTTTAAATATAAAAATAATTATATTTTTATATCAAAATATTTTTATTAAATACTTTGAAGTTCTGAAAATAAGTACAAATTAATAATCATTTTTAGAAAATATTATATCAAAAATAGTTTTAAGGTGATTATATATTATTATGATATTATTTATTTCCATATAACAGATTAAGAAACTACCTAAAAATCAATTTTATTCAACTATATTATATAAAAATGTTATCAGCTCTTCTGCTTAGATTTGAAATGTTTAAAAAAACCTTATTTTTGCCTTAGGTATACATTATATAGAGTATTCAGAGCATCATATTAATTTTTTAGACTTATACTTGTAAGTTGAAGGGAAGTCTCACAGGATAAAATTGGTCATTTTGTAAAAAAATAAGTAAATATCTTTTAAATCAATATATTTTTTTATAAAAAGTTAAATTTTAATATTTATGTTTTGTTTTAAATCTTTTATGTAGATTTGAAATTTTTCTATTTAAATTAATTTTTATAACAATATACTCATTCCAGTATTGCTTTGTGATAAGGCCAATTTCATGAAAATTTTTAAATTCTTGTGTTTAAATAAAATATTAAATGGATTGTTTTTCATACACTTATAAATTGAATAGAAACATCATATAATATCTACCAGTTTGCATAAAAATCATAATTTCAATAAATCATTGATAAATCTTGAACCCATATATTTAATTTTAAAATTGTGTGTAAGTTTATAGTTGTGAATTACTCCTATCAAAAATTTAATTCTAATGACTAAAAAAGAATACCTTCAATTTTTCATTTAATTTATTTTTTAACACCATAGAATTGAAATATTTTTTATTTTAATTTAAAACATGGAATAATATTATTTTTAATTAAAAGATTATTGCCTTTACAGCTGCTTTTCTACATGGGTATAATTTAAATTACCTTTTATGTCTTTTTTAAAAAATAAATATCATAAAATAGTTTTTCACTTTGAAACTGATATAATTATGAAAAAGCACCACATTTACCTATTTAATGCAGTTCTTGAACAATAATTTAATCACAATATTTACCTGAAGCAAACTTTTTAACATGAGAACACTTTTCAAATTATATGGTGGTTATTCCCAGGTTGACACTGAAATTATCCCACAATACAGCATTGAAGCAAAATCAAGCACTAAAATTAAAGTTTAAATAAATTTATACTACTTTGTTTTTATTATCTTTAAATTTTTACATCTAGCTTGAATTTTGGTCTTTTATATGGAAAATTAACTAAGTAATGATTAATTATTTCAACTCATGAGATTACTCTACCAAATAACCATATTTACATGGAATTTTGATGAAATACAACATGAAGATTTCCAGAATATCATATATGTATTACATTGAATAAATTTATATTTCAAAAATTCTTAGTATTTGAATATTCAATAGAAAAAAAAAGAGCCAAAAGATATCTCCTCTTAATTTTAATCATCTTCTTGCATACAAAAATGTAAAAAGTGGATTAAAATTCACTGATATAAGAACTATACTTCTTTCTAGACATATAATTAAACAATTTATCAATTATCAGTGCTTAGTGTAAAGAGGCTATTAGAGGACTTCATTGAAACAGAAATTAGGAAAACATATTTCTATCTCTTATTTTTTTAATTATGAATCTTTTCACAGTATTCTAGAATAAAAACTTGAGAATTTTTAAGGTTCAACATGTTTCTTAAATAAATCCATTGAATTGAAAATAATTATATTTCATAATCAGAAATAATAAAAATACAAAAAAAAATTTGGTAATATAATTTAGATTAAAGAATAAAAGCTTCAAATTTTTGGTAAAAAGGAGTGATCAATAAAAAGAACCACTGATCTTACTTTATATTTTTTCAAAAAAATAGAATAAAATCATTAGAGAGGTTAAAAGTGATGTTTTTAAAGTAAATAGTATAATTTTTAGTCTTTTTAATGATCAAGAAAAATACAAAATGAAAATAAAAATGAGTTTTATGGAAAAAATTCTGTGAATGGATCAGATTATTAATCTTCCCTTGTTATTATTTCTATAAATTATTCATTAAACTTTCACTATTATTCTAGCACAGACTCATCCATTTTGGTTAAGAGCTCAAGATGAGTTCAAAGTAAAGTTCAGTCTGAGTCAAGTCTGAGTTCAGTCTGAGTCCAGTCTGAGTTCCATCTGACTTCAAGTTGAGGACTTGCTAGTAAGTCCCCCCCCACTTTTGTGTGGTATATAAAGATTTAATTGCTAGTTTAAGGTCATAGTGAACCAAAGAGAAAGTAATTTCCAGTTTATGGTCATAGTGGACCTAATCCTTTTAGTTTATTCCAGTTTTAAGTCATGGTGGAACACACATTCCATCTATTCCAACTGTCTACTGGTGTCCTTGAGCCCCAAATTTTTCCACTCTCCCCTTTTTCAATTTTGTATCCTCCTATCCAGGTTATCTTTTACATAATAATTATCAATTTTTCAAAATGACTCCTTCCAACTTCAATTCTTCTAAAGATCAAGCCTGTGACTACTTCTCCTTTATCAATCAAGAGTGCACCTACACTTATAACCTGAAATGAAACACCTACAACAGGGCCTGTTCCAACTGTTTTGAAATGAAGAGAAAATTCTCTGGCCTCAAATAGGGCACCTTCTCATTTCCAGCCATCAGCTTTACTTCCCACTGTCATCCTTCTACTCCATCTCCTAAATCCACTACCTCCAAAAATCCTACTCCTTTTACACCTTCAGCCTTTATGAAAACTCCTTTTGACTCTGAAATCCAGGTTCCTCCTTCATCTGCTCTACTTTCTGCTCCATCTCTTCAGTCAAGGCTCTCTTCTACCATCCATAAAAATCCTACTGCTCCTAAAGCTATTTTGAATCCATCTGAAACTGTCTGGATGTCTCTCCTTTTCCATCTACTATCTCTCCGCAACCTATAACAGAGCCTATACCTCCTCATCCTAAATGAAGCAGCCCCTATTGTCCTGATTTTTTTATTTCTTCAAAAAGACCCAGATCTCCTAGTCCTCCAGTATTTTTTTTCAAGAAAAGGCCAAGTAGCATAGCAAAAGGTTCATCTATTCATCCCAACCTTCAAACTCCCTAACCTTTCTCAAAACTCTTGCTTATCACAGCATACTAAACCCCTATTCATCCCTTACTGAATAAAAATTTCTACAAAGTCTACCGTTGAACTTTGATCTTGACACTATTGATTCTAGTGAGTAAAAAAATCTTCTTTCACTCTAAATTTTAAAATATTTGATGTTTATTGATGATCTAATACATATTCTGCTGGATCTGTTTATTCTCCATTCACTTATTATATCCCAGATCCAGAACTGTCTTCTGACTCTTTAAAATTTGATGAAGTTTCACAACAATTATATTCAATGGTCAACATTAATATTGCCCATTATAAATATTACCCTGTAAAGATTGAAGGGAATTATACTCCACGGAACACATCTTTAGATTTCATTTTAAAATAACCACCTGGTTGGAGCACCAATAAGATAATTAAATTGATGAAATAAAGAAATTCACTATATCATCTGCTGAACCATTCACCATGACTTCTTCATAAAAAGAAAAACTTCCATAGATCTTTTGGCTTCTTGAGAAAAAAATTAAAAGAAACTAAAAAACTCTATAAAATCATATAAATTTAATATTTTTATTACAGGTATCAATGTTGACCAATCCACAATTAAATTAATTGCAGATAAAAATCATTATACCACAATTATCTCACGCAATTATTTTTGCTAATAATTGGGTTATTAGACCTTTTATGTGTCAATTTTCACCTCTATCCAACATTTTTATTCTCAATTTTTAATAACCACATCTTGGAAAAATTCTTTGTTAACCACATCTTGCACTAATTTCTGTCATAAGCAGATACTTTCTACATATTCTATCCATTCAGAACCCCTTTTTTTCTCATCTGTTTGATTATTCTCATTTTTATCTTCAAATATCTCAACATGCCTTGTTGTCATAGATCTTCTCAAAGGCAGCCTTCAACCTGTTTTTCTTCAAATCACACTACTCCCTCTTTCCCCCACTCAGCTTAGAAATCAAAGAATTTTCAACTAAAAAATGATAATCTCATACTTATCAACTGGCTAAAAACTAAAGCTAATTATAATTCTTATTTTGGTACTGAGAATGCAACTAAAGTATGATTGACCCCTGCATCAAAATTCAATGTATATATTCTAATGGCCAATGAATTAAGAAACAAGAGAAAGGGAAGGATTAATCATTTTCCTATCAGATGTGTTAAAACTTCAAGAAATATTGAGCTAAATACAAGAAGGCTAATACTATTTCATCTTCCACTTTTTTTTGGTATTACTGGCCTTGATATCAGTAAGGGCATCAAATCTATAGACAATAAACTTTATTCCTTATGTCCTTACTATAAAGAGATGGATTTCATATTTGGAGAGTGAGCTGTTGTTAATCCTGAATACATTTTGGATGGAGAAGATGATATCTCCAAACATGATGTTGAAAGAAACTTTTTTCCTTCCTCTTCTACTCAAGCCTCCCTTCATTTGACTTCGAGAAATCAAGATATCTTTTCGATAGATCTTTACGGAGATATAAACCAACTTGATCTTACTCAAGTGAGATTTAATTTCTTTTTATACTTCTTTACTTTTTTAGATACATCTCTTTTTCTTATTTCTAAAAAGGCCAATGAACAAATCCAGGAGCCACAATAAAGCAAGTGCAAAGCTAGCATCAACAATGAAGAGGAAAATTTTACCTCCAAAAAAAGTGAAGAAAATCAACCACTCTGAATTTCAACAGTCAAAGAAAAAAAAAGAGATAGTTTTTTACCAAACACCTTTTTCTTCTGTTAATAATTTTCTGTAGAAATGTGAATCTGGTAAGTGATAGCATACCTCTTAGTAACTAAGTCAGTTTTTCTTTTCTTTTGTTAATCTTTTTTTTTACTCTAGGTAAATTTGAAGTTTCAAGAGATACTCTTCACTGTTAAAGAGCAAAAATACAAGCTTTCTTTATGCAGAAATGATAAGGAACAAGACTTGGAGGAAAAGAAATTCAAGCTTTTTTTACAGAGGGATGAGAGGGAAAATGACTTGGAGGAGAAGAAATTTGAGATGAAGAAAGAGGAGAAGTCTCTCAAGTGCAATCTCCTATTGAATCAGATAAAACTCAAGTATCAACTTGAAGATGGTTCCAAAAAGAAAGTTTTCTTTATAGAATGCATTTAAGCTAATAAATCTGTTGAGGAAATCAAATGCTTAATGAAATTTTTTGATTGATTAGTAGTTTTATAAATTTATTTCCCATTTCACTTGTTTATAATTTTTTGCACATGAAATCTAACTGGTATAATCCTTACTCTGTGTTGTTGGTTAGACTGCAAATTGATGTGTACATAATTTCCAGGTTTTTCCTGACTGTGAGAGAAAAAAAAATTAATAAAAAAAACAAAATTAATAAAAAAAAACAAAAAACACTCACCTTAAAAAAACAACCAAAGTTTCTGCAACTAGAAGCAACTTTGGTTCTCTCCAAGTCAGGAAGAACCTGGCTGGAGAGAAAAAAAATGCAAAAAAAATGATTAAAAAATGAAAAAGATAAAAAACACACACACACACACCTTAAAAAACAACCAAAGTCACTGCAGCTAGCAGCAACTTTGGTTCTCTCCAGCCAGGAAGAACCTTGCTGGGGGATATAAAAAAAATACAACAAAATATTGAAAAAGATAAATAAAAAAAACACTCACCATAAAAAAAGACCAAAATTGCTGCAACAAGCAGCAAGTTTAGTTCTCTCTCAGCCAGGAAGAACTTGGCTGGGAGAGAACAAAAAATACAAAAAAAATTATTTAAAAAAATGAAAAAGATAAAAAAAACACACCTTTAAAAAATGAACAAAGTCACTGCTAATTTCAGAAACTTTGTTTCTCTCTCAATGAGGTTCTTGCTGGCTGGGAGAGAACAAAAAAATACTAAAAACAAAAAACAAAAAACACTCACCTTAAAAAAATGGCTGACGTTTCTGCAACTAGCAGAAAATAGAATAAAAAAATGTCAGCCTAGGTATCTCTGAGACTGAGTAATTCTTATATTTAAAATAAGATAACCTTAAATACATTAAGCTTATATCTTAAAAATAAGGTTAAAACACTTATATATATAATTATTACACTATTATATAACTTATAGTAGTTTAAATAGCTTATTGATAGCCTTATAATACTTATTAAGGTGTTTATGGAGTTATAATATATTTATCTTAAGTGATATTAAGTAATTATTGATATACATAAGCTTATATGTATACATAAATCTCATATTCAGTGAAATATGCAGTATATTATGTATATTTAGGTCTATAAGTGGGTTTTGGCCTCTTAATAGCCTATAACCTTTGTTTTTCTGCTTATTCTAGGTCATATGAACATATTCAGTGGATTCACAACGCGTACAGAAGCATAAACATCTATTTCAGGCGCATGCACTCAGTTTGGACAACTTAATCTGTTTCCTTGGATGGATATTCATGGATTTATGGGTTGGGAGGTCATTGCTGGGTTAATATGGATGCTTGGGGATGTTATTGGGGGCTTGGAAATTTAATTTGTTTCTTTATATTCTTTGGGTTTGATTTTATTCCTTTTGGATTAGTTATTTTACCTGTTTCTTTATGGTATCTGCTTTTATCTGGATTTTCTATTTATGGTATGGGTCTTTGTTATCATTAATTGTGATGCAGGGTCCTTAATGGAGGTCTGGGTGTTGAATCTTCTTGAAGTGGGACGCCATGGGGAGGTGATGGGCCCTCAAAGTGCTTTAATTTCCGGGGATAGCAGTGACATCATCTGGATTGAAGGTCTGTGCACTCCAGTGGATTTTGGTATAAGTAAGGGAGGATTTTGACAGTTATTAGACATCACTTACTTACTACAATTAAATTAAACATTTAAAACACAATTATTATCATTTAGAAATATATTATAAAGCCTTTATAAATTGATATTATCATTATATAAGCTATAACTATATTCTATTTATCAATTTTCCACTACTAGCACACATTTAAATCCAAGTATTGTGAGTTTTATTTGAGTATAACTATTTTATTAGTCTTCCCCTGAGGTTTAATCACTAAATCATTTATCAATAAGTAGAAGGACCATTAATAAATACTATTAAATCATACTTATATACTAGATACACTGACAATTGGGGTCTTTCCTTAGTTTTTACTTATTATTTAGTATAAGCCTTGGGATGTCATTTTTCCTTTAGTATAGCTCAAAAGCAAACCTAATATTTGGGTCTGCTGCACAATAGTGCGTCATCATAACTCAGTGATTGCAGAAAAGAATCCTTATAATAATTTTACTAATTTTTTATAATTAAAATTAGGTATTTACAGTAGTAACTTTACCCAATATAAACCTAATTTTACTTGGTATTTGGTCACCAATATAACACCCAATTAAATTGGTATTTGGTTAAATCTTGGTAAGATATTAATTCAGCCTTATGAAGGTCTAGTTAAACTTATTATTTTATTTTTAACAGATTTTTTCAAATTTTTCATATATTTTATTTAAATAAATAAAGATTTAAATTCAGGGTAAGCTCCAGTGATTTTTATTAGTAATAACATTGCTAATACTTTTAATCTTCTAATTCCAATAGGTTTTCCTTTCTTTAGACGTAAGATATTGTTATTATTATCAATATGAGTGCTCCCCAGGACAATTTAAGTGAAAATCCTGCTTATAATACCAGGTCTGAAGCTAACAAAAATATTGCTCCAGGACAGAACCATGGAGGGTCAGTCATACCCCCAGGCAGAGCAAATGAGTATAGAGGAAAAATACACCCTCTTAAAAAAGATTACCATTAAAAAGATGTCTCCTCCTCTGAAGGATCAACTATCCCATCTTGCAAAAAAGTTACTGAAGTTGGAGGAATAAAAGTCTCTCATGCTCAAGGAGTCAGAGCAATTGCAGAAAAATTTCAAGGTAGGATTCCAGCAGATGAATCAATCACTGGTAGAGCTAAAGGGAGGCCAGCCAAGTCAGAAACCCCCTACCCCAGGAGGGTCACATCACTCCCAGGAGAAAATCCTGGTAGACAAATGGAAGTGGGATTGGTTCCATCAACAATGGTCCAGTCACAGCTGCAACAGGGATCCTCCTCATCAGACTTCCTCAGTTCACCCCTACAAGGGAAAACAAAAGCGCCAAAAATCAGGGCTCACACAAATTCCGTGGTAAGTAGATTACCCTCGCATATTGAACATAATACTGATGATTACAATATAGGTAATATTATTGATGTCAAATCTGTGCAAAAAATAGAGGAGGACTTAAGAAAATTAGGTTTTGATGTAGATACACCTGACTTGTCTTTTGTCATTAACAACAGTACTATTTATAAAAATAATACAGTTAATCCCCAGTTGCCACCACTTACTTGCGAGATGAGAAGTTCACAAGAAAGTGAGAGAATTGAGAAGGAAGTCATGAAGTATTTTAACAATTATCCAACTGTCCATAGAATTATTTCAGCATTGTGGAATAGAATGACTGATTGTGAGGAACAGACAGTTAAGCTCACAAGTGATACAATTTCATCCTTAACATTGAAAATTTCTCAACTGGAAACAGGTAATAAAGAATTAGAGAATGAACATTTTTCTCTAACTCTTAAATATGATTCATTGAGTAATAAATATAGTGAACTTTCAAACAAATTCTGAGAGTTGGAAAAATTGTATGAAGCACTTTTATTGAAAACTGAATAAAGAACTAAGTTATCTTTTGGCCAGACAAATGAAAGTTTCTCTGAGCTGCTAAAAAGAATTACTAAAGTTGAGAATGAAGCTGCAAATCTACTGATGAATCAGGATAATCATAAGTATACTCAGTATAATAATAATTCTTTCATTGGCAAAATTGAATCTCATTCCTTCCCTGTACCACCACAACTAAAATCATCTAGTGGTAGTGTCAAATCTAAAAATGTAAGTCACAAATATGTACAGGTGGAAATACAAGACCATTTATCAAGAGTAAATGAGTTATTGAATTTACCTAAGATTAGTGAAATAAAATCCAATCAGAAGAACTGGCCTAAGATCAATCAGTACCTGTCACCGGACAACCTACGCACAAGGTCGAGGACGTTCCTGTAAGTGAGATGAGGAGTTTAGATACTTCTTCAAAGCACAGAGGAATGATTCAAGGGAGTGGTTCGAAGATGACTCGAAGGAAGAACTACTGTTTTGAGTTTTGTTCGAGAAGGATTCTAATATAATTGAAAGGTAATATTAAAATTCTTAAGATCTCACGAAGGGTTGGAAACTCAACAATCAAAGATTTAGGATTTAGAGATGATTATTGAGAAAATAAAGAAAGATATAATAATAATGAATTAACTTAAAGCTTTACAACTATTAACTATAAATACTTTTTATAATTTAATTCTAAAGAGTATCGAACCAAAAACCCAACCCCTTTTATATTTTTTACTCCTCCTTGCATTGAACTCATACCCATCCACCATTCCACGCACCACAGACCATTAATATACATCCATTACACCCGGACCCTCCTCACTAAAATCTGTTAACCCTTTAATCCTTCACTAACCATTCCGTCCATGCTCGCTACCCCTTAATAAACCACAGACATTTCATAAACCTTTTAATGTACTATTATATTAACTATTGCGCTGTGCGTCGCTTATTGAAAAAAGACTAAGACACACTATTGAGAGATTGACTAATTTAGATTTAGAGTTTAGGCTAGCGTGGTTGAATAGCAAGTACACAAAGGAAAGTCACAGTTGCTATGGAGAATTGCTTTCTGCGCTTCGAGTATGGATTTGAGCCTCTTATTATTGATTTAATGAGCTGCTTTTGCCTCGAGTGTCACGTGGCACGTGACAGTACCCAACTTATGATGGGGAAGCCAGCTCTGATTGGCAACATTTTATCCAAAGAATTGACCACTTGAAATTCTCATATTACCAGATGAAGAAATAATATCAAAATTAATCTCTTTATTTAAGGATGTTGCTTTATTATGGTTTGAAGCTGTTTTGAGTAAGGGTAAAGATTAATCTTGGGCTGAATGGAAAAATCAAATTGAAAAAAAATTTGGAGGCTCTAAATTCAGGCTCACTCAGCAGAGATTTTATGAGAAAACTAGGTATAATCCGTTGAATGGTGACAAACCTATGGTATTTTTAATGAATTTAAATAGAATATTAAAAGTCATTGAGCCTAACATGGATTTTAGCTTATGGAAAGATATGATAATATATAAATTACCTATATCCGTCAGAGACATTGTTGTATCTAGAACAATTAATGTTACCAAATATTCTGACTTTATTAATATTTGAAATGAAATATCATTAAACCATAAGTATGAATCAAGGTATTTCACTTATAAACAAAATGTTGAACCTGTGAAAAATCAGAATTCAAAAACACTTCAGGAAAAACAGAAAAAACCTACTGCACCTGTAGTACCAAAAAAGTATGAAACAAATACTTGTTATAAGTGTAAAAAACCTTGGGTTAAAGGTCACAAATGTGAGAAGAATATAAATATTGTTGAAAATCAATGTGAATCTGAATCTGAAACTGAAAAAAGTAAAGAATCAAGTGATTATGACAGCAATATCTCATATAGTGAGGAAAATGAAGTCTGTATGTTGGAAGATGATTTGTCCATCTTTGAAAATCAAATATTAAACATGGACTCCAATGAATCTTTATTGAATTTTGAGGATGCTGAAATCATTAAAGATATACAAGCTGAGAACTATAGAATGACACCTATCACGGTTCCAGCTATCATTTCTGGTGAAAATTTTAATATAGTATTGGACACAGGAGCTGCTGGTTCTGTTGTTTCTACTATTACATAACAGAAAATTGATAGTGAATATAAGTCTAAGCTTGAACCCCTTCAAAGTAAAAATTGGAGAGGTTTTGGATCAATACTACACCCCATTCTTAGATACAAAGATGTTGTTTTATTTAAAAATCAATACAGTTATTTAAGAGTAACTTGTGACTTTGTAGTAATGGATAATACTAACTTTAGTAACTGTTTTATCTTTGGAAATGATATTCTGACTATGTTTGGTGTGAAATTAGACCCTGCTAATAACAATTTTACCATTGGAATGTATGGTAAAAGGAAATTTGAAATATATTCTTTTAACACAGTCTTACACATTGAGTCAGTAACAAATATTCTGTGCAAAGGAAGAGAATCCAATGGAATGGAACATCTGGAAACAGAAATTTCTAAAGCATCATTTAGAAATCAGATAAGTGAAGCTGAGAAAAATAATATTTATGACTTAATTAAAGCATTTCCAATGGCTTTTGCACATGGTACAAATGAAATTGGTGTTGTAAAATATCATGAGATGAAGATTAGTTTAACCTGTGATATGGATAATATTCCTGCTAGTCTTAAAAAGAAACCTTACCCTGCTTCACCAATGAAGGGGAAAGACATAGAGGATAATATTAAGATTTTATTAAATATGAACATTCTTGAGAAGGTTGAAACTACTATTGTGTAATATCAGCAGTGCTAATTTCTTATGAACAAGATAAAGCAAGACTGTGTGGTGATTATAGAGCCTTAAATAAATTTAAAGTAGATGATATTTATCCCTTTCCAAGGATTGCCTCTATAAATGCTACCTTTAAAGGTGCTAAGTATATAAGTTGCTTAGATGGAAATAAAGGGTACCATCAAATTCCTGTTGAAAAGAATTCATAGAACTTTTATTTGATAACAACACACATGGGAATTTATAAATATATCAGGATGTGATTTGGACCGAAAAATACTCCATCAGTATTTCAGAAGTAAATGGATATAAAATTCCATAATGAGATGATTGAGGGATGGTTAATGGTATACATTGATGACATTATAGTGTTCTCTAAGACATATGATGAACACTTAATCCATTTAAAGAAGGTATTTCAAAAAATGGATGAAATAAAAATTACCCTTGCATTGAAAAAATGTAAATTTGTGTTTATAACTTTAAAAGTGCTTGGTCATATTGTATCTGGCTTACAAATATGTGTAGACAAAATAAGGTGGCTGCAATAAAGAATATTGGCATTCCTCAAATGTAAAGTATGTAAAATCTTTTCTTGGTATGTGTGGTTATTATGGACAATATATAAAAAACTACCAATTAATTGCTGCACCATTGACCACACTGATAAAGAAATCAGAAGCTTTCATTTTGAATAATGAAAGACAACAGGCTTTTGATAAGTTGAAAGAATTTTTGATGACAGCTCCTATCTTGAGATTACCAGATTTCCAATTGCCTTTTGTATTATATATAGATGCAAGTTTTATTGGTCTGGGTGCTGCTTTGAATCAAAAACAACTTATTTAAGTGAAAATGTCAGAAGTAGTAATTTGCCATATTTCATGTACTCTAAGAAGTAGTGAATTAAAATATGGTTCTACTCAAATTGAATGTTTGGCAGTAGTATGGGCTCTTGAGAAGCTACATTATTACGGTGAAGACCAAAAATTTGAGTTAATAACTGACTGTAGTGCAGTTAAGTCACTCTTAAACATGAAAACTCCTAATAGACACATGTTTAGATGGAAATTGGCTGTACAAGAATACAGAGGCCGGATGACTATTACACATAGAGCAGGAACCTTGCACTCTAATGTAGATCTGTTATCTAGAGTACCTCTGCCTAATAATGATGATAATCCTGCTTATGTTCCTGAGTCAGAGATTATTAACATTTATGGCATTTATATTGTAGATCTTGAGGATGAATTTATGCAATCAATTCTTGATAATTATAATTCAGATCCTGACTTGAGTAAATTAACTACAATATTAAATGATCCATCTAATGCTTCAATGAATGTTTTAATAAAAGCATTACCAATTAAGTATAAAGAGGCATTAGAAAAAGTAAAATTTTTCATTGAGGATGGTTTTATATATTACACAAAAAAATTAAGTAATGTAATTGTGATTTCCCCTTCAATGAAGGAGTTAATTTTAAGTATATGTCATGATGATATTTTAGCAGGTCATTTTGACTACCATAAAACATTAACCAGAGTGTAAAACACAGCTTGGTGGATTAGAATGTCTGAGGATGTTCAAAAATATGTTGAGACGTGTGATTCTTGCCAAAAATCAAAAAGATCAACAGGAAAAAGAGCTGGTTCATTACAACAAATTGAGAAACCAAAATCCCCATGGGAAATAATTAACATGGACTATGTAACATGTTTTCCAATAGCAGGGCATAAGAGTTATAACTCCTGCTGGGTAATTGTAGATAGATTTACAAAAATGTGTAAATTTATTTCTACCCACAAAGAGGATTCTGCAAAGGACTTAGCTTTTTGGTGGTGAACACAAGTGTTAAATATAGCAGGTTTTCCCAAAGAAATAGTCTCAGAAATAAATCCTAAATCTACTTCTGAGTTCAGGAAATCACTTATGGATGTTTCAGGGTGACAATTAAAACTTTCTACAGAACACCATCCACAAACTGATGGGCTAGCAGAAAGAATGATACAAACTTTAGAAGATATGATAAGAAGATATTGTGCTTTTGGTCTTAACTTTAAAGAAAATGAAAAATTCAGGCATGATTGGGTAACCCTTATCCCAGTTTTATAATTTGAATACAATAGTGCAGTACATTCTGTCACTGGCAAAAAGCCATTTGACTTATTGTTGGTATGGTAGCAGCGTCAGCGTTTCTTCCGGAGTGAACCGGAGTTACACACTTCTGCTGCACCATAGGATATACTACATACAATTGCATAAATCACTAAGCATATAGTATTGTGTACTTAACACCCCCCCTCTTAGTGATTTCCCTAAAACCGTAAAATGGATGTAAGAAAGTGAAAAAATAAAATAAAAACAAAACAAAATAACATAGAATTAGAAAACCCCCAATAAAATTCTTTTCTCCTTCCAGACAGTTGGTCCCAGATTTTTTTTCAACAAATCCGCTACTTGGTTATTTGATGAGACCCATTCAATTACAATTTCTTTTCTGTGAACTTGCTCATTAACAAAATAGAAATCACGGTCAACATGTCTACACCTTTTGTCTGAAGGGTTGTCCGTAGCAGCAACAATGGCTCCTTTATTATCACAGTAAAGTGTTGTTGGACCATGACACAGATCAACTTCACGCAGGAGGTTTCTTAACCATAGAGCTTGCCTTGTAGCATTGGACATTGCCATCAATTCTGAGTGGAGGGAAGCTGTTGCTACTCTTGACTGCCGTTTAGATTGCCACAGAATGAGACAGTTGTTGACTTCAAGAACATGACCTCCAGTGGCTCTTGCAAATTCACCGCCCCATGTTGCATCACAGTAAACTTCAGTTGACGGAGTTGCTTTGATAGATGGAAATAAATGAAATTTCATATCCTTGGTGAATTGCAAGTATCTCAGTAAGTGATGTAGTGCATCCCATTCAGCTTTACCTGGTCTTGATGCATAACGTGCCAGGAAGTTAACGGGATACGCTAAATCAGGTCTGGATCTGGAAACAAGATAAGATAAAGAACCTATTATTGACAGAAATTTGATTGCTTCTTGGGGAGGGTGTATTTTTTCCTTCAGAGATGTCAAAGAAAGACCCATTGGTAAAGGCAAGTATGACATGAGACTAGTTGGATTATGTTCATTAAGAATTTTATTCCCCAGAGCAGGTTGATGAATGATAAAACCATCTGGACATCTTGAAACTGCCAAACCAACTATTGAAGAAATACCATTGGACCATTTCACTTTCAACTTTTCACCCATATCCTCCTCTAAAACCTTCAAAACCGTTTCATCACTTCCAACTACCACACCATCATCCACATGGATCCAGAGCATTCCCTTCGATCCATTTTTAGTCAGTACATATACACTAGCATCTTGATTACTTGATCTATAACCCAAATCTTCCAGGATACTACTGAGGTGTTTCCACCAACATCTTGCTGCTTGTTTGGTTCCATATAATGCTTTTTTGAGTTTGCATACATGGGTGGGTTCAGCTGATTCAAAACCTTCAGGTTGCTTGACATAGATTTCTTCATCAAGATCACTGTGAAGATAAGCTGCTGTAATGTCAAAGGTTTTGATTGGCCAATTGTAAGTAGCTGAAAGAGTAAGAATTAATCGTAGAGAGGCAAAAGTAGCTGTTGGAGCAAAAGTTTCTTTGAAATTGACTCCCTCAACCTGCTTGAAACCTTGAGCAACATATCGTGCTTTATGTTTGATGATTTTACCATATTCATCTCTTTTCAAAGCAAATACCCATCTGGCACCAGTAACTGTTTTTCCTGGGGGAAGAGGCACAATATCCCATACTTTCATTTTTGACATGTTGTCCAATTCTTGATTACATGCTACCTTCCACTCAGCAGAATCTGGTCTCTTCATAGCTTGTTTGAAAGTTCTGGGTACTTGATCAGACAGTTTGCTGGCATTTCTGTTGATGAAATCGACTAATACATCTTGTGCAGCTATAGTTTCTTCTGCTGTGAAATCGCCAAATTTTAAAGAGTTAAGAATGAAATTAAGATCACCCTTTGATGCAGATTCAGATGAGTAAGGTTTAGTCAGAGAGTCATCAGTAATATCTTCTCCTTCAGGTATGAATTTAGCCATTGCTGATTGGACAAAAGAATTTGTTTCAGGGTGCCAAAAAATCCAACCTTTCCCACCATCAACAAAACCAACTACTCTACACCTCTTAGCTCTTGGCTCCATTCTGGTTCTTTTTTCAGTTGGTATATGGACATAAGCCCATTGACCAAAAATTTTTATTGGAGAGAGATCCGCTGTTTTATTGAAAATGATTTGATAAGGCGTGCTTTCAGTAACTCTAACATTTGGTAATCGGTTATGAATGTATGATGCCCAACAATAAGCTAAAGTCCAAAAAGTAGAAGGTAGATTTGAAGCTAAGAGTATAGTGCGTGCAATTTTGCCAATGGTTTGATTGAATTGTTCAGCCATTCCATTTTGTTCATGAAGAATACCTTGAGTTGACAAGAAATCAGAAAAATTTCTATTCATATATTCTTTACCATTGTCTGTACGTAGAATTTTCATGCGTTGATTGGTAACATTTTCCAATCTATTCTTGAAATTCAAAAAATCTTCAAAAACATCAGATTTCTTTCTCAATATGAAAACTTCACCATATGTTGAGAAAGATTCTCTGAAAGTTGCAACCCATATCTCTCCATTATCCGTTACATCAACCATTGGACCAACAAGGTCAGAAACTACCAATTCCATCAGAGGATGATCTCTTTTTGTTGCCAGACAAGTGTTTTTCTTTTTACTCTTAGATACAGCACAGACATCACAATGTAACCTACATGAAGGGATATATGAAGGGGCATTGAGACATAGGCCTAGTTTGGCAATTTTTTTTAGAATTCTAGTGCTGGTGTGTGCTAGACAACGATGCCAATCCATAATAGAGTCGGGAACAGCTTTGAGATATGGGATGTTTGAGGTAGGAGAAGGAACAAAAGGAGCAGGCAGGGTAGCCGAAGAAAGAGAATTAGAATAATTGATTTCAAAAGGATTACTGTCTAGATTACATGGATAAACCAGATCAACAGTCCATTTGCGTTCAGAACAGGATATTGGAGCTATGAATAATATTTTTTTGTTTTTTGAAATTATATAATCATTATTTTTATTGAGGGATAATGAAATACCATTCTGAAGAAGATCAAAAGGAGAAATAAGAGTAGATTTTGCTTTATCACAGTAGAAAACACCTTTGAGGGTGATCAATTCTTCTCTGGGTCCTTTGATCAGAAGATTGCCATAACCAGTAATAAAAGCAGCCGCCAAATAAGTAGCTGTTTTAACCGGAATAGGTCTTTTCAAACTTTGAAAGTTAGAAAGAAGACGTACATCACCAGTGACATGATGGGTGGCACCAGAATCAAAAACAGCTTGAGATCCATCACCTCCCATTTCAGTTTGCCATTCTTCACTACCTAGTTCAAGTTCTTGAAGTGACGTAGTAAGAACATCAAGAGCTTTACAGTCAATTTCATTCAATTTAACTTTTGAGGAGCTTTGAGCTGTATTTTTTCCTTTTCGGTCTCCCAAAGATCTACGTATATGAACTATAGCTGCACGATTTTGTTGGCTTCGTGCTTCACGTTGTGCCCATAGTTCAGCATTGAATGAATTCCCATCAGGATTATAAGGACAGTTCGGTACAAAATGTTCAGTTGATTTACATAAGTGACAAGAGTAATCTGGGCGTTTGTTGCCAGGACGATAACTGTCCATTTTTCCTTTTCTAAAAGCTAGTGTAGACATTGAGTCAGGGGCAATAGTTGTTTCAAAAGAGGTGGAGAGTGTTGGAGCACTGGGAGAAGTGGAATTAGAAGCATTAACAAAAGAGTTTTGCAATACATCCATCATCTGATCAAAGGATGGTCGAGAGATGTCAGGGCATAGTTCGAAAAAACGGCTTGCTTCAGATGATAGATATTTAACTGAGGAGGGTAACAACAGTTGAGTAAAGATCGCCATCATTTCATCAAAACCAAAAATAAAACCGGATTGTTCAACAGCCTCAAAAATGGATTTCACTTTTTCACCATGCAACATAACATCAGTAAAAGGAGCATTTTTGATTTTTAAAAGGTCTTCAAAAAGTGATATTCGTGATGTATGAGACGCTTTATCAAATTTGTTGCTGAGGATTGAAAATTCTTAAAAGCAGGTGGTGCCAAAATTGATAAAGCCTTGAAGTTTTTCTTCAAGCGTATAATATAATATGTGCCAACTCATTTCATCTTCAAATTTTGAGACATCATCTATTATTGCACCCGGATTAGTTGTATATCAAGTTGTACGTACACGGCGCTTTAGAAATAAATTCAGGTTTTTAACCCATATCTGCCAGTTAGATCCATCAGTTTTAAGTTTTGCCATGTTTTTTGTTTTATGTACTATCTCTTCTATTATTTCAGCACAGTCTTTCCCTTTATAGGTTTCTAAACCTTCATCTGACTCATCTCCCATTTCTTCTGCTTCCACAGGCCCGGTTCCAGCATTTCGCGACACCGTTGCACACGGGGAAAAGCGCCTTGGTCATCGCGAATGCAAACGCAAGGCAGCCAAAGCAGGCATGGTGTTAGGTTGAGGAGGAGGTAGTCTGGGGTCGGGGTAAGTGGTGGTAAGGTGGTGGGGTGGTGGCCTGGGTTGGGGATGAGGGGTGGTAAGGTGAGGTGGAGTTGGCCTGGGTTGTGGGGTAAAGCTCGCGCGACTATCTGCAGTCGGTCGCGAGCGAGTGGGGGATTGACTCGCCTGCCTAGCAAGGGGTGGCAAGGCCAAGTGAGGTGATTGTCGGTTTGTCTGACAATTAGTTTGAGGAGATGGTGTTTGAAGAGCAGTACTAGCACTGCTGGTAGAGGAGGTAGGGAAAGATGGTGTACCCAAAAAAGACCGGGACCGTCGGCGTAAATGGGTATTAACCGAGACGGGTGTTGAATTGAGGTTGCGCAATTCGCGTGACAGGGGGGGATGGCGTTCACAAGCTATTTGAGGGCGTGACTGGAAGGGGTCCTGAGGATCAACCAGCATGTATTAGATGGCCGATAAGTGAGAAAAGATAAGGTTTCGCTGGTAGACACTTTTAACGTGGGGCAAGCACGGGGTACGTTAACTCTTGGGTGTATACAAAAATTACTGCTAGTAATAATTTAGGGACGGCCCATAACCTATGGTAGTAGCGTCAGCGTTTCTTGCGGAGTGAACTGGAGTTACACACTTCTGCTGCACCATAGGATATACTACATACAATTGCATATATCACTAAGCATATAGTATTATGTACTTAACAGTTGGGTTATGTACCTAATAACCCTGCTAAAACTTTTAATAAATTACCTAGATTGGATATCCATCCAGGTACTAAGTCTTTTCTTCAGATGCAAGAATTTTGTAGAAAAGATGCTCAAGAATGTATAAATAAGGTGTTTGAGTATGAGATGAAAAGATGGGATAAAGCCCATAAGGAACAAGTTTTCAAAGAAGGTGATGAAGTCGATATTTCTACACTACTTTCAATTTAAATGGTAATTTTAAATTGAAGGATCCATTCATTGGAACATTTGTAGCTAAAAAGATGGTTGGTAACAATGCTGTTGAGGTTATTCTATATGCACCATATAATAGAAAACATTTAGTATTTCATATTTCCCTTACAAACCCATACCATTCTAATGATACTGCTCTATTTCCAAGAATATCAGGAAGGCATAAACAGCAACCTGAAGAAATAGTTTAAAAGTCAGAAATTGAAAAGATACTTAAAAAGAGACACCTTACTAAAGAAAAGGGAGTTGAGTGTCTATTAAGATTTAAAAATAAATCAAGTGAATATAACCAGTGGATTCCAGAAAATGAAATCTCTGGTCTTAAAAATCTCTTGAAACAATTTAAATCTAAATAATACTGTTCATTCAGTATATGTATTATAAAAATTATTTTTTTTATTTTTATTTCACTCCTTTGTTTTAATTAAAATGTCTTAACATTTTTTTATTTTTTTTTTGGGTGAGGGAGTGTCAGCCTAGGTATCTCCAAGACTGAGTAATTCTTATGTTTAAAATAAGTTAACATTAAATAAATTAAGCTTATATCTTAAAAATAAGGTTAAAACACTTATATATATGTTATAATACATATATATATAATTATTACACTATTATATAACTTATAGTAGTTTAAATAGTTTTTCCATAGACTAATAATACTTATTAAGGTGTTAATGGAGTCATAATATATTTATCTTAAGTGATATTAAGTAATTATTGACATACATTAGCTTATATGTATACATAAATTTCATATTCAGTGAAATATGCAGTATATTATGTATATTTAGGTCTATAAGTGGGTTTTAGCCTCTTAATAGCCTATAAACTTTGTTTTTCTGCTTATTTTTGTTCATATGGACGTATTCAGTGGATTCAAAATGCCTACAGAAGCATATACATCTATTTCAGGTGCATGCACTCAGTTTGGACAACTTAATCTGTTTCCTTGGATGGATATTCATGGATTTATGGGTTGGGAGGTCATTGCTGGGTTAATATGGATGCTTGGGGATGTTATTGGGGGCTTGGAAATTTAATTTGGTTCGTTTATATGCTTTGGGTTTGATTTTATTCCTTTTGGATTAGTTATTTTACCTGTTTCTCTATGGTATCCGCTTTTATCTGGATTTTCTATTTATGGTATGGGTCTGTGTTATCATTAATTGTGATTCAGGGTCCTTAATGGAGGTCTGGGTGTTAAATATTCTTGAAGTGGGACGCCATGGGGAGGTGATGGGCCCTCACAGTGCTCTAATTACCGGGGATAGCAGTGACATCATCTGGATTGAAGGTCTGTGCACTCCAGTGGATTTTGGTATATGTAAGGAAGAATTTTAACGGTTATTAGACATCAATTACTTACTACAATTAAATTAAACATTTAAAACACAATTATTATCATTTAGAAATATATTATAAAGCCTTTATAAATTGATATTATCATTATATAAGCTATAACTATATTCTATTTATCAATTTTCCACTACTAGCACACATTTAAATCCAAGTATTGTGAGTTTTATTTGAGTATAACTATTTTATTAGTCTTCACCTGAGGTTTAATCACTAAATCATTTATCAATAAGTAGTAGGACTATTAATAAATACTATTAAATTATACTTATATACTAGATAAACTGACAAAAAAAATATATATAAATATTAAGAAAGATTGTGAAATAGATAAGAAAAAAATATAGCAGTGACTTTGGTTCTCTTGCAGCCAGGAAGAACCTGGGTTCAAGAGAACAAAAAATAAAGTAAAAAAAAGAATTAAAAAATTAACACAAAAAATTAATAGCAGAACCACAAAAGACTGGGCTCACCTTTAACAAATAATTAAATAGCCCCTTGTTGTTGGGGAAGAACATTTATCTTTTAAACTTAAGGCTTTCATATATTTCAATAATCAGAAATTTTAGATTTAATAATGTAAGCTCTTTACCATTTAGATTAATAGAACAGATGTGCTTCATTCAGGTATGTATGGGGTTCTAAGAGGGGCTTATTAGTTTTAGCCCCCCCACCAAAAATAATATCTGTTGGGGATATAAGTGGTGTTTATTAGTTGTAGCCCCTCCACCCACAAAATTATTTTTTGGAACATTTCTGTTAGGTTTTTAATTATTTTTTTTTATTTTAAAGCATATTTAATATGACAAGAAGAGGAAATGGAAATCCAAATAAGAGCTCTTACTTCATAAGGGAGGGGAAGGCCCTAAGCAATGAGGCGGGAACTGATTTTGAAGAGTTTTAGTACCAAACTTATTCATTTCAGGAGGGTGTTACATCTCATGGACCTATCCCTGCATTTTCTGACTCTTAAAACACTGGGACCTATTACATAGCTCATGTATCACCAAAACCTGATGTAATTCAAAATTCTAATCATGAAATTCATAAAGTGATTATGAAGTCCTTTCAACTTGAAGAATTGAAGAGCTTGGGGATGTTGGAAGATTCCAGTAAATGTTGTGAATACCTAAGAATTTTTAGGCATAAAATAAAGACTGATTACTCTCATAAAAAAGGAGGTGGAGAGGGTAATATGTATTCTACTGGAGAAAGAGCTACTACTCAACATATATTTGATATCAGTAAGTAAATTTTCTAATTTTAAAACTTTATTATACTTATTGAATCTCCAGGTATTTATATAAATTTAAAAATAGATGATGAACAAGTACAGGAGGCTTTAGGATTTATCGTATCTTTTTACACCTTTTTATTTAAGCTTCTTGTTTCTAAGTACTATAATAGGTCTGAAACTGGTGAATGAACTAGATCTTCCTTGCTATGATGGTGTTAGTTCTTTTGGAGGTAACTTAACTTTGACTTCTGGAGGCTTCTCCAATGTCCCATACAATGATTTGGATTTCAGTGATATTAGCCTGGGTGTTTGGTGTCAGAAATGTTTGGATGGACTTTTATATGAAGATTCTTGGAAGGAAGGCACATCTAGAAAAAATGGAGGCCAATTTATCTTTCCAGCACTCAAGTATATAGTGGATTTTGAGATGTGTGATGGTTTATGGTAGGGTATTTGGACTGCTAAAAAAATATATTATCAAACCAATCCTGTAAGAGAGTTTGGTGACTTAAGAAGGCTAGGTTCTTAGATTCAAATCAGTAAAAGACTATCAAAATCTATTAAAAAATTAAAAATGCTTATACTAGATGTTTTAATGTCTGATTATAAAGAAATGAATGAAAAAATAGTTATAATACCTACATGATACCTCTCTTAAAAAATTATTGGATAATACTAGTTGTTTAGAAATTTATAATTAATATTATTATTATGAAAAAGCATGTATATCATTAGAAAAATACATATAATTTTTTCAGACTGGGAACCTTAAATACATATAGAATGAGGGATACAAGAGGAGAGGAGGAAAAGAATATGAGGGGTTAAAGATAAAAAAATGGAAGATCATAAAAAATTTAAAGGAGTTGTGCTGAGAAATGATGGAGTGTGATTGGCATAATGATAGAGTGTATCCCAGTGGAAATTGAATTTTGTGAATCAAGGGGGAGAGAGCTGGTGTAGGCTCAGGATCTTCTTCTTCCTAAAGATCATACTTCTCATCCTCAAATCAGCCATGATATTATGTAGTATAACGCAAGTCATTATCCAATGATTTGTGGTCTTGATTTCCATTTTTTTAAAATTGGATTCTGAGTTCCCAGATACTAGAAAATCTTCTCTTTAAAATCCAAATAGCATGTTAAATTTTTACTCTTGATTGTGCAAGATGATAATTAAAAGATTTTTTTGGTCATTTTCTAAAATTGCACCTTGGATAGCAGGTATAATGTATTTTCCACTTTCATATCCTGAGTCTTCAAGGAGGTACTGAGATTTGTCAAAGTATTGGTCAGGATTTTGATAAATCTTCATTTTTTGGAACACAGAAGAGTTATGAAATGAGCCAGGGCAGCCACTATGGAAATCAATAAAGTTTTTATTGATATCACACACAAGTTGAATAGCAATAAAGTATTTATTAGGAAGATAAAAATTAAGTTCAAAATAAGAAATTTGAGAAAATTTTGAAGAAACTATTTTTTGTGATCAAAATAATAGTTGCCATCATGAGCAGGATTTTGGTTAATGTTATAGTGGTACCTTCAACAAAGCCTACAGATCCAGGGAAACCTTCAGCTTTCATTACTTGAAATAATTCAAGTCACTGTTGTGAAGTTTCCAAGCAATTGTTTGAGACTTGAGAGAAAGGATATCAATCATACAACTCTTGGTGTATAAAATGATGGTACTATATTCTATTTTAAAGAGATTATCTAAACATCTTATAAAAGCACCATTTCCATTTGAGCAAAGAGACATAGAGAAACAGCAAGTTGAAAGGCAGGATTACACTGTTTGTTACAGAAAATATTATGAAAGATAGGGTGATAGGAGATAAGATGGGAAATTTTGAAAAAAGAATCAGGAGAAGTTCAAAAAAGTTGTGTGAATTTTAAAAGCAAGGAATTTCAGGAACTGAGGAAAGATCATATCTGGGATTATCACCACACAATATGGGGGGTGGACTTGCTAGTGAGTCCCCAAACTTGAAGCCAAACTCACCACAGATTGAACACACATTGAGCTATTGAAAAAGGAACCATACAATCAGGGATAAACACCACTCAGCAGAACAGTTTTAGGTGGGTGTTCAAGTAGAGTTCAGTATGGGTTCAGTATGAGCTCATTCTGAGTTCCATCTGAGTTCCATCTGAGTTCCATCTGAGCTCAGGGTGAGGACTTTCTAGCAAGTCCACCCCCTATATTGCATAGTGTATGATAAATATTTGCCCCCCTTGGGAAGATGTAACACTTTTTGGAAAGAAAAGACACATAAGCTAAAGTGTCTTCCAAACCAGAGCCAGAATCAGAGTCAGCAGCTAAAGTTAAAGTGATAGAATTCATAGCTGAGTTAAGTTTCTTCCTAGTAGAGAGGTGCTTCATTCTTTTTGGTAGAAGGTTTAGGTGATGAGTGGGAAGGGGGAATTCGCCACCAAATGAGCAGGTGGGGTGTGTAGATAGAAATAAATGTTTTGTGTTCCCCAACAAATTAAGGAGAATAGAGTGGAGGGAGAATTAAGGGTAGCGTCTGCAATTGAATGTCATGTGACTTTATTTCAAATAAATCATGGATATGATGAGTTTGGGATCAGTAATTAGGAATGGAAATTGGGTTATAAGATGTGGGATAATGCATTATTGTGGATTCCTTATCCACTAGCCCCATGGCTAGTGCATGAGAATCTTCCACAATAAATAATGTTGGATGCGGGGAAAAAATTCCTGATCCCTAATATCAGATCCCTGAACATTGATACCCCCTATTTTATTATTATTATCATTTTATTTTATTTTATTTTATTTTATTTTATTTTTTTTATTATATTATATTATATTATATTATATTATATTATATTATATTATATTATATTATATTATATTATATTATATTATATTATATTATATTATATTATATTATATTATATTATATTATATTATATTATATTATATTATATTATATTATATTATATTATATTATATTATATTATATTATATTATATTATATTATATTATATTATATTATATTATATTATATTATATTATATTTTATTTTATTTTATTTTATTTTTCATTATTTTTATATGTAAAGTATATTGTAAAAACAAAAGTAAATTTTGTAAAGAAATATTTGAAATAAAAAATATACATGAATATTAGTTTTATGAAATTGAAAACTAATTTTTAAAAGATTTCACACAGATATTTGATGAACCATGCCTGTGAAGAACCACATGACATTTGAAGAAAAAGTGAATCTTTTAATCCATAAATCAGTACACAAATCCATGCTTGAAGTGCAGAAAGCAACATCTACCTAGTAACTTCCTTTTCCATTTGTTGTTTTGGTTCAATCACACTAGCAACTGCACTATCTAAACCTTAAATATAAATTAGTCAATCATCTGCTTATACTTTTCAACTTTCAGCAAATGCACAATGTGTTAGTTCTAGGATCAATAGCGTATTTTCAATATTTGGTTATTGTGTTTCTAAGGGTAATTAAAGGTCTGTGAGTAGGGATATGAATAAAGTTAAAGTATCTGTGGGTTAAATTAAAGGGTAAGTGATAAATTAAAGGCATTTTATTGAAGGGGTGAATGAAATATTGAGTTGTCTATATTATGGGGTGGTTTTGGTTTGACATTCTTTAGAATTAAATTATAATATTTTTGTGATATTAGTTAAATTTAAATAAGGCTATTATTGTGTCCTACCTTTCTTAATAATCAAAATATCTTCTAACTATTAAAACTATTTAATCCCTTTTGATTATTAAGTTACAAACCTTTGTGAGATTTACCTTAATATTTAGTGTTACTATAAATTACATTGTTATTCACATTAAACTTATCTCAAATAAATGTTAATTTATCTTCACCTTATCTTCAAATCACTCCCTCAAAATAGTGTTCAATCATTTTTTCTGATCTCACTTACCCAGGAACACCCTTGACCTTGTGCCTAGGCCGTCCAGTGACAATACCACTGACATCATAACCACATCTAAGTGCAGCTTGATTGTGGGATATACATTAAAGAAATTGAAAATAGAATTAAATAATTAAAAAAAATTAAAAAAAAATAGCTGAATAAAGAAATTATCTGTCATGCGCCATGTGACACTTGAAGCAAAAGTACCTTAATTACACCATTATTCAAGCCTAACTCCTAGCAATATGCAAAAAGAAATCTTAGAAAAATTACATTCTATTTTGTTCTTAATTTAGTTAGGCTATTCAAAATTTAGAACTATCTTAAAAAAATAAAGATACTTATGCTTTTCAAACTTAAGCAATGTATGTCATTGTACGGTCATTGCAGGTAACTTATCTTTTGGACCAGTTAGCTTGCGTATCCCAGGAAGAACTAAGGGAAAGCATAGCGCAGAAGATAGCTCTATTATAAATATTTAATTATGGCTTTAGAAGAACAAAGGGAAAGAGAAGTGCAGAACAGTATTTAGGGTCTGTATGCTTGGATTTTGCAGCAGGATGTGCCACATAAAGGAATTATCAACTGAGTGTAAGCACTGAACATTATGGATTTGCATTTTCTAATAATTGTGTGTTATGCCTTAAGGAAGGAATTATGGCTTAAGGAAGGCCCCAAGTACATATTATACTGCACTGCGTATAGTGTGGTAACTTGCTGAAATAAGTAATGTAAGTTGCAGAGGCTTACTATTTAAGTCAATTTTCAGAACTATGGACTTAGTAATGAAACAGGGAGAATGGAGACTCAATCACAAAATTAACCAAGAGTCAAAGAGAATAGGATCAGCGCTGAAAGGTGACAATGCGGGAAGTAGTGCTGAAACATTGCAAGGGTACAGTCATAAGCAGGCATGTGGAACATGAGTGAAATAAGTAAATAATATTTTTAGTAAGCTTAGGGTATGTTTAGGTGCTGTAGTTTTTACAAGTAGTGTATTTAGTTAACTAATGAATTAGTTAGTGTTTTCCTAATGTGGTGCTAGAAACAGCACTGGAGATCCACTAGGGAACTGTTTCTGGAGCGCTGAAAAATATGAGAAGAAAAGGCTATCTTATAGGAGAGAGAGTTAGGGAGATTATTATTGAGATCAGTCATTTTGATTACAAACATTAGAGATTCATATTATATACTTTAAAAATATATTGTGATATATAGTGATTTTTTCTATTTTGTGATTACTCTGATAAAAAGTTCATGCGTCTGTGTGTCTATTTCATATAATTTAGTGAAGAAGCACAACACAGAGGAATACATAAATTCAGTAGGATAAACTATTATTAGAGTTATTTTATTGCTATAATAAGGCATATTCACAGAGAGTTCTTCAAGAGGGAGTAGCTGTGGATATTAGGGCTTATTAAGAATAGAAATATCCAGGTAGTAATATTTGTTTTTCCTTATCTTTTAGCTCATCTCTCTGCTCATAAACTATCTAGTCAGATACTAGTACTACACATTAATTTGCTGTCTTTAAAATAAGAGTGGCAGGCTATTTTTCTTAGAAATTGAAAAGAAGAACCAACCCATCTTGCATTGTGTCTACTGCTTAGTACTTTAGAACTCTCTACAACATGCAGTCTAGCACTAAGGACGAGGCAATCTTTAAAAGGGGTAATTGTAGGTCTGAGGGTAAGTTAGGTGTTCTGTAATAAAAGGAACAGGATAGAAGGGATATAAAGTTGTGGTCTTCCAACATTGGAAGAGGCCTTTGTTGGTCTGTTTGGCGCTGTTTTTGTATGTCTTAATTGACATTGGTCAAATAATTACGTGTCATTTTGGTTTTACTCAGTGGATTTTGGGACTATCAGTATGTGGATACTACCAGTGGATATCACCGGTTTTTCTCTATATTTGATCTCTCAATGATATTTTTCACATTCCAAGCTTTAAGGGGTCATTTCCTCATTTTTCATTTTTAAAAGATAGCTTTTTAATTTTTTTTCATGTTTTATGGGCTAACCTTAAGTCTGGGGGTTAAGTGCTTAGTGCAATTAAGTAGAGCTAATTTGGATCTATATTTTATGTCACAATGTTTTCATAGCTTAATTTTTTGTTTTAAGGGTTTTAGTAGTTGTGGTGGATTTTTCTAAGTATTTTGGGCTTTATTAGATGTTTTTGGTGGTTTTCTGGCTTCAGGGAGGTCCTCTTGCCTTGGTTATAGAAGGCTGGGCAGCATTTCTAGAGGGTTTTTATTAAATTTGGCTGTCAAAAGTGCCAAATGGGGTTTTATGCAATTCGGTGCTGAAGAACGCCAAATTCATTGGTATGCATGGGCTTTTAGATAGTTGTCTGTGTGTACATACTGAATAAGACAGTTTGGGGAAACCTTAATTATCATACAACCATCTGGTGATTATATCATTGTTTCTCACTCAGTTTTTACTGTTTTTGGCCACAATTGGCTGTGTTTGTTGAAGTTTTAGTTCTTCATTTAACTTAACTTTGGCAACTGATTTCTCTGGTGTAGCTTTGCAACCTGCATCAAGTATTATTGCTGTTTTCTTTGCAACAATTGCACAGTGTTTTGGTTTTCTGGTGTGGATCTTTCTGAATTTCAGGTTCACTTTGGTCTGTGGTCTATCTAGGCTACTTTCTTGACTTTTCAAGCAGTCAAGAAGTGTGTCGGAAGGGTTATTTTAACAGTCTCTAATTTGCTGTAGCAAATAAATCTCACCTGGTATTTCTCAAAGGGACAGGGGTTTTTCTCTCCAGTTTTACTCCTACTCACTTGATCAAGGCCTATAGCTAATACTATAGGATTTTCTACAACATTATATTATTGATGGGAATTCCAGTGGATTAAATGGGTCTGTGGATATATGGTGGCTGGGTAATTGATGGGTCAGTTCAAGGAGGGATAGGATATTTAAAGGGGGTTACTTTGGTTTAACTTTATTTAGAATTAAATTATAAAATATATTGGTGATAGTAGTTGAATTCTTATTAGGCTTTAATTAGGGGGTTTCAGTTCTTGAAAATCTGCACTTAACTCAAGTGGGGATTTAAACCCAAATCAGCACATAAATTTTGTAAATAAGTCACTTATTTCACAAATGGGTGTAAGTTCTGACCTCAAATCAGCACTTTTTTAGTTTTTTTTTCAATTCAAAAACACATGTTGGCCACATCATCCCTTCCTTTCCCATACCATCCCTGTCACATGTGACACACTGATCTCCATCCCTTCCTCCATCTTCACTGAGATTTGAAACATTTTATTGTGACTTTTTAACTAGGCATGTTTTTCCCTTATTTTTTTTCAACATATTTTTTAATCTCTTTTCTTGTAACATAACAGTTTCATAATGCCTCCCCAAAAATACAACACTCAAAAGGAATCTTAAAAAAAATTTAATCAAAAAAGTCTTCTTGTAATGCTAGCCCCTCACCTGAGAAACCAAAGTCTGGACAGCTAAAAAAGGAAGATTATCTTGTCATCATCAACTTACTCAAAATAAAATTGAATTATGATGCATTTTTGGAATGTGATAAGTCCACCGGCATTAGACGTCCACCTTCATCAAAGGTAAGTGGCTTCTTGCTGATTACAAATGAAGTAAAAAAAACAAACGGGAGAACTGACATCACTCCTAAGCAAATGAAGGAGAGGCTCAAAATTTATCAATAAAAATATAAAAAGGCTCATTTTGCTTCAACTCCCACTGGATTTGGTGTCTATGATGAGGATTTAGAGATGGTAATTACTACTGTTTCTGAAAAGATCAATGTCATTACTCCTTACTATGAGGAAATGGATATTCTTTTTGGTTCCCAAGTTGATGTAAACCCTTTGTTTCTACATGATACTACTAAGGATATACCCTCTGAATCCAAACCTTCCTATAAAACTCCTGACACACATTTACTTGAAGTAGATTATTAATCCCCTGAAGCCTCTCACTATAGTTCAGCCAAAGATGATCGTGACTATCAAGCAGAACAATTAATTGGGATCAGAACTGAATACTCAGAGCCTGATATATGTTTACTTTTTCTTTTCTCTTAAATTCTTCTCTAAACTTCTCATTTGTTCTTTTCTAGTCTCCTCCTACACCTACTTAAACTTAAATTCCAAGAAATATTTTCAATCCCACAAATGAGAATCACGCTTTGGAAGCTAATTTAGATAAAATTCCTGAAGCCTCTAGCTCAAATTCCAAACTAAAGCGTCAAGCCTCAAAACCAATGAACTTGGGCCATCTTTTGAAATGTGGTAATACTTCATCCAGCTCTTTGGCTTCCCTTGATGATAATTTTGAGAAAAAATATATAAGTAAGAATAAGTCACTATGTATCTTGTTTAATAACTTATTTTTTTAATTTCTCTTTTCGTAGCAAAATCCTGTATTACAAAAAATGCCCATGACTTGGATAATGAAATATCAAAGGGCCTTAGATTTGGAGGAAAAATGAATTTTTGCTTCAATATAATTTTGAAAAGCCAGATTTGAGGCAGAGGAGATGGAAAGAGTTCATCTTCTCTCAGAGAATTCAAAGGACTGTCAATTTCAAAGTAAAATGGAAAGTTGTGAATTGGAAAAGCAAGAAAATTAAAAAAAAGAATTCATTACAGAATGTATAAAAAATGGCCAAACTTATGAGGACATTATAAAATAACTTGACTTTTTAAATTGATTAATTGTTATTTCAGGTAATGTGACGTTTTCTCAAATTTATAGTCTTTTAAAAAAATTTTTGTACATTTTTTGATTATTTTTATGCCTGAATTGTGACTGAGTCACGTGCTTAAAAGACACTGTGTCTTTTCCATCATGTGACTTTATTTCAACTTCTGTAGTTCAAGTTTTCAGCTAGACCTCATTAATTTCTTTCAAATTTACTGGTACAATGCAAAACTTTCAAGTGAGCAGAAAAGACACTGCATCTTTTTAGTACATGACTTGTTTTATCTCAACACTACATTCTTTTTTTCTTCTTTTTGATTGACCATAAAAGATGCTAACTCAAGGTTTATCCGTCTATTCTACCTCTTTAATTTCTTTCAAATTTACTGATGCAATGGAAAACTTTCAAGTGAGAAGAAAAGACGCTGAATCTTTTCAGCATGTGACATGTTGTTTCTTAACACTACATTCTTTTTTTCTCCATTTTAATTGACCATTCAAGATGCTCACTCAAGTTTTATCTGAATATTCTACCTCTTTAATTTCTTTCAAATTTACTGATGCAATGGAAGACTTTCAAGTGAGAAGAAAAGACGCTGCTTCTTTTCAGCACATGACCTGTTGTTTCTTAACACTACATTCTTTTTTTCTCCTTTTTGATTGACCATAAAAGATGCTAACTCAAGTTTCATCTGACTATTCTTGATTGTTGAAAAAGATTTTTGGTGAAATCATTTAAAAATGATGCATTTTGATGTTAGTATTACATTTCCTTTACTTAGTTTTGCCACCATTTCTCTTTCCTGTAGTCCATCTGACATTTTAAACCAGAGAAATGGAAATAAAGTCATGCAACAGAAAAGACACTGTGTCATTTCAGCATGTGACTTCAATCATATTTCAAGCTTAAAAATAATTAAAAAAAAGCAGGAAAATAAAAAAAAATTGTAATTAAAAAAATAACAAAAAAACTACATTCTTGACCACTACGGCTCTTGAAGAATCTTAAGGGCAGTATCTGGCCCATATATAGCAAATTTTGCTCCCTCTACTGGAGCCATACCACTACCAGGCCTAAATAAAACCTAATGAATAAAAATAAAGTCATGTAACAAAAGAGCAGACAGCATCATTTTTTTCTTTGAGACATAAAGTTTTAAAGCAAGAATTTTTTCACAAGTTTCTTTCAAAAACAACACAATTTGCTTTCAAGTGTAAGAAACTTGCTCCAAGTAGTTTCCCAAGTAGAATCAAGTCTTCTGGGGAAACCATGCATTTTTTTGCCCCAGCAGAAGCAAGTCTGCTAGGACAACCATGTAATTTTTTTGACCCAGAATAAGCAAGTCTGCTGGGGCATCCATGTAGTTTTTTTGCTGCAGCAGAAGCGAGTCTTCTAAGGCAACCATGTAATTTTTTGCCCCAGCAGAATTGTCTCTTCTGGGGCAAGCTTAGATGGGGCTAAAAATATTTTTTTTCCAAAAATTAAAAGTTTTCCCAGAAGAAGAAAGTCTTCTGGGACAAAAAAGCAAAAAAAAATTGATTAAAAAAAACTGCTGGAAAAAAATAGTAAAAATGGGGCTTTAACAAAATCTGAAGGCATAAAAGGTGAGCCTTTTCCAGGAAATCTAAAGAATCTTTCCTAAACCCAACTAAGACCAAATTGTTTTGAATTACTTTTCAAAATTTTCTTAAGATACTATGCATGTTGGTTTAATTAGTTGTAGACCTTATTCTATCATAAAAATTTGATGAAATTTTTTTGTTTTTTTCTTTTCTTTTATTTCATTTTTCTTTTTCTTTTATTTTTTTTCTTTATTTAGGAATTATATTAAACCCAACCAGGAAAAATTTGTATTGATTTTAAATCCAAAATTTTGTTGGGATACTGAGCATATTGGTTTAGTTAGTTGTAGACCTTACGCCATCATAAAAATTTGCTGATTTTTTTTTTAGTTTTTTCTTTTCTTTTCTATATAATTCAATTTCTTTAAATTTCAGAACTAGATTATCTAAATGGGTGGAAAAAGGTAAAATGGTTGACCAAAAAAAGCTTCTCAAATGCAAATGGCTGGTGAAGGTTGGAAGGATGATGTTGGTTCTGACTTTGAAAAGGTTTGGTATAAGGAGTATCCACTCCTGGAGGTATTTGAAACAAATGAGAAAATACCCTCATCATGTTCTGGATCACACAACACAGGCACCTACCAAATTTCACATGTCTCAGAAAAGCCTTCAGTTATTCAACCTAAAAATAAAAATATTCATCCTGTTATAGTGAAGTAATTTGAACTAAAGGAATTGGTTGAACTTGGTAAACTGGAGGATGCTAAAAAATAGTGCAGGTACATAAGATTTTTAAGACAACAGATCCAGACCAATGGTGCTCATCTGGAAGCAGGGGGAAAGAAAAATATGTCTGCTTCTGGAGAACGGTTAGGGGGTCAACATGTATTTGATATAAGTAAGTTACAAATTTTAAATTTCCAAATTCCAAAAGCTGAATCATGCTTCAGTTCTCTACCAAAATTTTGAAATAGATTAAGGGGGAAGTGAAGGAGGAAGTTGGATTTATATTTTCATTTTATTCTTATTTATTTAAAATATTATCAAAGAAGTACTATGAGGAATCTTTGTAGCTTGGAGCTGAAATAGACCTTCCTTGTTATTATGGGGTGGAGGCTTTTGGGGGAAATCTAACATGGAATTCAGATGGGCTTTTGAATTCTCCCCAAAAGATTTGGACAACAATGAACTTATTTTAGGTGTCTGGTTTCTAACAACTTTAGATGGAATTTTTGATGAATGCTCATGGGAAAGCAATAGGCCAAGGAAAAATGGAGGTTATTTTGTATTTCCTAAATTGAAATACATAATTGAGTTCAAAAAGTGTGATGGAATATGGGTTGTTATATGGCCATCTAATATGCTATATCATCAAACAACACCTGTCAAAGATTTTGGAAATTTTTCAAGGCTTGGGTCATCCATCCAGATAAGTAAAAAATTAGCTAATTTTGTTAAAAATCTAAAAATATTAATTTCAAATATAGATATGTTGGACTATATTTATATGAAAGAAAAAGAAAAGTTGGAATTTTCGAATGATAACTTTCTTTCATCAATTTTAGATGATAATACTAAAAACATGGAACAAGTGTATTATTATTACCAAAAAGCATGTAAATCATTAGAAAAGTATATTTAGTAAATGATTTTTAGACATTATAATTTGATTAAAATGTCTAAAGAGAAGAAAAAAGTTCAAGAATAAATCATAGCAAATACTCCCAATGTGCTAGTGTGATTGGAAAAATTCTTGCCCTTATGCTAGTGGTTTGAGAAGTTGTAGTGTTGGATATAGTTGGAGTTTTTTCAACTTCTTCATCTTCATACAACTCTAACCATTGATCTTTGAGGTCAGAGAGTATGTTATGAAGTATAGTGCAACACAGAATCCAGTTGATTATAGCCTTCATTTCGGAACTATTTCTAGTAGGACTTCTTAATTCCCTTAAACTGGAAAATAAACCTTTCAAGATTCTAATAGAATGTTCAATACAGACTCTTGACTTTTCCAAATGATTTTTGAACTTGGAATCCCTGGATCAGCAAGAAGATACTGATCTTCATCAAAAAAAATTTCAGGCTCTTTTGAGATATTCATTCGTTGAGAGACATAGAAATCATGAGATGATCCAGGATAGCCAGAAAAGAAAGATATAAATATTTTGTTGAAATCACAAATAAGCTGAACAGAAATTGAGTATCTATAGAGAAGATATAGTTGCTTGTGTTGGTATAAAAAAGAATGTAAAGATTTATACATAAGCTACCTCTTTTTATGGTCAAAGTAATTTTTTACACCATGAGAAGGTTTCTGACTCAAAGGAATAGTAGTACCATTAAAAAAACCAACACATCTTGGGAGCGCCTCTGCTTGCATAACCTGCATGATTCAAGTTGCTCTTCTCTTGTTATCCAGGAGAGAAGTTGAGATTCCAACAAGTTGATAGCAGTGATTCAACATTTTGTATAAGTGTTAACAGAACCATAGCCTAAATCAAAGACATTTTCCAAATTTTTCAACAAAGCTCCATTACCATTGGAGCCAAAAAACATAGTGTGATGGCCAATTGAATTGATGGATCATGTTGTGGCTTTTGAGAATTATTGTGAAACACGGGGTGATCCTCAATAAGATGAAGCAATTTAATGAAAAATTCCTGAGAAGTCCTGAAAAGCTGGCTAAAACTGGGTACAGATAGGTCTAGAAGTATTTGGATAGTGTACTTGGGGGTATAAAGTACTTGAGGCTTTCTAGGAAGAAGTTAACATTTTGCATTCATTGTAGATAAAAAAAGAAAATCTTCCTTAAGGTAAGAATCATATTCTCAATTAGAGTGCAAGAGCAGATAAAGAGCTATTACAGTCATTGCTTGATGTAGCTTATCACTATTTGAGAGTGAGGAAGGCATGACTCTTATATGGTAGAAAAATGAAGATGATGCACAATTTTAAGAGATATGAAGCGCAATGCTGCAGAGTGCTGTGTGTGAATGAGAAGTGTTATGCTGCCGAGTGCTGCATATGAATGAGATGATGCTGACAAATAAGTGAGATATGCAGAATTGTAAAACCAGCACTTTTGGTTGAGAAAGTGAATATTTGAGTGAAATAAGTGAATTATTTTACTTTTGAAATCCACCAGTGTTGAGGCTAATGTGTTTCATAAATCCCCACTTAGATAAGTGTGTATTTGGAAAATTTAAGTGCAGATTTTTAAGCGAAGATTTTCAAGAACTAACACCCCTTATTACATTTGTCCTTAGAGATCTCAAAATAATTCTACTCTTTTCTTCTCTTTAAAATATATAACCACACTTATAATACATGCTATCACTTTTGGCTTGTACATTCAGTGAGTATCTAATTTTTAGTAGTTTTCAGGATACTAAAATGATGATAAGATAGAATTTTCTGATTTAGAATATTAGAGTAGCAATTTAATAATATAATAGGGGGTGTATGCTCTGGAAAATTTGCACTTAAATTTGACCAAATCTGCACTTATTTAATATTGTATTTCAAAACCACACTAGCACCAATACTTGTGGATTTCAAAATGAAATATGTCACTTATTTCAATTAAATCTACACTTTCTCAACCAAAGGTTCTGATTTCATCATAACATCCCATTTAACCAATTTTTCAGCATCATCCCATTCATACACAGCGCTCCGCAGAATTACTCATTATAACTCAAAAAATTGTACATCATTTACATTTTTATACCATACAAGAGCCATGCCTTCCTCAATCTCAAATCATGATAAGCTAAATCAAGCAATGAATTTTACAGCTCATAATCACCTCTTGGACTCTGGTTTCCATTCTGATTCAAATTGTGAAGAAGATTTTCTTTTTTTATCAAAGTGGTCTGGAAAAACTACCTTCTTCAAAGAAAGGCTCAAGTACTTCATACTCCCAAGTACACCATCAAATCACATCTTAACCTATCTGTTGGAGTTTTAGACAGCTTTTCATGACTTCACAGGACTTTTTCCTTACAATGGTTATTCTTATTTTCATATTAATTTTCATTTTGAATTTTCTGTTATATTCTCTTGTTTTAAAGTCTCTTTGTTTTCCTTCATCAACTCAACATGAAATCACATATTTTCTGTAATTGCATAATTTTTCAGCCATTATTTTTTTCTTTAATCACTTATATCCATTTCCTACTCTCTTGTTTTATCCATCAATTAATTTGAGTCAATTGTTTTCTCAAATCATCTCTCCAGGAATTTCATTTTTTCATTTTTACTTATATATTTTCTAATTAATTTTTTTTTGTTTTTTTTTGTTTTTTGTACCTTAATTTTTTAGTAACTGTTTATTATTTGATTTTAAAGGTAAAATTAAACTTTTTTCTTCTCTCCCTCTTCTCTTCCTTTTTTAGCTCCATAATCCTACTATTCATCCCTCCTCCAAATTTTCATTATTCCCCCTTCCCCCTATTTCACTTTTTTTGGGTTTCATGTCATTGAAACACATACATTGCACATTCTTTAAGCATTTCACTTGCTCCATATTCAATTTCCCCCAAATTCAAACTTCACTCTTTCTCACTTTATTTTTCCTTCCTTTCATTCAAGGTAAGTTTTGTCTCCTTTTTTTCATGTCTATATTATATCTCTCTCTTTCTATGAAAATTTAATTCTTAAATATATCTAGGACTCATATCTGGATGATTTTCAGGCTGAGGTCAAGTACAAAGATGTGAAATAGCTTGAATGGTCAGCTGTCTAGAAGATTTTAATGGTCCTATATGAATACTGTAGTACAAATCCAACAAATAGTAAAATATAATTCAAAATAATGGTCTCAGTAATATAATTCTCACTATTTTTATATATGGCTTACAATCTTTTTAGTTGGTAGAAAAATAGATTTTAATAATTCATATACTATTCAAAGGACTTATAAAAGTACTAATTGATATGTATTGTAATTTATTTGGTTATATTGATTAAATTGTAAATGATAAAGAATCTAGAAACAAGACCCAAAAACCTCCTCCTTTTATACACACTGAGTGCTTTAATGAATCCTTGATGTACCACTCCAATACACAGTTAATGACGTCTCAAACCAACTAATAGAAATGCCCATAAATATCCCCAGAAACCCATGACATAATTAGAAGAGTAACACCTGTCAAAATCCTGTAATAATAAGGAAAATCCATCAAAATTAAAGAATAAGATAAAAAGAGAGTATATGCATATTAAACAAAAACATAAAAGACTAAAGAGGAGATCTTAAGGTTAATAATAGCTTAATAATAAGGGGGACTCACTGTAGAAATGATGGGGCTAATCCTGACATTATACTACGTGAAATTTCCATTCAAAAATGACCAATATTGACTGAGAAACCACCCAAAAACACAAAAAAGAGTGTGAGATGTGGGGTAACTACATGCAGTCCTTGGAAGGAGCTTGCACAGGTAAATCCTTGACTAAATTTACGCAAATTTAAGTATGGTAGTAAAATAAGGCACCAAGAGTGAGGTTATTAATGAAATTAGTGCATATAAAGAGGGTCAATGCATTATTAATTAAGCTAGGACACTAAATAAGCGCCTGTTGCCTATTTTAGTGTGTTTCCTCACAGTGGGCGTAGAATGTGGGGTAATTATAGTGTGAAAAAGCTAACTTTGCTAAAAATGAAGCTATTCACATGGGAAAAATGCAGGCAGTATGTAGCCAGTACACAGAAGCCATTTCTGGCATAAAAAACACCAAATTTGAAAAGTGTTATTTTTATGCATTTAAATAGCCAAATCAATAGTTATAAATGAGACAAATTGATCTTTCAAAGCGCATTTTTGATATTCTCAAATTTATGGTGCATATATTCAACCTTTAAGTGAAATAAAGTGCATTTCTTGTTTTTTGCATAAAACAGTGAAGATAACAGCTTTAAGTGTACTTATAAATTATGTAGCCTTATACTTAAGGTTCTTAAGATTATCCTAACATATTCCAACTTAATATTAAGTACATAATACTTATAAAAGGTGGATATATGCATGTATATAAGGTGTTATAACGGCATATTTTGTATATTATCATAATTTTACTTATATATACTGTTTGTGTACTCTTAATTATTATTCCCATGTATAGTTCATGTGTTTAACATAACTTATAAGTACTTTTTACTCCGTCCTGGGGATATAAATGCTAAAACTTGCCCACACAAAAAAAACAATAAAAAAATGCTAAGTTATACATTTTATTTATTTTTTTGTTTAATTTTCAGGCATTCAGATTAATTCTGTAGCATTAAAGATTATACTTTAAAGAAATAAAAAATAATAAAATATTATGAGTACTTGTTTTTTAACCCCTCAGCTGGTTGAACAGAAATTTATTTCTGTTTAAATTTTTTAAGAAGGGTGGATAAATTAGAAATTTCTTTTTCAGGTATCCATTTATCAAACTCATTCGATTTCCCTTTAAATCTTAATAAATAATCAGTTCCTTTTTCTTTAGTAAGGACTTATTCTTGAGTATTTTTTCAATCTCTGCTTTTTCCACAATTTCTTCAAGTTGCTTTTTAGGCCTTCCCCTTCTTTTTGGAAATAAGTCAGGATCATTTGCATGGTAAGGTTTCAATAATGAGATAGGGAAAACTGGATGTTTCCTATCATATGGGGAATATAATATGACTATTGCTGCATTATTACCAACCATTTTGCTTACTACACAAGGTCCTAAAAAGGGATTCTTTAATTTAACATTACCTTGTAAGTTAAAATGTAGTGTTGATAATAGGACTTCATCTCCCTTTTTGAATTCAAATTCTTTATGAGATTTATCCCACCTTTTCTTTTCATATTCAAATGCTTTTTGGATGCATTCTTCTGCATGCTTTCTACACAATTGTTGTATATCAATAAATATTTAGTACCAGGGTGTATATCTAACCTTGGTTATTTGTTTAAATGATTTAAAATCTGGTGGTAACCATTGTTTCCATCCAGACAGGAAATATCCTTTGCTCCTTTTAAGGTAGCATGGATAGAAGCTATCCTTGGTAGATGGTAAATATCATATACAGTGTATGTATTCAGAGCTCTATAATCACCGCATAATCTTGCCTAATCCTTTTCATAAGAGATTAATACTGGTGAAATGACACAATACTTAGGTGTTGTGTCCACTTTTTCAACAATACCCATTTCCAACAACATTTTTATATTGTCTTCAATATTTTTCCTTTTTTCAGGAGAAGCTGGGTAAGGTTTTTTTTCAAGCTTCCAGGAATATTATCCAAATCACAACTTAAAGAGATTTTCATCTCATGGTCTTTGACCAATCCTAGTTCATTTGAACCATGAGCAAATGCCATAGGATATGATTTAATCAATCTCAAAATATTTTCTTCTTCAATTTTTGAGAGTTGAGGACTGAAAGAGGCCTTTTGGATTTCATTTTCCAAATCAAACATTTCAGTGGTGGTTCTTCAACCTTGCAGCTGTTCTTCTCTAGGAGAAATGGCATACACTGAATTTTCAGAACATATTTTGAATTTTCTCTTACCATTCACGCCTATAGTGAAGAAACTGTTTGCAGTATCTAGTTTAATGCCAAATTTTGTCAATAAATCATTGCCAATAATAAACCAATCACTACAATTATTATTATCCATTACTACAAATTCACACACTGATTTAACATATCCATTATTATATTTAAAGAATACAGCAGTTTTGTATTTGCCAATTGGATTTAATACTGAACCAAAACCTCTCCAATTCTTTGTTTGAACAGGTTCTAGTTTTTCCTGGTACTTACTATCAAATTTCATAAATGTATTAATTGAAACTACACCATCTGCAGCCCCAGTGTCAAGAATGGCATTCATTTCTCTTCCACATATAATAAAAGGTGCTCTGATAGGTGTTATTTTGTAAGTATCATGAGTTATATCTTTAATTATTTCAGCTTCCTCAATGGAAGTTAAAGATGTGTATGTATGAGGTATAGCATCATTCAGGAACATAATATCCTGTTCTAATACAAATATCTCATGTTCATCATTACTGTAAGATATGTTACTCTTACAATCCTCACTGGATTCCACATTCTCATCTTCATGATTACTTGGTTCAGAATTCTGTGAGGTTTCAATAACATTTATTCTCTTCTTACACGTGTGACCCTTTACCCAAGGTTCATTACATTTGTAAAAAGTGTTATTCTCTTGTCTCTTAGGGACAAGGGGAGCTGAAGAATTTTTCTTCTCCACTGGCATTTTACTTGTAGTAGGTTTTACCACGTCAACACTTTGTCTGTAATTACTATACTTGGTTTCATACTTGTGGTTTAATAATATCTCATTGCATATATTAATGAACCCAGAGGTATCTCTGATGGTTTCAGTTCTAGCTACAATAATATCTCTAACTGATATAGGCAACTTGTATATTATTTTTTCTTCCCACTCTTCATAATCCATTTTTGGATCCATAGCTTTCAAGATTTTTATTAAATTCATTGAAAAGACCATGGGTTTATCTCCAGCATTTGGATTATATCTTGTTCTTTCATAAAATATTTGTTGAGTGATTCTAAATTTTGGGCCCCAAAATTGCCTTTCAATTAGTGCCTTCCATTCATTCCAGGAGTAATGAATTCCCTCACTCAATACAGATTCAAACCATAATAAGGCCACATCTGTAAATAAAGATATTAACTTTGAAGTAATTTCTTCATCAGGTAATTTGTATGAAAATTTTAAGTTATAAATTCTTTGTATGAATTTCTGCCAATCAGATTTTGAATCCCCATCAAAAGAAGGGTACTGATCTAACTTAGGCCAGTTCTTTTGGTTAGTTCTTGCTTCCCTAACCTGAGGAATATTCAGTAATTCACTTACTTTGGAAAGATGATCATTTATTTCATCTTTTACTCATTTACTGTTCTCATAGACCATGACACTATGTTCATGTTCCATCATTGGTGTTTCATTTGCGTGTTTCACGAAAACAGGTACTCTTGCCACAAAAGAAGTGTTATCTTTTATTTTTTCAGTATTTTTCAATATGTTTGCTACTTCTATTTCTACTCTTTGAAACCTATCCTTTATTACAGGTACATGAGTTATAGTATCATTTACATTTGAAAAAGATAATTTAACACATCCCTCAATGGTAGCCATAACATTCTGACTATGTTCTAATTTACTTTCTAAATTCCTAATCTCAGAATTCAATCATTTGTTTTCTTTGATTAATTCATCATTTGAATTTTCAATAATTTTTAATTTATTGGCTGTGGTACTCAATGATTGTGTTAGCTGTAATAATACATTTTCTGTATTATTGTTTGACTCTTTTGAGAACTTTTCCAATTTTTCAATTCTCAATAATAATTTACTTATTATTTTTGATTCCATTGGATTCTCTTTCAAAAAATATTATATTTTTTTTTGTCTAACTCAGAAGACTCATCATTTGATTCAATTTTTATATTAATAGCATTATCCTGGTGATCAATTAAACTATTTACATTGTCCTCATGTAAAGACAAGTTTAACATATTTTTTTCAAATGAATAATTCTTTAAATCATTATCAATAATATCCAATATTTCCTTATCAATCTCATTACCTAAAAGTAATTAATTGTCAGGATGATACAATTGACTATGAGGAGTTGGATGACTTACCAAGGTCTTATCCCACTACCCCTGTAAGGGTGACTGCTGGAGCCCTGCTGTTGAGGATTGTTGTAACTTTGGGCGTACCAATCCCATTTCCATTTGCTTACTGAGATTTTTTTGCTCCTCCTTTTGGGCTGGAGGTGTTGCTATGAAATTGGTGGGTTCCACTGTTTGTGGTTGAGCCTTTATGTCCACTAGAGCTTGGTTGACTTCTATGAAACCTTGAGTTGCTCTTTTCTCCAGGTTGTTGATCTGGTCCACTATATTTTTCAGCCTAAACATCCTTAGGGCTGAGTATTTCTTATGCTTAAAATAAGATAACCTTAAGTAGTTTAAGCTTATATCTTAAAAATAAGGTTAAAATAATAATATATATTATTTTATTATATATATATATAATTATTATTCTATTAAATAACTTATAATAGTTTAAATAGCTTATCCATGGCCTAATAATACTTATTAAGGTGATAATGGAGTCATAATATACTTATCTTAACTGATATGAAGTAATTATTGACATACATAAGCTTATATGTATACATAAATCTCATATTCAGTGAAATATGCAGTATATTATGTATATTTAGGTATATTAGTGGGTTTTAGCCCCTTAATACCCTATAAACTTTGTTTTTCTGCTTATTTTAGGTCATATGGAGGAAATCAGTGGACTCACAATGCCTACAGAAGCATAGACACCTATATCAGGTGCATACACCCAGTTTGGACAACTAAAATTACTTCCTTGGATGGTTATTCACGGATTTATGGGTTGGAAGGATGTTTCTGGGTTAATGAGGATGCTTGGGGATGTTATTGTGGGCTTGGAAATTTTATTTGTTTCCTTTATATGCTTTTAGTTTCATTAAATCTCTTTTTGATTGTTTATTTTACCTGTTTCTTTATGGTATCCGCTTTTATCTGGATTTTCTATTTATGGTATGGATCAGTGTTATTATTAATAGTGATGGAGGGTCCTTACTGGAGGTCTGGGTGTTGAAACTGCTTGAAGTGGAAGCCATGGGGAGGTGATGGGCCCTCACAGTGCTGTAATTGCCGGGGATAGCAGTGACATCATCTGCATTGAAGGTCTGTGCACTCCAGTGGATTTGGGTATAAGTAAGGAGGGATTTTGACGGTTATTGATCATCATTTAATTACTAAAACTCTAAGAAACACTACTATACAATTATTAACATTTAGAAATATATTATAAAGCCACTATAAATTGATATTATCTTTATATAAGCTATAACTATATTTTATTCATCTATTTTCCACCACTAGCACACATTTAAATCCAAGTATTGTGAGTTTTATTTGAGTATAACTATTTTATTAGTCTTCCCCTGAGGTTTAATCAATAAATCATTTATCAATAAGTAGTAGGACCATAAATAAACACTATTATATCATACTTATATTCTAGACTATACTGACAATTGGGGGTCTTTCCTTATATTTTACTTATTATTTAGTATAAGCCTTGGGACGTGATTTTTACCTTAGTACAGCTCAAATTAACCAAATATTTGCGTCTGCTGCATATTAGTGGGTCATCATAACTCATTGATTGCGGAAAAGAACCCTTAAAATAATTTTACTAATTTTTTATCATAAAAATTAGATATTTACAGTAGTAACTGTACCCAATATAAACCCAATTTCACTTGGTATTTGGACACCAATGTAACACCCAATTAAATTGGTATTTGGTTAAAGCTTGGTAAGCTACTTATTCACCCTTATAGAGGTCTAGTTAAACTTATTATTATATTTTTAACAGATTTTTTCGAATTTTTTACATTTTATTTAAATAAATAAAGATATAAATTCAGGGTAGGCTCCATTGTTTTTTTATTAGTAATATAATTGATAATATCTTTTGTCTACTAATTCCATAGAGTTTTTTGCTTTTGTAGACGTAAAATATTGTCATTCTTAACAATATGAGTGCTTCCCAGGACAGTGTAAGTGAAAATCCTGCTTATAATACCAGGTCTAAAGCTAACAAAAACTTTCCAGGACATCACCATGGAGGGTCAACAATATCCCCAGGCAGAAAGCATGAGTATAGAGGAAAATGATGCCCTCTTAAAAAAGATAACTATAAAAAAGACGTCTCCTCCTCTTCAGGATCAACTGTCCCACCTGGCCAAACAGGTTCTGAAGTTGGAGGAATCCAAATCAGTCATGTTCAAAGAGGTAGAGCAGTTGCAAAACAATTGCAAGGTAGGGTTTCAGCAGATGAATCAGGAATTGGCAGAATTAAAGGGAGGCCAGCCCAGTCAGTCAAATCAGCAACCCCCTATCCAAGGCGGGTCAACTCACTCCCAGGAGAAAATCCTGGTAGACAAATGGAAATGGGACTGATTTCATCAACAGTGGACAAGCCACAGTTGCAACAGGGATCCACCACCTCATCTGACTTCCTCAGCTCACCCTTACAAAGGAAAAAAGCACCAAAAATCAGGACTGGAAACCATCCCATGGTAAGTAGATTACCCTCTCAGATTGAACATAATACTGATAATTACAATATAGGTAATTCTATTGATGTTAAATCTGTGCAAGAAATAGAGGAGGATTTGAGAAATTTAGTTTTTAGAGTAGATACACCTGACTTGTCTTTTGTCCACAATAACAGTACTATTTATAATGATAATACAGTTAACCCTCAGTTGCAACCACCTACTAGTGAGATGAGAAGTTCACAAGAGAGTGAGAGAATTGAAAAGGAGGACATGGAATATTTTAACAATAATACAACTTTCCATAGAATTGTTTCAGCATTGTGAAATAGAATGACTGATTGTGAGGAACAGACAGTTAAGCTCACTAGTGATAAAATTTCATCCTTGACATTAAACATTTCTCAATTAGCAACACGTAACAAAGAATTAGAGAAAGAAAATTTGTCTCTAACTCTTAAATATGATTCATTGAGTAATAAATATAATGATCTTTGAAACAAATTCTGAGAGTTGGAAAAATTATATGAAACACATTTATTAAAAACTGAATCAAGAACAAAGTTATCTTTTGCCCAGACAAATCAAAGTGTCTCTGAGTTGCTACAAAGATTAAGTAAAGTTGAGATTGAAACTGCCAATCTACTAATGAACCAGGATAATCATAAGTATAATCAATATAATAATAATCCTTTCATTTGCAAAAGTGAATCTCATTTCTTCCCTATACCACCACAATTAAAACCATCTGGTGGTAGTATCAAATCTGAAAATGTAAGTCACAAATCGTACAGGAGGAAATACAAGACCATTTATCAAAAGTGAATGAGTTGTTGAATTTACCTAAGATTAGTGAGATAAAATCCAATCAGAAAAACTGGCCTAATATAGATCAGTACCCAACTTATGATGGGGAAGCCAGCTCTGATTGGCAACATTTTATTCAAAGAATTGACAACTTGAAATTCTCATATAAGTTACCAGATGAAGAGATAACATCAAAATTAATTTCTTTATTTAAGGATGTTGCTTTATTATGGTTTGAAGCTGTCTTGAGTGAGGGTAAAGATTACTCTTGGGCTGAATGGAAACACCTTATTGAAAAACAATTTGCAGGTTCTAAATTCAGACTTACTCAGCAGAGACTTTATGAGAAGACTAGGTATAATCCGTTGAATGGTGACAAACCTATGGTATTTTTAATGAATTTAAACAAAATATTAAAAGCCATTGAGCCTCATATGGATTTTAACTTATGGAAAGAAAAGATAATATATAAATTACCTATATCTGTCAGAGACATTGTTGTAGCTAGAACATTAAATGTTACTGAATATTCTGACTTTATTAATATTTGCAATGAAATATTATTAAACCATAAGTATGAATCAAGGTATTCCACTTATAAACAAAATGTTGAACCTGTAAAAACTCAGAATTCAAAAATAATTCAGGAAAAACAGAAAAAACCTACTGCACCTGTAGTACCAAAAAAGTATGAAACAAATACTTGTTATAAGTGTAAAAAACCTTGGGTTAAAGGTCACAAGTGTGAGAAGAATATAAATATTGTTGAAAATCAAAGTGAATCTGAAACTGAAACTGAAAAAAGTAAAGAATCAAGTGATTATGACACAATATCTCATATAGTGATGAAAATGAAGTCTTTATGTTGGAAGATGATTTGTCCATCTTTGAAAATCCAATATTAAATATGGACTCAAATGAATCTTTAATGAATTTTGAGGATGCTGAAATCATTAAGGATATACAAGCTGATAACTTTAGAATGACACCTATCACGGTTCCAGCGATCATTTCTGGTGAAAATGTTAGTATAGTACTGGACACAGGAGCTGCTGGTTCTGTTGTTTACACAAATACATTACAGAAAATTGATAGTGACTATAAGTTTAAGCTTGAACCACTTCAAAATAAAAATTGGAGAGGTTTTGGATCAGTACTACACCCCATTGGTAGATACAAAGCTGCTGTTTTCTTTAAACATCAACATGGTTATGTAAGAGTAACTTGTGACTTTGTAGTAATGGAAAATACTAACTCTAGTAACTGTTTTATTATTGGAAATGATATTCTGACTAAGTTTGGTGTGAAATTAGACCCTGAAAATAACAATTTTACAATTGGCATGAATGGTAAGAGGAAATTTAAAATAAATTCTTTTAACACAGTCTTACACATTGAGTCAGTAACAAATTCCCCGTGTAAAGGAAGAGAATCCAATGAGATGGAACTTCTGGAAACAGAAATTTCAAAAGCATCATTTGGCACTCAGATAAGTAAAGCTGAGAAAGATAATATTTTGTAATTAATTAAAGCTTTTCCAATGGCCTTTGCACATGGTACAAATGAACTTGGCCTTGTAAAAGATCATGAAATGAAGATTAGTTTAACCTGTGATATGGATAATATTCCTGCTAGTCTTAAAGAGAAACCATACCCTGCTTCACCAATGAAGAGGAAAGACATAGAGGATAATATTAAGATGTTTTTAAAAATGAACATTCTTGAGAAGGTTGAAACTACACCAAAATATTGTGTAATATCGACAGTGCTAATTTCTTATGAACAAGATAAAGCAAGCCTGTGTGGTGATTATAGAGCATTAAATACATTTACAGTAGATGATATTTATCCCTTTCCAAGGATTGCCTCTATACATGCTACCCTTAAAGGTGCTAAATATATAAGTTGCCTAGATGGAAATAAAGAGTACCATCAAATTCCTGTTGAAAAGAATTCACAGAACTTTTTGTTGATAACAACACACATGGGAATTTATAAGTATGTCAGAATGCCATTTGGACCAAAAAATGCTCCATCAATATTTCAGAAGTTAATGGATATAACATTACATAATGAAATGATTGAGGGATGGTTAATGGTATACATTTATGACATCATAGTGTTCTCAAAAACTTATGATGAACACTTAATCCATTTACAGAAAGTATTTCAAAAAATGGCTGAAATAAAAATGACCCTTGCATTGAAAAAATGTAAATTTGGGTTTGAATCTTTAAAAGTGCTTGGTCATATTGTATCTGGCTTACAAATATGAGTAGACCAAAATAAAGTGGCTTCAATAAAGAATATTGGAATTCCTCAAAATGTAAAGGATGTACAATCTTTTCTTGGAATTTTTGGTTATTATAGAAAATATATAAAAAACTACCAATCAATTGCTGCACCACTGAACACACTGATAAAGAAATCAGAAGCTTTCATTTGGAATAATGAAAGACAACAAGCTTTTTATCAGTTGAAAGAATGTTTAATGACAGCTCCTATCTTGGGTTTACCGAATTTCCAATTACCTTTTGTATTATATACAGATGCAAGTTTCATTGGACTGGGTGCTGCTTTGCATCAAAAAAAAACTTATTGAAGGAAAAATGTCAGAAGTAGTAATCTGCTATATTTCACGTACTCTGAGAAGTGGTGAATCAAAATATGGTGCTACTCAACTTGAATGTTTGGCAGAGGTATGGGCTCTTGAGAAGCTACATTATTACCTTGAAGACCAGAAATTTGAGTTAATAACTGACTGTAGTGCAGTTAAGTCACTCTTAAACATGAAAACTCTTAATAGACACATGTTTAGATGGCAATTAGCTGTACAAGAATACAGAGGCCGGATGACTATTACACATAGAGCAGGAACCTTGCACTCTAATGTAGATCTGTTATCTAGAGTACCTCTGCCTAATAATGATGATAATCCTGCTTATGTTCCTGAGTCAGAGATTATTAACATTTATGGCATTTATATTGTAGATCTTGAGGATGAATTTATGCAATCAATTCTTGATAATTATAATTCAGATCCTGACTTGAGTAAATTAACTACAATATTAAATGATCCATCTAATGCTTCAATGAATGTTTTAATAAAAGCATTACCAATTAAGAATAAAGAGGCATTAGAAAAAGGTAAATTTTCCATTGAGGATGGTTTTATATATTACAGGAAAAAATTAAGTAATGTAATTGTGATTCCCCCTTCAATGAAGGAGTTAATGTTAAATATATGTCATGATGATATATTAGCAGGTGATTTTGACTACCATAAAACATTAAGCAGAGTAAAAAACACAGCTTGGTGGATTAACATGTCTGAGGATGTTCAGAAATATGTTGAAACATGTGATTCTTGTCAAAAATCTAAAAGATTAACAGGAAAAAGAGCTAGTTTATTACAACAAATTGAGAAACCAAAAGCTCCATGGGAAATCATTAACATGGACTTTGTAACAGGTTTGCCAATAGCAGGGCATAAGATTTATAACTGCTGCTGGGTAATTGTAGATAGATTTACAAAGATGTGTAAATTTATTCCTACCCACAAAGAGGTTTCTGCAAAGGACTTAGCTTTTTTATGGTGGACACAAATGTTAAATACAGCAGGTTTCCCCAAAGCAATAGTTTCCGACAGAGATCCTAAATTTACTTCTGAGTTCTGGATGTCACTTATGGATGTTTCAGGGTGTCAATTAAAACTTTCTACAGAACACCATCCACAAACTGATGGGCTAGCAGAAAGAATGATACAAACCTTGGAAGATATGGTCAGAAGATACTGTGCTTTTGGTCTTAATTTTAAAGAAAATGACAAATTCACGCATGATTGGGTAACCCTTATCCCAGGTTTAGAATTTGCATATAATAGTACAGTACATTCTGTCACTGGCAAAAAGCCATTTGAGTTATGGTTAGGTTATGTACCTAATACCCCTGCTAAAACTCTTAATAAGTTACCTAGATTGGATATTTATCCAGGTACTAAATCTTTTCTTCAGATGCAGGAATTATGCAGAAAACATGCTCAAGAATGTATAAATAAGGCATTTGAGTATGAATAGAAAAGATGGGATAAAGCCCATAAAGAACAAATGTTCAAAGAGGGTGATGAAGTCCTTATTTCAACACTACATTTCAATTTAAATGGTAATGTTAAATTGAAGGATCCATTCATTGGACCATTTGTAGTTAAAAAGATGGTTGGTAATAATGCTGTTGAGGTTATTCTATATGCACCATATGATAGAAAACATCCAGTATTTCCTATTTCTCTTATAAAACCATACCATTCTAATGATACTGCTCTATTTCCAAGAAGATCAGGAAGGCATAAACAGCAACCTGAAGAAATAGTTGAAAAGGCAGAGATTGAAAAGATACTTAAAAAGAGACACCTTACTAAAGAAAAGGGAGTTGAGTATCTATTAAGATTTAAAAATAAATCAAGTGAATATGACCAGTGGATTCCAGAAAATGAAATCTCTGATCTTAAAAATCTCTTGAAAAAATTTAAATATAAATAATACTGTTCATTCAGTATATGTATTATAAAAATTATTTTTTTTATTTTTATTTCACTCCTTTGTTTTAATTAAAATGTCTTAACATTTTTTTATTGTTTTTTTTGGGGTAAGGGAGTGTCAGCCTAAATATCCTTTGCACTGAGTATTTCTTATGCCTAAAATAAGATAACCTTAAGTAGATTAAGCTTATATCTTAAAAATAAGGTTAAAATAATAATATATATTATTTTATTATATATATATATAATTATTATTCTATTATATAACTTATAATAGTTTAAATAGCTTATCCATGGCCTAATAATACTTATTAAGGTGTTAATGGAGTCATAATATACTTATCTTAAGTGATATGAAGTAATTATTGACATACATAAGCTTATATGTATACATAAATCTCATATTCAGTGAAATATGCAGTATATTATGTATATTTAGGTATATAAGTGGGTTTTAGCCCCTTAATAGCCTATAAAATTTGTTTTTCTGCTTAATTTAGGTCATATGGAAGAAATCAGTGGACTCACAATGCCTACAGAAGCATAGACACCTATATCAGGCGCATACACCCAGTTTGGACAACTAAAATTACTTCCTTGGATGGTTATTCATGGATTTATGGGTTGGAAGGATGTTTCTGTGTTAATGTGGATGCTTGGGGATGTTATTGTGGGCTTGGAAATTTTATTTGTTTCCTTTATATGCTTTTAGTTTCATTAAATCTCTTTTTGATTGTTTATTTTACCTGTTTCTTTATGGTATCCGCTTTTATCTGGATTTTCTATTTATGGTATGGATCAGTGTTATTATTAATAGTGATGGAGGGTCCTTACTGGAGGTCTGGGTGTTGAAACTGCTTGAAGTGGAAGCCATGGGGAGGTGATGGGCCCTCACAGTGCTGTAATTGCCGGGGATAGCAGTGACATCATCTGCATTGAAGGTCTGTGCACTCCAGTGGATTTGGGTATAAGTAAGGAGGGATTTTGACGGTTATTGATCATCATTTAATTACTAAAACTCTAAGAAACACTACTATAGAATTATTAACATTTAGAAATATATTATAAAGCCACTATAAATTGATATTATCTTTATATAAGCTATAACTATATTTTATTCATCTATTCTCCACCACTAGCACGCATTTAAATCCAAGTATTGTGAGTTTTATTTGAGTATAACTATTTTATTAGTCTTCCCCTGAGGTTTAATCACTAAATAATTTATCAATAAGTAGTAGGACCATAAATAAACACTATTATAACATACTTATATTCTAGACTATACTGAAAATATTGTTGACTCTTATTGTTAAGGTGTTCAATAGGGTGGATAGGGAGTGAATTTGTTCTTGTAATGTATTTTTTACTTTCTTTATTGAAACTTGCTTTTAAAGACTTTCCCTTTCCTCCAGAGACGTTGGAGGAGTTTTGTTTATTATGGGAGATTCCTGGCCCTCCATTTGAATTTCCTGCAACAGGTCTTTCAGCTCTAGGTCTTAAGTTATAATGTTTTGCCTTATTACTTACAATTTCATTTTTGTCACACATTTTTACGTGGAATTTCTTTTAAAGAATTGAAAGTTTAGATATAAAAGCTTCAAAATGAGTTTTATCAGTATTTATCAATACCACTGAAGACAATTTTATTGCTTACTTATTGGTATGACGTGAATTTCTAAGTGCCAAATGTCAAATATGCTTTTTAAGTGGTCACTTGATATAACTGGTCTACAATATGTAGCCATGTTTTTATATTTAAAAAGAAAACAACTGTTATTAAGATTCTTTTTCAAATATAAATGAATTTTACAAACCAATAGAAAGGGATTAAAATTCCTGTTAAAAGAAAACAATTAATCAGTTTAATTGGTAATCAACTGCAAAGATCACAAATTTAATTGGTCTATTGACAAACTCCCACTAAGAACAATTATATGTTAAATTAGTGGTAAAATTGTTGATTCAATATAACAATTTTATTATATAACAGGGATTCTTTTTCTGAAATCACTATATGAGTGCCCCCAACCTGTTGTAATTATCCAAATAATTCTATAGGTATTTTACTTACGTGTACCTTCTTTGAAATTTTTACTTACTGGATTATAACAGAATTCTTGAGGAAAGGTCCCCAATTGTCAGGCTGAGGTCAAGTAAAAAGACGTGGAATAGCTTGAATGGTCAGTTTTCTAAAAGATTTTTATGGTCCTATATGAATACTGTAGTACAAATCCAACAAATAGTAAAATATAATTCAAAATAATGGTCTCAGTAATATAATTCTCACTATTTTTATATATGGCTTACAATCTTTTTAGTTGGTAGAAAAATAGATTTTAATAATTCATATACTATTAAAAAGTCTTTTAAAAGTACTAATTGATATGTATTGTAATTTATTTGGTTATATTGGTTAAATTGTAAATGATAAAGAATCTAGAAACAAGACCCAAAAACCTCCTCCTTTTATACACACTGAGTGCTTTAATGAATACTTGATGTACCACTCCAATACACATTTAATGACGCCTCAAACCAACTAATAGACATGCCCATAAATATCCCCAGCAACCCGTGACATAATTAGAAGAGTAACACCCGTCAAAATCCTGTAATAATAAGGAAAATCCATCAAAATTAAAGAATAAGATAAAAAGAGAGTATATGCATATTAAACAAAAACATAAAAGACTAAAGAGGAAATCTTAAGGTTAATAATAGCTTAATAATAAGGGGGATTCACTGTAGAAATGATGGGGCTAATCCTGACATTATACTATGTGAAATTTCCATTCAAAAATGACCAATATTTACTGAGAAACCACCCAAAAACTCAAAAAAGAGCGCGAGATGTGGGGTAACTACATGCAGTCCTTGGCAGGCGCTTGCACGGGTAAATCCTTGACTAAATTTACGCAAATTTAAGTATGGTAGTAAAATAAGGCACCAAGAGTGAGGTTATTAATGAAATTAGTGCATATAAAGAGGGTCAATGCATTATTAATTAAGCTAGGACACTAAATAAGCGCCTGTTGCCTATTTTAGTGTGGTTCCCCACAGTGGGCGTAGAATGTGGGGTAATTATAGTGTGAAAAAGCTAACTTTGCTAAAAATGAAGCTATTCACATGGGAAAAATGCAGGCAGTATGTAGCCAGTACACAGAAGCCATTTCTGGCATAAAAAACACCAAATTTGAAAAGTGTTATTTTTATGCATTTAAATAGCCAAATCAATAGTCCCAAATGAGAAAATTTGATCTGGAAGCGCATTTTTGATATTCTCAAATTTATGGTGCATATAGTCAACTTTTAAGTGAAATAAAGTGCATTTCTTGTTTTTCGCATAAAACAGTGAAGATAACAGCTTTAATGTACTTAAAAATTATGTAGCCTTATACTTAAGGTTCTTAAGATTACCCTAAAATATTCCAACTTAATATTAAGTACATAATACTTATAAAAGGTGGATATAAGCATGTATATAAGGTGTTATAATGGCATATTTTGTTTATTATCATAATTTTACTTATGTATACTGTTTGTGTACTCTTAATTATTATTCCCATGTATAGTTCATGTGTTTAGCATAGCTTGTAAGTACATATTACTCAATCCTAGAGTAATATGTACTTACAAGCTATGCGGGACTTATTCAACTCCTCATGTTGTCATTTTTATTATCACATTTCAAGTTTCTTTTTAATTTTGAAAATCATACTCAGAATAAGGGTTAAATTTATTTAAATCTCATTTCATTTTTACTGAAGAATCTCCTGAGGGCTATATTTTATTTCCCAAAAACAGATTTGAATTTTATTTAGTGATTTCTGAGATATTAGATTTTAAAGTTGACCCTTTTTATCTTAATTAGACCTTCTTTAACTTCATGATTTTATATAAAAGATCAGGTTCAGGTTTATTTAAATCACATTTATCTTAATTGAAGATTCTCCTGAATCCTATCTCTTATTTCACACAAATAGGTTTGAATTAAGTTCAGTGGTTGCTGAGATTTTGACCTTTGAAGTTGAGCCTTTTTTTCCAAATTTCACCTAATTTATTTCATGTTTTTATATTGCATTTTTAGAGAATAAGGCTTCTGAAACTCTTATCTGATGATTATCTAAGCTTTTAAACCACTCTTGTTTGAATTTTCATCATCACTTTTCAAATTTTTGTGAAATTCTAAAAAGAAGAGTCAGAATTAGGGTTAGCTTTTTTTGAATCTACTGTCCTTTTAGCTGAAGATACTTTTGAAGCCTATATTTTACTTCCAGGGAATTGATTTGAATTTGGTTTGGTGGTTGCTGATTTATTGAACATTAAAGTTGAGAATTTTATTCCAAATTTACTTTTTATTTATTTCATAATGCATATCATAATATTTACATCATGAATTTATCCTTCTTGATTCTTATGATTATCTTCTCTTTTATCTCGCTCTTGTTGGAATTCAAATCATCAATTTTCAATATTTTGTGAAATTATGAAAATAAGAGTCATTATTAAGGTTAGATTTATTTGAATCTACTTTCCATTTAGCTAAAGATACTTCTGAAGCCTATCCTTCATTTTCATCAAACGAATTTGAATTTGGTTTGGTGTATTCGAAGATGTTGACCTTTAAATTTGATCTTTTTTCACAATTTATTTATTTCATAATGCATATAATAGCCTTTAAATCATGCATTAATCCTTTCAGATTCCTCAAACTTCCTTTTTCTTTACTTATTATTCTGCCCTTTCATCAAGGTGTGTTTTTCTTTTTCTTACCATTTTTATTTTTCTAACCCTTCACTCATTAATTTCTGCTCTTATCAGAGAATTCAATAGTTAGTCCAATGAATAAACACATTGAAATGAATAAATTTATGAAACTTTAGGTAGATCAAAAAGGTTTGGGGATTTGTAAAGTCATCAAATATTTTTTATTCTTTTGTAAATTTTTAATGAATAAATCTGATATTTTAATTTACTAAACACAAAGCTGTGTTGTATAAAAAGTACTCATGATAACATTAAATTATTTCATTGGGCTCATCTTGACTATACCTGTTTAAAGTCCCAAACCTAGTTTCTAGACTTGGTCCACATTTTGGCTTGAGGAATTTTCATAACTTTCAAACTAGTAAATTTAATTTATCTTATTTATTTGTTAATTAATTTATGAAATTAAATTAAATTTTGGTGATTCTCACCCATTACTTCAATAAAATTCAGGGGAGGATACTCCCAAATATTCAAATCTGACATGGAAAATTAATGACTTAGAAAATATTGGTGATACCCACCCCTTGCTTCAATAAAATTCAGGGGAGGTTATTGCCAAATTTTTCAAAAAAATATAGAGTTTTTTTCACTTAGCTTTATTTAGAAATGTGAATTGGAGGTGAGGTGATAAAATTATGTTGGTGATCAGTATTTTTGTAAAGGTGTCAGTATTAATTTACCATCTGAAGTTCCAAAAGTGTGACATTTAGAGTCCAGTAAAGAAAAATGGTTTTATCAGAATCTCATGATATAACTATTTTTGATAAGATTAAAAGTAAAAATTAAATTTTTAACAAAAAAAAATATCCATTTACTCATAGAGAATACACATGAAATTGACCTTTTAAAAACAGTAGTGATTCTATTCTCCAAATCATAATCGCCAAATTCAAAGCCAGTGAAAGTGGAAGAAAAATGAGTCTTTTTATATTTTGATTGATAAATTTTGAACCTCTCATTCATTTGCTTAGGATTGATGTATATTCTCAATTTTTTTTTCTTTTTTACTTCTTTTTCCATCAACAAAAAGCCATTTACCTTTGATGAAGGTGTACATCTTATTTGGGATGGTTGAAAACATATAAAAAAAAGGAAAAAAAATGCCTGTTAAAATTTCACAATAAAATGTTTCAAATCTCAGTGAGGGGTGTGTGCCAAGGATTGAAGAGATGATTGAGTTCTGGCTGCCACATTGGAAAAGGGACATGTTTTGAAAGGAAAAAAAGATGTGTCCAACATGTGGTTGTGAAAAAAAATCAGGAAAAAAGTGCTGATTTGAGGTCATAACTTACACCCATTTTTGAAATAAGTGACTATTTTGCAGAATTTAAGTGCTGATTTTTAAGTGCTCAATTTCCAGAACTGAAACCCCCTAATATTTCTCTTATTTCTTTAAATTGATGAGTTATAGTTTCATATAAAGTATTTAATTATTAATAAATTACTTGTATAACTAATTTATTATTATTGTTTATAATTTAATAGATTTAAAATAAGTGAAAAAGATATGATTCTAAAACAAAATAAAAGAAACCCTTTTATAGAAAAATGTATTTCAACATGAATTTTGTTGAAGTCAATGAAATCATTGTTAATTGAATTTGAGTTTTAATATTAATTTACTTTAAAGCTGAAATTAAAATATAAATTGAAAGATAAAATTATGTTTTAAGAAAATAATTATAATTTAATAAAATTAAGATATTTTAAGTTTAAGTTTCATAAACAACACATTTAAACTATCCCTTAAAGTTCCAAGGAAAAACCAAAGACTCTTTCCTTTTTCTACCTGTCCCCCCTATAGCTTACTTCCAACAAGGTCTGAGTCACAGTAATTACATGCACTTAGATCTACCACTTTCTCATAGTTTATTTAATTCATTTGTATGTTTTTTTATGTAAATAGTTTTTTATAAAAATGAAATGAAATTTAAATAAATTAAAACAAAAATTTTTAGTAATTTAAAATCAAAATTAAGAACTATAACCTTTATTGTAATATAGTTAATATTATTTACACACAATATCATACTTAAAGGATTATAAATATTAATATTATAACATTTTAATAATTAAGTATTTTAACATTTAAGTAATCATTTTAATCAGACCAAATCAAATATGTTCAAAAAGTTACTGGCTGAAACTCCCTCACTCTAAATAATTATAATAATGATGTTTAGATTTTCTTGTTGTATTTCTTAAATAGAATTTTTGAATTGCAGATTTTCTTAGCAGGAATCCACCTTTCAAGTTAATTAGGCTTTCTTTATATCTTAATAAATACTCAGTTCCACTTTCTCTAGTAAGATTTTTTTCATTAAGGATTTTTCTAATTTCAGCTTTCTCATTTATTTTCAAAGTATTAGATTTTGGTCTTCCACTTGTTTTAAGAAATTAATCAGGATTATTTGAAATGTAAGACTTGATTAAAGATATTGGAAATTCTGGGTGTTTTCTATAATATGGAGAATATAATAAAAATACAACAGCATTATTATCATTCATCTTTTTTAAAACAAATGGACTAATGAATGGATCCTTTAATTTATTTTTACCTTGTAAGTTGAATTGTAATTTAGAAATAAGAGCTTCATCTCGTTCTTAATAAGTAAATTCTTTATAGGATTTGTCCTATCTTTTCTTCTCATATTGGTATGAATTTTAAATAAATTTATTTGCATGCTTTCTATATAATTGTTGCATATGAAGAAAATACTTTGAACCAGGATTTCCAGGATTTAAATCCAATTTAGCTATTTTATTATTGAGAATTTGGGCAGGGGTATTTGGAACATATCCAAGTCAGAACTCAAAAGGCTTTCTTTGAGTAACAGAGTGAACAGTGCTATTATAAGCGAATTCCAGACCAAGAAGAAAGTTGACACAATCATGAGTGAACCTGTCATTGTCTTTATACTCAAGACCAAAGGCACAATAACTTCTTATAATTTATTCTAAAGTTTGAATCTTCCTTTCAGCTAATCCATCAGTTTGAAGGTGATGGGCAGTAGAAAGCTTCAGATCACAACCACAAACATCCATCAGAGACATCAAAAATTCAGAAATAAATTTTGGGTCTCTGTCAGAGATTATGGCCTTTAAGAAACCATCAGTATTAAATATATGAGACCACCACAACAAGGGTAATTCATTAGTGTAAAAATGTTTGTGAGTAGGGTTGAATTTAGACATTTTTGTAAACCTGTCCGCAATAAACCAGCAATATTTATAACTGTCTTTCCCAGAAATGGGTAATCCTGTTACAAAGTCCATGTTTATAATTTTCCATTGTGCGTCAGGAGGTTCAATATTTTTCATCAATCCAGCTCTTTTTCCAGTTAATTATGTAGATTTCTGGCAAGAATCACAGGCGTCAAAATATAGTTATGTGTTTTCAGACATATTAGCTTACCAAGTAGTTTTCTTTATTCTAATCATTGTTTTTTCAAGATCAAAATGTCCTGCTAATATTTCATCATGACAAATTTTCAAGATGATTTCTTTCATAGAAGGAGGAATAACAATAACATTACTCAAATTTCTTCTATAATAGAGATAGCCTTCATCAATTGAAAATTTACCTTTTTCCAAAGCATTTTGGTACTTTGTTTGAAGGGTTTTAATTAATGCTTGTATTGAAGCATTCTTTTGATCATTTAATATTGTACACAGCTTTCTCAATTCAGTGTCTTTATCATATTAAGTATTAGATCTTCCTCAATATCAACCACACATATCCCATGAATGTGAACTATTTCATTCTCAGGATCATATGCAGGATTAGAGTAATCATTTGGAAAAGGTAATCTTGATAACATATCCACATTTAAGTGAAAAATACCAGCCCTATAAATTATTGTCATCCTTCCTCTGTATTCCTAAACAGCCAATTTCCATCTGAACATTTGTCTGCTAGGTGTTTTTAATTTTAAGAGGTACTTCACTACACTGCAGTCAGTGAAAAGTTCAAATTTCTGGTCAACCAGATAATAATAAGGTTTTTTCAGAGCCCACACAACTGCCAAGCACTCAGGTTGAGTGGAACCATATTTCAACTCACTATTTCTTAAGGTTCCTGAAATATAAAAAATTACTACTTCTGATACTTTGTCATTCATAACTTGTTTTTAGTGAAGAGCAGCAACAAGGCCAATAAAACTGGCACTAGTGTACAAAACGAATGGTTGAGTAAAGTCAGGCAAGGCAAGAATTGGTGCTGACATCAAACAATTCTTCAAAGTGTCAAAAGCTTTTTTTCTTTAACTGTCCCAGAAAAAACAATCTCTTTCTTAGTTGATTGGGTAAGGGGTATTTCTATGACTTGATAATTTTTAATATATTGCCTATAGTATCCACACATTCCCAAAAAACTTTGGTTCTCTCTAACTGTAGTAGGAGCTTTTACCTGTTGTATGGCTTCACCTTTGTTCTTGTCAACACATATCTGTAATCCTGAGACAACATGACCAAGCACTTTCAAAGAATGAAAAAGAAAATTGCATTTTTTCAAAGCAAGAGTCATATTTATCTCTACCATTTTATGGAACATTTTACATAGGCTTTTAAGATGGCCCTCAAAGGTCTTGGAGAATATGATGCTAGTGTCAATGTAAACCATTAGCCATCCTTCAAAATTCTTGATGGAATGTTTTATCCATAAATTTTTACAAAACTGAAGGGGAATTTTTAGGGCCAAATGGCATCCTAATATACTTATAAATACCCATATGAGTAGCAATCATTAGAAAATTCTGTGAATTCTTCTCAACAGGTACCTGGTGATATCCCTTATTACCATCTACACAGCTGATATACGTAGCACCTTGTAAGGTAGCATGGATAGAGCTATTTATGGGTAAAAGATAGATATTATCTGCAATTTAAGTATTTAATGCTCTATAATCACCACATAACCTAGCTTTGTCTTTCACATAAGAAATATAGACAGGTAAGATAGCACAATGTTTAGGTGTTTCAACTACCTTTTCAATAATATTCATTTTTAAAAAGGTAAAGATATTGTCTTCAATATCTTTTCTCTTTGTGGGAGAAGCAGGATAAAGCTTATTCTTTAAAATAGGTGGTATTTCAGTTAATTGGGAAGATAATGAAAGCTTCATCTCTTCTTTCACCAATCCTAATTCATGTGACCCATGATTAAAGGCCATAGGAAAAGATTTTATCAACTGAATGATGGAATTTTTTTCATCACCAGAAATTTTTTCCCTAAACTAAGCTGTGTCAATCTCAGACAGAAAGACAGGCATTTCTTTTGTAGATCTTCCTTTATATTGAACTACAGAATGAAATGTGTTAAATCCTGGTGTTAATAATTCTTTGGGGGAGGAAATTTTAAATTTTCTCTTCCCATTCAACCCCATTGTGAAGCATCGGTTTGAGGGATCAAGCCTAATGCAATATTTGGTTAATATATCATTTCCCAAAATGAACCAATTTATTAAGTTATCATTTTTCATAACTTAAAAGTCACACATAGCTATTACAAAGCCATGGTTATATTTGAAAAATACTGTAGCTTTGTATTTACCCATGGGGGACAAAACAGAGCCATAAACTCTCCAATTTTTAGAAGTGACAGGCATAAGTTTTGATTTATAATCCTGATCAACTGAAGCAAGTGCTTTTTTAGTTACAACACCTCCTCCAGCTCCAGAATCCAAAACAACCTCAATCTTATTTCCATTAATCAAGACTAGTGCCTTGAGAGGGGTAATAATAATTGAACTGTCCTCAAGATTTCTTATAATTTAAGCATCTTCAACTGTAGAAAATTTATTTTTTTAAATGTCAAGATTATCTAAATATTGAATATCTTCCTCCAGCATTAAGATTTCCTGGTTAGACTCATAAGAAATGCTTCTGGGACAATCACTTAAAGTATCATCTAGTGCAAGTATGTCATCAGCAGGCTACTCTGTTTGTTCAACAAGGTTTATTTTCTTGTCACAAACATGGCATTTCTGCCAAGGCTTTCTGCATTTAAAGCAAGTGTTTGTTGCATATTTTTTAGGTGCAACAGGGGAAGAGGGCTTACCAACTTTTTCAAGAAGTTTTTGTTGGTAGTTGGAGGGTTTAACACTGAAGGTCTTGTGAAGAACTTCCTAGATTCATTCCTGTTATTTAAAAGAACTTCATTACAAGTATTAATAAAAGAAGAAGGCTTCCTGCAGAATTCAGTTCTTGCAACAATTAATTCTCTCAAAGACATTTTCAATTTTCAAAGGATCCTGTCCTTCTATAGTTCATAATCTATCTTTGAATCTATTTCTCTCAAGATTTTAACTAGTTTTATCAGGAACTCAAAAGGTTTTTCTGTAGGGGATGAGCTATATCTAGACTCCTCATACTGCCTTTGGTGGGCTAAACCAATGTTTGAACCACCAAATTGTGCTTTTATAAATTTTTTCCAATCCTCCCAAGATTTATCATTATTATCCAACAGGACAGATTCATACCACATGAGGGAAACATTGGAAAACAAAGAAATTAATTTAGACAGAATTTCTTCATCTGGTATTTTATAAGAATTCTTAAGATTATTAATTCTACAAATGAATTTCTGCCATTCAGAGGAAGAATCACCATCAAATGATGGATATTGGTCAATTTTGGTCCAATTATTCTGATGTGAGGTAATTTCCTTCTGGTTTACTTGTTTTTGTGTAAGAAAAAGTTTCTATTTCTCTAATTGAGTTATAATCCCATTATTTGACCCATTTTCAGATTAACAGGGTGCTTCATCAATTTTTTATGGAAACTCAGAATTATCTGCAGGTTTCTCTTGTACTAATTCTTCTTTAGAGGAGCTTAGCTCAGGTACATGTGGAGTGGTCTGAGAAAATGTTTCCTTCTCAGAAGTGACATAGTATTTTTTGTCAAATAAAAATGGATTTAATTGTTTCTCAATGTTTTTAACCTTGTTTTTACCCTTGAAATACCAGTAAATGTTTCATTGATGGTTGAAAAAGATAATTGGTTCTTATTTTTCAGAGATTAATAATGGTCATTTAATTCTTTCAATTTTGATTTCTGACCTTCTAGTTCTTGAAAACAGATAGACATAGTCTCCTTCAACTTGAATAAATAATTTTTAATATTTTGCCTTAAAGCAAATTTCTTTTTATTATTTACTTGGTACCTAAAAAATTCATCAGATACCCCATTCAAATCACCTTTCAATGCTTGGTAACCTTGTTCAGTAAACAAGATATTTACTTTTTGGGTCAATTGTAAGTTATTAATTATCTGAGTTTATTTTGAAATAATGTCTCTCCAATATTGATCATTATTAGTTGCTACATCATGAGCATTTCTCAGAGGAGAGACTGAGTAATTTTCAAGAGTCTCATAAACTTCAGGATCAATTGATTCATCTATAATAGCCATATCTAGAGTTATCATTGAAGTAAAAATTAAAAATTAAGGAGTATTTACATGAGAAGAACATTGATTACTTTTTCAGCTAGTATCAGCTTCTCCTGGTCTCAAAGTGTTATGTCCTATCCCAGAGTTACTTGAAGGAACTGAATCAGTAACAAGAAAAGGAACTTGAGATTCAATGGAAGATCTTACCATGTTTTTGTCACAATTTGAATGTGATTGTTTTTCTTTCTTCTTCCTACTTTTTAAGGGTGAGGAGGGGTTGGATTGAAGTTTTGGGCTTGGAGGGTCGTGCCTGAGGTGCCTGTTACATTTACTGAGACTTTTAGTTATTCCATTGCGTGTTCAACCAGTCTCACTACCATTTTGATACTTCCAATTTTTCTTTTTTCTGAGGAGCCATTTGTGGAGGTAGTTTTGCTGCTTGTAGAGGTTTCTTCTGCTCTTGGAGAAAAGTCCCTATACTTCTTATTTTTTCTTCTAGAAATTCTACTTTTGCCTTTAGTTTTATATTCTCTGACTTCAACTCCTTGATTTGAGTTTAAAGGCTGTTTAACTGTTGCTTAACCAGCATCTCTTTTATCTTGAAACCTTTTGGAAGCTCTTCTGGAGAGAGCACCTGGGGCTTGGAGTCCAGGGGAGGATGTTCCTTCTTGATTTCCACCTTCTGTATTTATACATCCTGTTTGGTTTACTAATTGATTAATTTGAGAAAATTTTTAGTCAAAGGAGAGCTTACATAATTTTCATCATAATCAATAAGATTCAATTCTTCTTCTTGAGTGGTAGAAAGATTTAATTCAGCCATTTTTTGTATAACTTGAGCTGAGAAAAAAAATTAATAATTTGTCAGTTACTATTCTTTTTTGTTAAAAAAATAAGAGATAAAATAAAATATATATAAAGTTTATTATCAATTACCAGGACTACTAATTGACTGAAATAGTGAAAATATATCAATTTTTATGACCAAAAATCAACTGAAACAATTGATTAATACAATTTTAATTGATTAATTTACTAAGATAATGATATTATATATTACCAGGATTTTTTTTTAAAAAAAATCAACTGAAATAACAAAATAATTTATTAATTATTAGGACCAAAAATCAACTGAAGTAATTAATACAATTTCTTAACCAAATAAATAATTTATATATTGTAATTTATTAATTACCAGGACTAAATTTCAACTGAAAGAGTTTATTAATATAATTTTTTTAATCAAATAATGAATTTATATATTGTTATTATTTTAATTACCAGGACTAATATTCCACTGAAATAATAAAATAATATTTTAATTTTTGGGACAATTTTTCAATTGAAAAAATTCAAAAATATAGTTTTTAAATCAAATAATTTAAATTATATTACCTCTAGACCTAAGAGCAACTTTTCTTTATCTAGTTCAACCAGGAAAAAATATTATATACCTGACACCTCACCCTGTAATTTGAGTAATTTAATACCAACTACAGAGGGCTAAGTAAAAAAGACATACATATATTATTAAATATGCAGAGTTAGACCTACAGATAATAACTACTATACTCACTACAAATATGTATGACAATTACACTTATATAAACCTTAAATTTGGTGTGAGGTTCAGATCCCAGTGTCACGCGCCACGTGACACTCGAGGCGAAATCAACTCATTAAATCAATAATATTGAGTCCTAAATCTATACTCGAAGCGCAGAAAGCAATTCTCCATAGAAACTGTGATTTTCCTTTGTGTACTTACTATTTAACTGCACTAGCCTAAACTCTAAATCTAAATTAGTCAATCTCCCAATAGGGTACCTTAGTCCTTTTCAATAAGCGATGCACAGCGCTAGGTTCAACGAAATATTACAGTAGTAGTTTTTTTCATTAAAGTTTTGTTAATTAATTTAATAGGGGTAAATTGAGCATGGACGGATATGTAGTGAAGAGGGGCTAAGTGTATGTTAGTAATGGTCAATGAAATGGGAATGATGCAATGGAAGGGAGGTCAATGCGAGGAGGAACAAAGGATATAAAAGGAGTTGGATTGTTGGTTCGATCTTCCTTAGAATTAAATTATAAAATCGTATTTACATTAGTAGTGGTAAATCCTTAAAGTTAAATCATTGTTATTGTATCTTTCTTTTACTTTCTCAATATTCATTTCTAAAATCCTAAATCTTTGATTATTGAGTTTCCAACCCTTTGTGAGATTTTAAGAATTACTATTGCCTTTGAAACTAGTTTATAATTCTTCTCGAACGAGCCTCGAACCTATAGCTATTACTTCGAGTGACCTTCAAATCATTTCCTCGAATCATTCCTCTGTGCTTCAAAGAAGTTTCTAAAATCCCTCATCTCACTTTCAGGAACATCCTCGACCTTGTGCGTAGGTCGTCCGGTGACAGTATAATTTAATTCTCTGTAGTTCTCATTCTTTGCACTACTACTTCCTTTTAGGTGTTTCTAAAATTTTAAATGGCACCTGTTCAACGCACTCCTCCTACGGGCGCTACTACTAGAGCTCGCGCTAGAGGCAGGCCAACAGCCACAAGGTCTGTTTCTCGCACTCACTCTTTGGAACCACTCGACCTTAGGGAACGGCAACATGCAGTTCAATCTGTAGAAGACATTCCACAAGATTTTGAGGATTCTAGTGATGAAGAAGAAGGAGAGGATACAATGCACGAGGCACCATCCGCCCCTGCCAATCACCATTCTGGCCAGTCCTCAGAACCTGGACCATCTAACTCTCTGGAAGATTTCATGAGACTTTTCATGAAAACCCTTTCAAATTCAACGTCTTCAGAGGGATCTAAGTTCAAAACTCCTTCTATGAAATCTCCTGACAAATTCGACGGAGATCACCCCGACAGATTGCGACCCTTCTTGCAAACCTGCAAGCTACTGTTCCATAATGACCCTCGAACCTTTAACAGCGACAGATCAAAGGTTGTTTACGCTTCTTCATTCCTAGCTGGGAAAGCAGCAAGATGGTTTGAACCTTATCTACTCATGCTTTCTTCGACAGAAACCCACTTACTTATCAATAATTGGGAAAAGTTTGAGGACCAACTTTTTACGTTGTTTGGGGACCCTAATGAAACGGACAACGCGGAAATTGAACTTGATTTTCTTCGCATGAGTGATAATGGTAAAGCTTCTGAATATATCTCTAACTTCAGAGCACTTCAAACTCGAGTAGGTTGGAATGATGCTGCCCTTAAGTATCATTTCAAGAAAGGACTTCCTTCGAGGATTCTAGATCAATTAAATCTTCACGGTCAGAAGATGACTAATTTAACGGACTTAATGGATCGAACCCTCGAACTTGACGGAGTTTATCAAGGACGACTTCAACATCGTCGATATGCCAACAAATCTCAAGGCCTAAATTTTAAATCGTGACCTTCTTCACACCCATGACCAAATCAATCCTCCTCAACTCAATCCAAACCCAATAAGGGAAAGGATAAACCTCGACCAAAAGGCTCGACCCCAGGCAATATCAGCAAAGTACTGGATCCTAAAGGGGAACTTAAAGAAGCTGAGAGGAAGAGACAAGCAGATAATGGGTTATGTATGTATTGTGGGGGTAAGCACAAGTTGGAAGACTGTGTAAAGTTGAAGGAAAGAGAAGGTACTAGTTCAAAGTCAAAAAACTAGTAGATAGTTTACTTGTGTGCAAAGCAAACTATCTTATCTCTCCCAGTGCACAGAACCTCCATGTCTTAAGGACTGGAGTTGCCTTAAACCGCTTGAGATTCATTCTTTTTAAGGAGGATATCGCCTTCAGTTGTCTTATAGACTCTGGAGCTTCAATTTCTTTTGTTAGTTTATCTTTTGCCAAGAAGCTTCAACTAACATTTACAGATATTGATCGAACTCCCATCTATTTGGTTGAACCAGAGGAACCCAAATATTGGGTAAGTAAGAAAGTTTTATGGGTTTTCAACTTTCCGAACTTCCCCCCCTTCGAGTGGGAATTATCAGTCTTGGACGCCCCAAGGATGGACGATACCATTCTTGGCCATAAATTTTTAACGCATTGGAATCCCGAAATTGATTGGACTAGGGGATTGATCACCCCACGCTCTAAGTATATTTCTTATTCTTCAATGCAGGTCAATAGGGAGTTAAACAACCCGCCTGACAACGTCCTGCTAGAGGACAAGTCTCTGCCAGATGACTTGCAAGCATCTGATCCTTCTTTAAATGAGCAATTGGCTAACCCTTCTAGCTCGATGACTTCACTCGAAGAGGATTTAAATTGCCACGAAGTAATTAAATTCTGCTCTCTCAATACAGGTATCCCCTCGACAGATTCTCTCGAAGATGAAGAGGACGACCAAATCAACGTTGAAGCCATCAAATCAACTCTACCGGAAATCTACCACGATTTCCTCGATGTTTTCTCAATCCGCAAGGCCGATAAGTTACCACCTCATCGACCCTACGACCATCAAATAGAGTTAATAGGCCCAGTACCTGCGGCAGGTCCTGTCTATTCTTTATCGAAGGACGAATCTCAAGTTCTTCGAGACTACATTCTCTGCAATGTAGCCAAAGGTTTCATCAGAGCCAGTAAATCTCCAACCGGCTCCCCTCTCCTGTTTGTAAAAAAGAAAGACGGTAGTCTTAGGTTGTGTGTTGACTATAGAAAGCTCAACACAGTCACGAAGAAGAATGCATATCCTGTTCCTCCTATTTCATTACTTCTTACCCTTTTCAATGGTGCTAATTTCTTTTCTAAAATTGATCTTAGAGGCACTTACAATCTGATTCACATTGCAGAAGGTCATGAGCCACTGACTGCAATGCGCACTAGATTTGGTAGTTTTGAATATTTAGTTATGCCTTTTGGATTATGTAACGCACCTTCAACTTTTCAAACTTTTGTTAATGATATCTTTCAAGATGTTGTTGAACAATTTGTAGTCGTCTATTTAGATGATATTTTAATATTCTCGAAAACACTGGATGAACATATTCATCATGTTCGACAGGTCCTAAATCGTCTTCGAGATCATGGTCTCTACGCCAAGAATAATAAATGCGAATTCCACCTCAAATCAATTGATTTTTTGGGTTTTGCGTTTTCCACTGACGGTTTAGTCATGGATGATAAAAAAGTCCAGAAAATCCTGGAATGGCCTGAGCCCAAAAACATTAAATCACTCCAAGGATTTTTGGGTTTTGCAAACTTCTATAGAAGATTTATTAAAGATTACTCTAAAACTATTTCCAATCTTACTTCTCTTCTTAGAAAAGATATTCCTTTTGTTTTTACTTCTACAGCACAAAAGGAATTCGAAGCACTAATAACGGCGTTCACCACAGCCCCAATTCTTCAACTTTTTGATCCTTCTGCCTCGACAATAGTTGAGACAGATGCGAGCGATTATGCTATTGCAGGGGTTATCTCCCAATTAAATCCTGAAACAAATTTGTTTCATCCTGTTGCTTTTGAGTCACGCAAAATCATAGCCGCAGAATTAAATTATGAAATTCATGACAAAGAGCTTTTAGCTATTATCCATTGTCTTAAAAAATGGCATTCTTTTCTTCTCAGCCTAGATAGTCCTTTTCAAATTTTAACAGATCATAATGCTTTGAAATACTTCATGTCTTCTAAAGTGTTAACCAGGCGTCAAGCCAGGTGGGCTGAATTTTTGTCTGAATTTTCTTTCTCTATTTCCTATCGCCCAGGAAAAAACTGCATTTTCCCAGATATCTTGTCAAGTCAGGACGACGTTTACCCACAGCGGGGGGACGCATTTGCTGACAAGAACCCAGCAAATGTGCAATCAATCTTCAAAGAATCAATGTTAACGACTCATCAACTTAATTCAATGACAAGTCAATCTTTTTGAAATCCACTATCCAACATCCTCGAAGCTCAGTCGAAGGACGATTATTGTTTAGGGTTAAAAGACAAAATACTCTCAAAGCAAGGGGCCAAAAGATTTAGTATTGAATCAGGTCTATTAGTCTTCGAAGGTAGAGTAGTCATACCCAACAACAATGAGATAAAATTATGGATTTTCAACAGTCGACATGATTCTCCATTAGCTGGTCATTTTGGGGTTGATAAAACCTACCAGTTAATAGCAAGGGATTTCTTCTGGCCAGGTATGACCAGGGAAATCAAGGCCTATATAAAAGCTTGTTATGAATGTAATAGGAATAAGGCTCCCCGTCACCGGAAGCATGGGTTGCTTTAACCACTTCCTATTCCCTCTAAACCTTGGGAATCTTTATCGATGGATTTCATTTCTCAACTTCCTATTTCTAACGATTTTGATGCTATATTAGTAATAGTAGATAGATTTTCAAAAATGTCTATTTTTATTAAAACCACTACTACTGCTACAGCAGAAGATTTGTCAAAATTGTTTCTAGAATATGTATTTTCTAAACACGGCTTACCAAATGATATTATTTCAGATAGAGGCTCATTGTTTGTATCCACATTCTGGACCCAACTGTGTTGACAACTCAATATCACGAGGAATCTCTCCACGGCCTATCACCCTGAAACCGATGGTCAAACAGAAAGAGTTAACCAAATCCTCGAACAATATCTTCGAATGTATGTCAGTTACCAACAAGACGATTGGACCACATGGTTACCATTGGCCGAATTTGCTTATAATAACTTGTCTCATTCTTCGACACAACAATCTCCCTTCGAAACCATTTATGGACGACATCCTCTATTCAACTCAATCCATGTAGGAACTAATCATCCTGCGGAACATTATCTTTGAAATATATCACGACTCCAAGAAGAACTTAAAACAAATTTGGAATAAGCAATTCGAAGATACAAGGAACAGGCCAACAAACATCGACAATCTGCTTCTTCCTTTAAACCAGGCGACAAAGTATGGCTCGACGCACAAAACATTCGAACAACAAGACCATCAAAGAAGCTGGCTGAAAAGCGCTTGGGACCATTCGAAATCGACTCTGAAGTCTCTAAAACTGCATTTCGACTCAAGTTACCTCCTAAATGGCAGGCAATTCACCCTGTTTTCCATGTATCTCTCCTGGAACTGGCTCGAGAAATATACCCGGGCAAGAACCAACCCCCTCCGGAACCGGCCAAAGTAGAAGATCATCTAGAGTGGGAAGTAAGTCGTATCCTTGATTCAAGAATACGCAAGGGGAAACTTCAATACCTCGTGGAATGGGAAGGCTTCCTCAATGACTCAGACAAAACATCCTGGGAACCAGCCATCAATGTTTCTAACGCTCCTGAACTCCTAAAATCTTTTCATTCGAAATATCCTTTAAAACCAAAACCTTAAAATTTCTTTATTTAAAATTTTCTTTTCTTTTTCTTTCTTTCTTTAAAATCTAAAACACACCTTAAATTTCTTAGCCTTGTTTTCTTTTTTCTCTCTTCTTTTTCTTTCTCCTCCTTCTATAAAATTTCCTCCAAAACCAACTAAAATTAAAATCAAAATTAAAATTAAAATACAATAAAATAAAATAAAATAAAATCAAAATTAAAATTAAATAAAGTAAAATAAAATTAAATTAAATTAAATAAAATAAAATAAAATAGAATAAACATAAATAATAAAATAAAATAAAAAAATAAAAAAAAATAAAAAAAACTCATAAATCTCTCTAAATATTTTCTTTCTTTTCTTTTTTCAATTCTTTAAATACATTCTTTTCTTAAATTTAAAATTCTCTTCAAAAAAAATTTCTCTTTCAAAAATTTATTCTCTCTTTTTTAAAAAAAAAACTTTCTTTCCTTCGAATCCTCAAATCTTGTACGACACGACCATTTCCTCGAACTTAACTTCAACCTCTAAATCTCCCTATAATAGTTCTTCGAAACAAATAATTATTCTTTTCAAATTCTCTTAAATTCTAAATTCTGTTTTTTTCTTTTCTTTCTTCTTCCTCTCTTTTCAACTAAAATTTCTTAAAAAAAAAAAAATAAAAAAAAAAATAAAAATAAAAAAATAAATCCTCAATTTAACAAACTCATCTCAATCACAAAACCATTTCTTTTTTTTCTCTCTCTTTTCTTACATAAAATTTTCCTTTTAAAAACACTAAAACTTCCTTCAATTAAACAACCTTTTTCTTTCTTTAAAATTCTTCTTTCAAATTCTAAAATTTTTTATTTTAAACTTCTTTTTTTTTTATTTTCTTCTTTTTCTCTCTCTCTCAAATCTTATAAAATTAATAACATTCACCTACAATAAAAAATAATAATAATAATAATAATAATAAAATAAAATAAAATTAAAATAAAACTAAAATACAATTTTTTTTTCTTCTCTACTTCTTTACATCTCCTTTTCATTTCAAATCTTTTCTTTTAACTTCTCTCGAACCAATCTTTTCATTTTCTCCAAAACTACCCTTATTTCCTTCCTGCATTTCTCAAATACCTCCTCCTCTCCTACCGGAACCACCTCTCCCATCTCCAAGAGCTCTTCTGCCACGTCGAAGGAAGAAGCGTCGATAATAGTGTCCACCTCCCCACATAGTTCTTCCGCAAACCTTACTCGTCGACCTTGACGAGGTTTCTTCGACCACACCTGGTCCAGGGTGTCTTCGGGCTCTTCAACTACCTCCGTGGCCAAAGGGTTTGCCTCAGTTGGTATAACCGGCGCAGGCTCCGCAATTGGCTCTTCAAGGTTATTCGATGTCTAAAACAAAAAACTCATCAGTAACTTCATCCTTAAAATAAACAAATAAACTTACCTTGAAGATGGGGTCAGGCTCTAGAAATAACCTGGGCGTCACTTCAACCTCTACCTCTCTCTCTTCCTCATCGTCCTCGATGACCACCCGTCATTTCTTGGGTGCCTGCCCTGGAACAGGGACTTCATCTTCATCCTCCTCCACCAACTCGTCGACCTTTTCCTCGACACCTCGCTTAGAACTCGTGGCCTGGGTTACCCAGGTTGAGATCTCGTTGTTTAACTCCTTATCATTTTCCCCCACCAATTGTTCATCTTCGATCGAGACATCCCAAATGTCTTCTACCACCTCTTTGGTTTTTGGAACTACCCAAAACTTAGTTTTGGTAAATCGTTTTTCGATTTCCGCGTTCTTCGTCAACGCATCGCATGCCACTTGCCGCCAACGGCAAAACTCGCATTTCTGGCGAGGGCCTCGAGTCGCCGTACTTTCGACAAAGAAATATTCCATGCTTTCACAAGCCGTGCAAGTCTGTGAAAACTGTCGTGTGATTATTCCCCCATCCGCTTTAGGGTGTGGAGGTGTAGGTGTGGGAGTGGGGCAGTTCATTATAAGAATAAGTAATTAAGAGGTGAGGGAAAAAAGTATTAGAAAAGGCAAACTAGTGTGGGAAGATGGCTCAAGCTCAACGGAGTTCGGAATTTTTATATCCGGGCATCTGTCACGTGCCACGTGACACTCAAGGCGAAATCAACTCATTAAATCAATAATATCGAGTCCTAAATCTATACTCGAAGCGCAGAAAGAAATTCTCCATAGCAACTGCGATTTTCCTTTGTGTACTTACTATTTAACTGCGCTAGCCTAAACTCTAAATCTAAATTAGTCAATCTCCCAATAGGGTACCTTAGTCCTTTTCAATAAGCGACACACAGCGCTAGGTTCAACGAAATAGTACAGTAGTAGTTTTTTTCATTAAAGTTTTGTTAATTAATTAAAAAGGGGTAAATTGAGCATGGACGGATATTTAGTGAAGAGGGTCTAAGTGTATGTTAGTAATGGTCAATGAAATGGGAATGATGCAATGGAAGGGAGGTCAATGGGAGGAGGAACAAAGGCTATAAAAGGAGTTGGATTGTTGGTTCGATCTTCCTTAGAATTAAATTATAAAATTGTATTTACATTAATAGTGGTAAATCCTTAAAGTTAAATCATTGTTATTGTATCTTTCTTTTACTTTCTCAATATTCATTTCTAAAATCCTAAATCTTTGATTATTGAGTTTCCAACCCTTCGTGAGATTTTAAGAATTACTATTACCTTTGAAACTAGTTTATAATTCTTCTCAAACAAACCTCGAACCTATAGCTATTACTTCGAGTGACCTTCGAATCATTTCCTCGAATCATTCCTCTGTGCTTTGAAGAAGTTTCTAAAATCCCTCATCTCACTTTCAGGAACATCCTCGACCTTGTGCGTAGGTCGTCCGGTGACACCCAGTGACAAAAAAAAAGTAAGTCACGTGCCTTTGATATTTTTCATTTGTTTTTTGTCCAAAAAAGTCACTATTGATGTTTGATTCAATGGTCCCATGGTTGCCAGTTTCAAGATAACAATAGGTTCATAACTATTTAGAAAGGCCCTCAGTTGTCAAGGGTTCTTTTGTTCTAGAAGATTTTTTTGTTGGTCCAACAGCAATGAAAGTTGAAGGAAGACTCAATATTTCAAGATAGGTATGTATTTATTTCTTTATATGTTATTACTCAATGAAAAGGTAAAAAACATTATTATTATTATTATTACCTAAAAGTCTTAAAAATATGCATTTGTAAATACTATGGTGGAAATAGTAGTAATAGAGTGGGTTTGTATATATAATATTTGATTGTAAAGTAAGTATGGAATAAAAGAAAAATATCGAGATTAAGAGGCCTTATATAGGAAAAAAGGAGAGAAAATAGGGAACCACAAATCTATATACATGAGTATCAGATAAATTATAATCCCACAGATAGAAATTTCAAATATTTAAAGTTGTTCTATAAAGAATGTACTCATGTACAGTATTTATCTTTTTATGTCAATTTTAATTAAAAATTATTTGATTTATTTTAAGTTTCTGTAAATGTCAAATTAAAGTAAAATTATTTGATTTTAATATTTATTATTTTTATAGTTTAGTTTACTTTTCAGATATCATGAGGACGCTTTCAAGGAATAAAAAATGACGGAACATTAGAATTATATATTTACTTCATTTTACTTATTAATTAGTTAAGAATATTATAAGTAATTTATAAAATAAGTATAACTAATAAAATGAGAGGTAAAGGTGTAGCTCTACTCTAGTAAATAATTAATAATTTACTGGTTAATTCTAGCTTTCTGGCTGGGAAATCTACTCAATTCATAGTATTTCTTGATGAAACTTATTTAAATAATACTTTATTTATTTACATTGATCAATGAAAATATTTAAAATTATCAAAATTATTTAATATAATTATGATATTAAAACTCTCAGATGACATATAAAATGAATCAGTGACCTTTTTCATTACCTACTAGTGTCTTTCCAGAATTGAAAAACTGTAATTTTATTATTAACACAATATAAACTGAATTTCTCCTTAACATATTTTTTGAATGTATATATTTAGCAATGGTACATTTCCATCTGTTGAATTTTCTTTAAAAGAACATAGAATCAGCAGAAAACATAAATTATTTATTATAGATTTTAATTAAAAACATGGAAAACCAAAATATAAAGTATGGTAATTATTTTTGAATATTTTTGACTAAATGAAGCACTTTCCCAACTTTTTTCCACTAATTTCTTGTAAATTAAAAATAGTTTATTATGTATCTTAGAATTGGAATATATATATAGGATTTAGACTTCAATGCATTTTGGGGCATAGAAAATGCAAGACAAGGAAAAGTAAATCAAAGAAATATTTTGTTCTTTTTAAAATTCTACCAATTCCTCAGCTACTAAGTCAATATGTATATTATATCATGAGTAAATGAAATATATAACTAGATATTAGAATATCTTTTTTATTGATTTCATAAATATTTTTTGGCATATTTTCATTTGGTGATGTGATCTAGAGAACTCAAAAAAAAAATGTCACTCAGTAAATTCCTTTCATTAAAATCAGATAAAATGTGCCTAAATTTATGAAATAATTTTTAATTAAATAATGGAATATTTCTTAAAAATTTAAGCTGAATATTATATTGTACTTTAATTCTGATGTTTGAGATAAAAATACTGTTCATCTGGAGATTCACCTCAAAAAGTTTACAGTGTTTCCATGTAAGAAGAGGTGCACAAGATCAAATTTTAGCTTTTTTAAAGTTCAAATACTCCACCATAGAGGTAGAACTGATATTATTCATCATTATATCATTTTATTAGTAGAAAAACTTCTATATAACCATTTTTTAAGAAAGATACAATAGATAATTTTAACCATGACAATATAAATTTCTACCATTATAATAATTAAGTTTTTATTAGTATAAATTTATAAAAATACTTTAAAATACATTTAAAATCAAAACAGCTTTTTTTCAAATTTAATTAATTAAAAATTTAGAGGGCGATACTCTTGGTTTGTGAGATATATAAATTTACATAAAAATTTTACAGCTCTAAAATTGAACATTATCCTCATTTTAGAAATAAAGGTTAACTGTTTTTAAGTTCTTTATTTGGAATAAGATAATAAAACCAATGGGATAAAATAAAATATTTTGGATATTAAATGAGTCAATATATTTGATAATTCTGGAAAAAAATACTATATAAATCCTCTTAAATATTTTAATTATCAAAATTCAATACATAAATAATTAATTTTTTACCCATATTAATTTCAATTGAGAGTTTTATGAATTTTTAGTGAATATTAAACCAGAAAAAAAATTTCATAAGTTAAGTTTGATTTAAATTTAGATTTTTAAAAAAGATTTTATGTTTATATTTTAAAAACTTTTTTTATGCATTGGAATTTATTTAAACTCAAACATATAGATCTATATAAAAGAATGTGGTAGTAAGAAAGACCTGTAATATTTTTATTTAAGAGAGATTTTTTCTTTCATTAATGTATATTGAGTATCAATAGGAACTCTGCAAACTATTTATAGATATTATAAGAATATAAACATAGGTATAGAATTTTTTTTCAGTCTATCATTTGAAAGAAAAATCATTCTATATTAATTGAAGATAAAATGAAAGCTATTTGAATAAATGTTTTTTGAAAAAATTGATTTTTTTTATTTACTCCCATAAATTCACATCATGTAGAAAAAATATTTTTGATAAAAAATTATACTTAAACTTACATTATAATAACTTTTATTTAATTTTAAGGAACTAAAAGAACTTCCCACAGTTTAACTAAGGTTGCGCCACAGTCATGCATAGGTTTTCATTGAGAGCTCAATCTGATCTCTATCAAAGCTAAGATATTTAATTCTAAAAAATTGTATGTATTCATTTCAATAAAAGCTTTTTAGAAATTAAGAGATCTCAGAGAGTTGTTTCTTTTACTAATTAAATAATAATACATATATTAAGAAATTTTATACTTTTTCTTTTCCTGAGTGTTTAGTAAGTACATTTATTTATTGAGGTACATATAGTAATCATAAATTAAGAAATTAAGAAAAAAATATAATTTCATCAATATATCTTGTGGTAAATCTTCATTTTAAGCACATTATTCATGTAGAAGATATTTTTCACCTCACCAGAAGCACTCACATGTACATTCCAAAATATGTAAGCTCACCTGATGAGGCCTATGAGAATGGTTTAAAATTTAATCAAATTTTTTTGGTTAAAGTTATTTTCCAAAATACATATTATTTTTTCATCATATATATAATGATCAACCACATTACATAAAAAAGTTTGAAAGGAAAATTATTCTAATGTTATATCAGTATTTTTTATTTAATATTACTTCCCATTCTCTGTATTTCAATGTATATAAATAATGATCAATTCATCTGTATGTTAAGATAGTGAAAAATTATACAAATCCATACTACATAATTCAAAAATAATTTATATGATAAAGTAAATTTACAGCTTAAATATCCTATTTGTAATGCTAATGTATATCTAAAACTACTCTGCGTTTAATTTCATCACCTTATATATTTCATGTTTCAGCTAATATTTTATGGCAGTTGACTCTGTTCTTTGCCCAAGGAACAGAGTCCATCCTCCCATTTTCACACTAAAATTGCAACTATCCCCATCCTTTTCAATTCTATCAACACATGCTTGTCTTCCCTCCCCACCCCATTTGCTACCCTCCCAACCCCATTGAATGCCATCCTCTTTCCATCCCAATTTCATCCCTCCCAACCCCTTTCCAACTCTTTTCTTCATTAAAAATGCCTCAGAAACCCTTAATCTTCCCTTCCAACTCTTTCCCAACCTTTTTTCTACCCCATATACACTTTTTCACCCCTCTTTCTAGCCTCCCCAACCCTTTTATCTCCGTTCCTCTCCTTTACCTCACCTACAAAATCCTTGAACCCTATTTTCCTCCCTTTCAACTCAGTTCCTATTTATTTATATTAAGATAAAGTGTTAGGGAGGAAAGGGGAGGTAAGCAAACTGGAAGGAGAGGGGTGGAGAGGGAGAGGAAAATGTGGATAGGGGTTGAAAATGATGAATAAGGGAATTCAAAGGGTGGGGAGAAATATGAGAGGCAAGGTAAAGGAATATTTCAAAGGGAAAAGAGTGGGTTATTCTTGAGAGGGAGTAAAAAAAGACAATGAAAGAAGATAGTAATACAAAATAGATATACAAAAAATATAAAATATATAAAATGTCTTACAAAGAGTGGGCCCAGAAACTCCTTGAATCCTAAAAGTACACAAGTCATATACTGCTACTTTCTTTCTTTACTTAAATTAAATAAAAATCTACATTTTTAATATTTTGAAAATTTTGAAGATGAAGGGTGATAAATTTTAATAAATATTGGTATGAAAATATTTTTTATTTACTAGTAAAATATAGTATGTAAATGAAATTTGAAAATTATATGTCTAAGTAAAGTCTTTGAAAGATCACTTTTAAGATTTTTATATACTAAAAATATCAAATATACAAAATATGTTACAAAGAGTTGGCACAGAAAATCCTTGAATCCTAAAAATTCACAAGTCATATACTGTTATTTACTTCCTTTACTTAAATCAAATAAAAATCTAAATTTTAATATTTTGAAAATTTTGAAGATGAAGGGAAATAAATTTTAATAAATATTGATATGAAAATATTTTTTTATTTACTAGTAAAATATAGTATTTAAATTAAATTTTAAAATTATTTGTCTAATTAAAGTCTTTGTAACTTAATTTTAAAGATTTTTGTGCCTTCTTTAGATATTTTAATAATCTATAATATTCAATACTATCTAGTCATAAAATAAGTATATAATTTTTTCAATTCTTGAAAATAATACAATAAATAATATCAATGCACAAAATAATCTTTCATGAAAAAATTGAAATATTTTAAATTATAGTTTATCCATGTATCTCTGGCCAAAGAGACTTATGTAACTATTTCAGATGGTATCTTGTCAAATCTATACTTTGGTTTATTTTGCTTTGGTTTTTTTTGAAAAATTGCAAAGAAACTGCTTTAGTAGTTTAAAAAATATATTTTTTTCAGAATTATTTGGGTGTGGTCTGAACTGTATTAAAATTTATATGAAAAAATCTCATTCTTTATATTATAAGATTTGTTCAAGGTATTATTACCTATGCTCCATTAAATGTTCAAATTGTATTCATGTTGAGTTCACCAGAATGTCAATATTTTTTCTCGGTGGTTTCATCACTACCTTAATGTGGTCTCAAAAAGATATTTATTAGGGTTCCAGGTTGTGGAATTGTTATAAAGTCAGCCCCCTGTATTGCATAGTGATATAAGCATAATAACCATATATATAAGTATTATAGCCAAAACAAGCCTGCTACCTGTCTGCTACTCAGAAGGACAGAAGGCTTGCACACACATCTGGACATTTTTCCCAGATGTGTGTGCCTGCATGCTAAGCACCTTTCATGATAGATATATCTAACAACCCCAGGTTTTTAGTGGAATGAGTGGTTGTGAAATGAGAATCTCTGGTAGGGTTTCTTCATCTAGCAAGGTGCAGCTCCAAGTATTCAATGTGGAATAAGTTAGGGTTAGTTAGGTTAGCAGCCAAATATGCTAAGTTTACAAAGTTAGGACACCATTTCTTTTATATATATAGAAATTAACTTATAAGCTTGATTTAATTAAGGTTATCTTATTCTAAAAATTAGAAATACTCAGTTCTGGGAATATCTAGGCTAACAGAAATATACTTAGGAAAAGGGGTGAGACTTTGGGATTCCAATCCTATGAAAAGTCATTTCCAAGAATGGCATTTTCCATCTTTGGGGCATCCAAGACTGTGAATTCCCACTCAAAGGAGAGAAAATTCAGAAAGTTTTAACTCCATAAAATTGTCTTACTAAGCCAATATTTGGGGTTCTTTGATTCAACCAGATAAATTGGAATTCAGTTAATATCTACAAATTTCAGCTTCAGTTTTTTGAAAAAAGATAAACTTAAAATGAAATTAAAGCTCCAGAGTCAATAAGACAACTGAAGAGAATATCCTCATTAAAAAGAATTAGTCTCAAATTGTTTAGAGCAACTCTAGTCCTTAGCACATGGAGATTCTGTGCACTGGGAGATATATAAATAGTTTTTTTTGCACAGAATTAAACTATCTACTAGTATTTGGACTTGGAACCATTACCTTTTCTATCTTTAAATTGAGCACATTCATCTGATTTGTGTTTACCCCCAATATACATACACAATACATTTTCTTCTCTTATTTTCCTCACAGCTTCTTTTAATTCCCCTTTTGGATCTAATATTTTATTGATATCTCCTGGTGTTGAGCTTTTGGATTGATCCTTGTCTTTACCCTTTTGACTGGGTTTGGTTTGAGATGATGATTGAGTTGGTCAAGGATGATTCAAAGAATTTGTCAATTTTAAAATATTCAAACCATGAGATTTGTTAGAATTACCCCTTTGATGAATAAAGCCCTGATGAAGGACATCAAGCTCAAGGTTCCTGTCCATTAGGTCTGTTAAAGTCATCATTTTTTGACCATGAAGATTTTATTGGTCCAGAATCTTTGAAAGGAGTCCTTATTTAAAATTATACTTTAAATCTGCATCATTCCACCCTACTCAAGTCTTTAGAGCTCTGAATTTCATGATGTATTCTGTCAGGCTAAGGTCAAGTACAAGGACGTGAACTAGCTTGAATAGTCAGTTGTCTAGAAGATTTAAATGGTCCTATATGAATACTGTAATATAAATCCAATAAGTAGTAAAATATAATCAAAATTTAAAGGTCTCAGTAATATAATTCTCACTAGTTTTATATATGGCTTACAATCTTTGTAGTTGGTAGAAAAATAGATTTTATAATTCAGATACTATTCAAAAGTCTTATAAAAGTACTAATTGATATGTATTGTAATTTGTTTGGTTATATTGGTTAATTGTAAATGATAAAGAATGAAGAAATACAACCCAAAAACCTCCTCCTTTTTATACACACTGAGTTCCCCAATGATTCCCTTGATGTACCATCCAATACACAGTAAATCACGCCTCTAAACAACTAATAGACATTCCCATCAACAATCCCAGTGATCCTTGACATAATTAGAAGAGTAACAACCGCCAAAATCCTGAAATAACAAGGGAAATCCATCAAAATTAAAGAAAAAGACAAAAAGAGAGTATATGCGTATAAAACAATAATATTAAGGACTAAAGGAGACTTTTTAAGGTTAATAATAGCTTAATAATAAGGGGGATTTACTGTAGAAATAATGGGGCTAATCCTGACATTATACTACGTGAAATTCCCATTCAAAAATAACCAAAATTGACTGAGAAACCACCCAAAAACTTAAAAAAGAGCGTGAGATGTGGGGTAACTACATGCAGTTCTTGGCAGGCGCTTGCACGGGTAAATCCTTGACTAAAATTAGGCGAGTTTAAGCGTGGTGATGAAATAAAGTGCCAAGAGTGAGGTTATTAATGAAATTAGTGCATATAAACAGGGTCAATGCATTATTAATTAAGCTAGGACACTAAATAAGCGCCTGTCGCCTATTTTAGTGTGTTTCCCCACAGTGGGCGTAGAATGTGGGGTAATTATAGTGTGAAAAAGCTAACTTTGCTAAAAATGAAGCTATTCACACGGGAAAAAAGCAGGCAGTATGTGGCCAGTACACAGAAGCCATTTCTGGCATAAAAAACACCAAATTTGAAAAGTGTTAATTTTATGCATTTAAATAGCCAAATCAATAGTTCTAAATGAGCCCAATTGATCTGTCAAAGCGCAATTTTGATATTCTCAATTTTATAGCGCATATAGTCAACTTTTAAGTGAAATAAAGCGCATTTCTTGTTTTTTTGCATAAAACAATGAATATAACAGCTTTAAGTGTACTTAAAAATTATGCAGCCTTATACTTAAGGTTCTTAAGATTACCCTAACATATTCCAACTTAATATTAAGTACATAAGACCTATAAAAGGTGGATATATGCGTGTATATAAGGTGTTATAATGGCATTTTTTGTGTATTATCATAATTTTACTTATGTATACTATTTGTGTACTCTTATTTATTATTCCCATGTATAGTTCATGTGTTTAACATAACTTATAAGTACTTTTTACTCAGTCCTGGAGATATACAGGCTGACATATTCAGAGGGTTTCCCTTCATTTTTCATTCAATGGAAATTTAATTCAATTTCTGTGTTATTGGTTTCATTAGGGTTTCAAAAAAAACATAATGAGTTTATCTTTGAATTATTACCAATCATTAATTAGTAAATAGGTTTCTGTCCAAAAATCATAAGAAAATATGGTTCAAATCATTGTGGTTATTTCCCAGATACTAATGATGAGGCATATATTACCTTGGGGAAATCAGTTTTAAAGATTCAAGGGTCATTATGAGACAATAATTTTCAGGTTTTCACAAAAGGTTGTAATCTTTTGGAATGATCTCCATCAAGTTTATCCATAGATTTCATCAATAGAGTTTTAAATTTATAGAATTCTAAAGGAGAAGCATTAGAAATTGATTTCACTAATAATTTCATGAAATATTCCAGCAAAGTAGCTGGGCCAGGCTCAGAGGCTTGACCTGAAGGGTTGGTAGCCATGGTAGAAGGTGACTTGCGCATAGTATCCTTTCCTTCTTCTTCCTCACTAGAAGCTTCAAAATCTGGAGGAATTTACTCCACATATTTATTTGAATTTCTCTTTCCCTTAGCTCTAGAGTTTCAAGAGAGTGATTGCAGTAAATAGGTTATTATTCTGGTGTCCTATCCCTGGAGCAGGTTCTAATAGTAGAGCCCATATGAGGAGTTCATTGAATGGGTTCCATTTAGACTTGGAACCTGAAAATATGTAGTAGTGAGAATCAAACTGAGAACTACTGAGAATCAAATTATACTGTCACTGGATGGCCTAAGCACAAGGTTGAGGGTGTTTGTGGGTAATTGAGATTGGAAAAGATTATTGAAAACACCTTCAAAGCACAGAGGAATACTTAAAGAGAGTGGTTAAAATTTAAGTCAAAGATAAATTAATAATTCTTTGAGGTAAGTTTGAAATGAATAAAAATTTAATTCATAGTGAAGCTAAATATTCTGTTTAATCTCATGAATGGCTGGAACTTTACAAACAAATGGATTTAGGGAATTTTAAGATTGAAGGAAACTGATTATAAAGAAAGGTACAAAACAATAATAAACTTACATAAATTTAAATAATATCACAACAATATTATAATCTAATTTTATGGAATTTTGAGCCAAATCCACCCAATTATATAGGTAACTCCACCTTGCATAGACCCCTTTAGTAAAAATCCCTTACTTTATCACCAACACTCAAATATAACCCTCAGATACTTCAACCTCACTCCTGTTCCTACTCATAGACCTTTAATTACCCTTAGATACACAATAACCCAACGTTGAAAATATATCATTGATACTAGCACTAGTACACCATACCTTCACTTAAGGCTGAAAGGTATAAGCATATGATTGACTAATTTAGATTTAAGATTTAGATAGCCCACTTAAATTGAGACACACAAAAGGAAAAAGCAGTTGCTATGTAGATGTTGCTTTCTGTGCTTTGAGTATGGATTTTTGTACTGATTTATGGATTAAAAGATTGACTATTTCTTTGAGTGTCACGTGGCATGTGAAATTAGACAAACCTTTTCACCTAACTGTAGCACTAACTTTTAAGTCTTTCCTTGATCATAATGGTGCTTCATTCACTGCTAGGATGGCTTGAGCCCTGCCTCTAATTCCTGCCATATACTTAGTATTTTCTGAATTCTATTTTCAGCTTCTGGAACTTTAAATGTTGATGGGGCACCAATAGAGAATGTTGAGTGGTATCTATAGTAGGTATAGAAAATTTACATTCTGGTTGCCATATGTGTCTGGTTGTTACATGAGAGTTCAGCCAATGGTAGAAGTAACACCTAATCATTTTATTGATAGTTAATGAAATAGTGCAGGTATTTTTCAATTGCTTTGTTCACTATTTCAGATCGCCCATCAGTCTGTAGATGCCACACTGTTGAAAGAATGGGCTTAGTGTCTTGTTTCTCATACATTGGCTTCAAAAACTTAGAGCTGAAAGTACTCCCTCTGTCTGATACTATTAATCTATGTAGTTTCCAGACATGTGTCACCATTAAGTATAAAATACCCTGTGATGTAACATTTGTGGTAGTGGGGAGAAAGTGTGCCATCTTAGTGCAGAAGTCAAAGACTTTGAGGATAGCAATCTTTCTTTTGAATTGGGTAACTCAACTATCAGGTGGTAAGAGAGCTCCTTCCATGGATGCTTGGGTATTTTTAACAGGGTTAGTGGTGTGGCTGTTTGGCTGACCTTGTTACTCTTGCAAGAGTTGCATGCCGCTACATAGTGTTAGACATATGCCTTAATGGACTTTCAGCAAAATTCTGATTCATCAGCTCTACCATCTTCAGCGGTATTTATTGTCCTGATATTGGGGATTTGAGCTTTAATTTGACCATATAAAATTTTAGCTCTTCATAATTTGGAACCACTATCCTCTTATTCCAATACAGTGCTTCCCCTTCCAGGTGATACTCCTCTAATCCTTTTCTTACCAATAAATCCTTTGACAACAGCACCTTCACCAGCTCCTTCACTCCCTCATCCTTTTCCAGCCCCCTTCTTACCCATTCCATGAAACCTTTATCTGCTAATCCCACTTCCTTTAGGATTATCCCCTCTTCAAGGTCCCCTTTCAATGGCATTGAGCCAACAATATTTAGCTGATCTAGAGCTTGTTACAAGTTGAACGTTGTGACACTAAATCTGGGTTTCCACTTTTCTTCCCTGGTATTATTTGAACAATAAAATTAATCCTGCTTATAAATTCTTCCCAACACGCTTGGTGGTGAGTCAACTTCTTTGTGGTCAGGAAGGTTTCCATATTTTTATGAGATGTGTAAATAATAACTTGTAAAGGGTGAGGTCTTTCCAAATAGTGGTACCAGATGCCTACTTCTTGAATTAGTTCAAATAACTCCTTATCATATAAAAATCATAGTTAAATTCAGCCCCTAAAAGTGTACCTGAAAGATATGCTACTGGGTATAAGACATTTGCAATTTAATATTGGGATAATACCACACCCAGTGCATAGTCTGAGAAGACATATTCCAGTAAAAATGGTTTTAGTAAGTTTGGGATCACAAGGATAGGGGCTGCCACAAATTTTCTTTTCAGGTAGTAAAACATGTCTTGTTGGATACCTATCCAAATGAATTCCTCTTCCTTGTTTGTAAGGTTTCACAGTGGTGAACAATTGTGGGTGTAATTTTCTATAAAGCAGTATTAAAAATTTGCAAAGTCTAAGAATGACTAGAGCTCATTTACTGAAGCTGGTTTTGGCCATTCTGTTACTGCATTTACACTCTTCAGGTACATTTGTACCCTGTTTTTTGAACTTATCATACCTAGGTAGGGGATTTCACTAACTTAAAAGACACATTATTCCAGCTTTAACAATACTTGAACATCTCTCAAGTTCTTCAAACAGCCCTTTACACATATCTGATGTTCCTCTATTGATCTGGATTAAATCAATACGTTTTCTAGATACACTTCTAAATCTATTCCTATCATATCTCTAAAGATACTAGTGGTAAATTTTGGAAGTTTCAGGTGCATTAAATGGACTAAATGGAATTACCAGCAATTCAAAATGACCAAGCTTAGTACAAAAGGCTAGATTTTGATAATCATTCTCTTTCACACAAATTTTATGGTAAACTTCTCTAATATCTAGGGATGCAAATATTTCTGTAACCTGAAGACTATCAATGAGATCACAAGTAAGTGGAAGGGGCTATCTTTTTTTAACTTTCAGAACATTTAACTTTCTGATATCAATGCAATGTCTCAATTTTTTAAGATTTGGTATAGAAGTGAGGAGTAGGGGTGCTATGGGCACTATTCATTATGGGAAGAGGAAGAGGTAATTTTGCATAAGGGGGTTATATGGAGCGATCTCTGTGGAGTGCCCCTCATTAGACAAACGATCTAGTAATCCAGTTACTCTCTAGTCTCACTGCTAAATTAGCAAAGTCATCCCATATTCCTTCACTGTTGGTAGCCCCAACATTTTCAGTCTTAGTTAGTCTCACCGCTGTATAAAGCATAGTCAGTAGTGTCTCAGGCTATTGTTAGAGCTATTAGTAGTCTACCTCCTTATGGTTTAACATTTTTTCTAATCTTAATTGGTGCACTACTGAAGAACAATGAATCCCTCAAGTTCACCTGATGCAGAAACCCTTTCTGCAATGTAAGAACACAGCTCCAGACTCATGTAACATCTAGTAGAGGAAAAGCCATCATTTTGCGGCCCCACTTAAGAAAAGATGGACACTTCTGAAGCTGAGGAATATGCACAACCCATGACACCAGTGCCACTTTTTAAAGGCTCAAAGATTGTGGTACCAGAAATCTTCAATGGAAAAAGAGGTCTGGGGGAAGATCAGTACGTGTTGCAGTTAAACCTCAATCTCATGCTCAAAGGGAATCAGCTCCCAGAAAAGCAAGAAAATATTGGATTCACAATATTTTGCCTAAAAGTAGAGACAACACACTGGGAAAGGCCATACTCCAAGGAGCTCCTTGAAAACACTCAGTCAGAAACAATGTTCCACCAGTTCATGGGGGAATTTGGGTTAGCTTTTGGAAGCCCTGAAACGGCTACAACCTCAAATCATGTGTTAAACCAACTATTCTAAAAACATTCAGTGGCCAAGTACATTTCAGAATCTCAGGGCCACACCACCTACATCACAACATGGGGAGTAGTGGCACTCATGTTTTACTTCAGGAATGGGCAATCATCAAAAAGAAGAAATGCCCTAATCAGCAACCTTTTCCCAACCTCTCTTGAAGGACTCATGGAGATGTCTATCCAAATTGATAATGAGTTTATGCATCATAAAATAGATGGTTGGAGTGGTTCTTGTCAGCGGTGCAGATATTCCTCATCAAGCAGGGCCAGTACCAGGGAACCAAATTCCATGGATATTTATTCAGTAAATAAATGTGGCACTAGAAGAAGAGGAAGGTTTTCTGTTGTGGAATACCAGAGGCATATAATCAGAGGTATTTTCCTTGAATGTCGGAGTGTTGCTCATTTTGAAAAAGAGTTTAGGGGTAAAAAAAGGGTTAGTGAGGTGGAGGATAGAGCAGAAAAGGCACAGATAAAAGAAAGTGCTTGGGAGTGAAGGTTTTACCCTCCTTGAAAATATTAGAGAAAAAAGATAAGGGAGATTTAGTATAATAATTATCAGCTTGTAAGCCACTTGAAGTGAATTATTATCATATTATACTGAGCTTGCCTTTAATGACCCTTGAAGCCACAAAAAATTTACAATCCCTACTTGACTTTGGGGCCACAAACTGTTTTATTTCTAAAAAGTTTTTACAGAGAAATAAAAATTAAAGTAGAAATTTGGACCACCATAGGTGTCTTATTATGTTTGATAGATCCCCAGGCGGGGGAGGAGAAGTAAGAGAGAAGGTTTTTTGAAGGTTCTGGTGTGACAGAAGGGGGTCTTAGTGAAAGGTATATGCAACAAAACTAAAGTACCAGTATAAAATGGTACTGGGTATGACATGCCTGGACCAATATAACCCATTAAATGATTGGAAGAAAAGAAGGTTCATATGGAAAGGAAAGGGGATGCTAGTGCTAAAGTATTGGCCCCCTTGTCACTTTAGGGGTCAGGGGCCCATCCCAGCAAGTCTTCTATTTATTTTCTATCAACAATTGACTTTCCACCAAAACTGATTCTTCCTCTTGATTTTAAGCAGAAGGCTGGGGATGGGGAGCTAACAGGAAGCACCAGGGGGGAGAAGAAAGGAGGTGAAGTGCACCAAAAAGAGGAGAAGGTATAAAAAAAAGGGGGGAAGCCAGATAATGGAAAGGTGGATCGCACAAAGAAATTATTTTTCCCCTGGCCCCTTCAGGGGTCAGTAGCCCCTCACAGAAAATCTCCTGGTGTTTCATTATCATCAGTAGACTTGAGGCAAGAATTGAAACTTTCTCTTAATGCTGAGTTTCAGGACCTGGAGAGGGCACTGGAGAAAGAGTAGGAACTGGAATGCAATGTAACAGCTTCAAACACATCCTCCTTGATTTCAGACAAGGTCCAGTCCTCAAAGACAAAAAAAAAGCCTCAAGGAGATAATTCCTGAAGCCTATTGGGAGCTCTCACCACTGTTTGAAGATGAAGGAGTCAAAACCCTACCAGCTCATTGACCATATTACTTTGCCATTGATCATATGCCAGATGAAACTCTTTAATTTAGCCGCATAATCCCATTGTCAATCTTGCAGTAAAAAGCACTAAAAGAGATTATTGATGAAAGATTGAAGAATGGTCTCATCAGAGAATAAAAAAAACTTTGGGAAGCCTCTTCAATCATTGTAGGAAAAAAGATGGTTCACTAAGACCTTGCATGGACTTCAAAAGGTTAAATGTTCTGTCAGTAAAAAACAGATATCCCCTTACTCTGACTATTAAGCTAATTGATAGTCTTCAAGGTGTAGATATTTTTAAATCTCAAGATCTTAGGGCAGTTTTTCAAAAAAATATATGTAAAGCAGGGTGATGAACACAAACTGGCATTCTGCACTAAATTTGGTAATTTTTAATGGTTGGTAATGCCATTTGATCCATTAAATGTGCTTTCCACTTTCAAAAACTCCACCAACAGCATCTTTAGCAATAGAATAATAATAGATCTAGAAACATACCTGGACAACATCTTGATTTAACGCAGATCAATGGAGGAATACCAGATATGAGTAAAGGACTAGTTGCAGTAAGTGAAGGAGGCCCAGGTATGATTAAAACATAAGAAATGTGTCTTCTCCTTGAGTGAAATCCCCTACCTGGGTATGATTATTTCAAAGAATAAGGTGCAAATAGACCAGGAAAAAGTAAATTTAGTAACAGAATGGCTGACACAAGCTGTCAGTATAATCTAGTATATAAGTATGATATAATAGTGTTTATTTATGGTCCTACTACTTATTGATAAATGATTTAGTGATTAAACCTCAGGGGAAGACTAATAAAATAGTTATACTCAAATAAAACTCACAATACTTGGATTTAAATACGTGCTAGTGGTGGAAAATAGATATATAAAATATAGTTATAGCTTATATAAAGATAATATCAATTTATAATGGCTTTATAATATATTTCTGAATACTAATAATTGTATTTTAGTGTTGATTTGAATTGTAGTAATTGAATGATGATGAATAACCGTCAAAATCCCTCTTTACTTATACCCAAATCCACTGGAGTGCACAGACCTTCAATCCAGATGTTGTCACTGCTATCCCTGGCAATTACAGCACTGTCAGGGCCCATCACCTCCCCATGGCTTCCACTTCAAGCAGTTTCAACACCCAGACCTCCAGTAAGGACCCTCCATCACTATTAATAATAACACAGATCTATACCATAAATAGAAAATCCAGAAAAAAGCGGATACCATAAAGAAACAGGTAAAATAACCAATCAGAAAGAGATTTAATGAAACCAAAAGCATATAAAGGAAACAAATAAAATTTCCAAGCCCCCAATAACATCCCCAAGCATCCATATTAACCCAGAAATGTCATTCCAACCCATTAATCCGTGAATAACCATCCAAGGAAGTAAATTAAGCTGTCCAAACTGGGTGTATGTGCCTGATATAGGTGTCTATCCTTCTGTATGTGTTGTGAGTCCACTGATTTCGTCCATATGACCTATAATAAGCAGAAAACAAAGGTTATAGGCTATTAAGGGGCTAAAACCCACTTATATACCTAAATATACATAATATACTGCATATTTCACTGAATATGAGATTTATGTATACATATAAGCTTATGTATGTCAATAATTACTTCATATCACTTAAGATAAGTATATTATGACTCCTTTAAAAACTTAATAAATATTATTAGGCTATGTATAAGCTATTTAAACTACTATAAGTTATATAATAGAATAATAATTATATATATATATATTAAAATAATATATATTATTATTTTAACCTTATTTTTAAGATATAAGCTTAATCTACTTTAGTTTATCTTATTTTAAGCATAAGAAATACTCAGTCCTAGGGATATCTAGGCTGACACTCCCTCACCCCAAAAAAAACAATAAAAAAAATGTTAAGACATTTTAATTAAAAGTAAGGAGTAAAATAAAATAAAAAAATAATTTTTATAATACATATACTGAATAAACAGTATTATTTATATTTAAATTTTTTCAAGAGATTTTTAAGATCAGAGATTTCATTTTCTGGAATCCACTGGTCATATTCACTTGATTTATTTTTAAATCTTAATAGATACTCAACTCCCTTTTCTTTAGTAAGGTGTCTCTTTTTAAGTATCTTTTCAATTTCTGCCTTTTCAACTATTTCTTCAGGTTGCTGTTTATGCCTTCCTGATCTTCTTGGAAATAGAGCAGTATCATTAGAATGGTATGGTTTTATAAGAGAAATATGAAATACTGGATGTTTTCTATCATATGGTGCATATAGAATAACCTCAACAGCATTATTACCAACCATCCTTTTAACTAAAAATGGTCCAATGAATGGATCCTTCAATTTAACATTACCATTTAAATTGAAATGTAGTGTGGAAATAAGGACTTCATCACCCTCTTTGAACATTTGTTCTTTATGGGCTTTATCCCATCTTTTCTATTCATACTCAAATGCCTTATTTATACATTCTTGAGCATGTTTTCTGCATAATTCCTGCATCTGAAGAAATGATTTAGTACCTGGATGGATATCTAATCTAGGTAACTTATTAAGAGTTTTAGCAGGGTTATTAGGTACATAACCCAGCCATAACTCAAATGGCTTCTTGCCAGTGACAGAATGTACTGTACTATTGTATGCAAATTCTAAACCTGGGATAAGGGTTACCCAATCATGCGTGAATTTGTCATTGTATTTAAAATTAAGACCAAAAGCACAATATCTTCTTATCATATCTTCTAAAGTTTGTATCATTCTTTCTGCTAGCCCATCAGTCTGTGGATGGTGTGCTGTAGAAAGTTTTAATTGACACCCTGAAACATCCATAAGTGATGTCCAGAACTCAGAAGTAAATTTAGGATCTCTGTCAGAAACTATTGCTTTGGGGAAATCTGCTATATTTAACATTTGTGTCCACCATAAAAAAGCTAAGTCCTTTGCAGAAACCTCTTTGTGGGTAGGAATAAATTTACACATCTTTGTAAATCTATCTACAATTACCCAGCAGGAGTTATAACTCTTATGCCTTGCTATTAACAAACCTGTTACAAAGTCCATGTTAATGATTTCCCATGGAGCTTTTGGTTGCTCAATTTGTTGTAATAAACCAGCTCTTTTGCCTGTTAATATTTTAGATTTTTGACAAGAATCACATGTTTCAACATATTTCTGAACATCCTCAGACATGTTAATCCACCAAGCTGTGTTTTTTACTCTGGTTAATGTTTTATGGTAGTCAAAATGACCTGCTAATATATCATCATGAAATATACTAAAAATTAACTCCTTCATTGAAGGGGGATTTACAATTACATTACTTAATTTTCTCCTGTAATATATAAAACCATCCTCAATGGAAAATTTTCCTTTTTCTAATTCCTCTTTATACTTATTTGGTAATGTTTTTATTAAAACATTCATTGAAGCATTAGATGGATCATCTAATATTGTAGTTAGTTTACTCAAGTAAAGATCTGAAGCATACTTATCAAGAATATATTGCATAAATTCATCCTCAAGATCTACAATATAAATGCCATAAATGTTAATAATCTCTGACTCAGGAACATAAGCAGGATTATCATCATTATTAGGCAGAGGTACTCTAGATAACAGATCTAAATTAGAGTGCAAAGTTCCTGCTCTATGTGTAATAGTCATCTGTCCTCTGTATTCTTGTACAGCTAATTTCCATCTAAACATGTGTCTATTAGGAGTTTTCATGTTTAAGAGTGACTTAACTTCACTACAGTCAGTTATTAACTCACATTTTTGGTCTTCAAGGTAATAATGTAGCTTCTCAAGAGCCCATACCTCTGCCAAACATTCAAGTTGAGTTGCACCATATTTCAATTCACTACTTCTCAGAGTACATGAAATATAGCAGATTACTACTTCTGACATCTTTCCTTCAATAAGTTGTTTTTGATGCAAAGCAGCACCCAGTCCAATAAAACTTGCATCTGTATATAATACAAAATGTAATTGGAAATCTGGTAATCCCAAGATAGGAGCTGTCATTAAACATTCTTTCAACTTACCAAAAGCTTGTTGTCTTTCATTATTCTAAATGAAAGCTTCTGATTTCTTTATCAGTGTGGTCAGTGGTGCAGCAATTGATTGGTAGTTTTTTAAATATTTTCCATAATAACCACAAATTCCAAGAAAAGATTGGACATCCTTTACATTTTGAGGAATGCCAATATTCTTTATTTCAGCCACTTTATTTTGCTCTACACATATTTGTAAGCCAGATACAATATGACCAAGCACTTTTAAAGATTCAAACCCAAATTTACATTTTTTCAATGCAAGTGTCATTTTTATTTCATCCATTTTTTGAAATACTTTCCTTAAATGGATTAAGTGCTCATCATAAGTCTTTGAGAACACTATGATGTCATCAATGTATACCATTAACCATCCCCCAATCATTTCATTTGGAATGTTATATCCATTAACTTCTGAAATACTGATTGAGCATTTTTTGGTCCAAATGGAATTCTGACATACTTATAAATTCCCATGTGTGCTGTTATCAACAAAAAGTTCTGTGAATTCTTTTCAACAAGAATTTGATGGTACTCTTTATTTCCATCTAGGAAACTTATATATTTAGCACCTTTAAGGGTAGCATGTATAGAGGCAATCCTTGGCAAGGTATAAATATCATCTACTGTAAATATATTTAATGCTCTATAATCACCACACAGTCTTGCTTTATCCTGTTCATAAAAAATTAGCACTGGTGATATTACACAATATTTTGGAGTAGTTTCAACCTTCTCAAGAATGTTCATATTCAATAACATCTTAATATTGTCCTCTATGTCTTTCCTCTTCATTGGTGAAGCAGGGTATGGTTTCTTTTTAAGACTAGCAGGAATATTATCCATATCACAGGTTAAACTAATCTTCATTTCATGATTTTTTACAAGGCCAAGTTCATTTGTACCATGTGAAAAAGCCATTGGGAATGCTTTAATTAATTCCAAAATATTATTTTTCTCAGATTTACTTATCTGAGTGCCAAATGATGCTTTTGAAATTTCTGTTTCCAGAAGTTCCATCTCATTGGATTCTCTTCCTTTACATGGGGAATTTGTGACTGACTCAATATGTAAAACTGTGTTAAAAGAATTTATTTTATATTTCCTTTTACTATTCATGCCAATTGTAAAATTGTTATTAGCAGGGTCTAATTTTACACCAAATTTAGTCAGAATATCATTTCCAATGATAAAACAGTTACTTCAGTTAGTATTATCCATTACTACAAAGTCACAAGTTACCCTTACATAACCATTTTGATGTTTGAAGAAAACAGCAGCTTTGTATTTACCAATGGGGTGTAGCACTGATCCAAAACCTCTCCTATTTTTACTTTGAAGTGGCTCAAGCTTAGACTTATATTCACTATCAATTTTGTGTAATGTATTAGTGGAAACAACAGAACCAGAAGCTCCTGTATCCAGTACTATATTAACATTTTCACCAGAAATGATAGCTGGAACCGTAATAGGTGTCATTCTAAAGTTATCAGCTTGTATATCTTTAATGATTTCAGCATCCTCAAAATTCATTAAAGATTCATTTGAGTCCATATTTAATATTGGATTTTCAAAGATGGACAAATCATCTTCCAACATACAGACTTCATTTTCATCACTATATGAGATATTGCTGTCATAATCACTTGATTCTTTACTTTTTTCAGTTTCAGATTCAGATTCACGTTGATTTTCAACAATATTTATGTTTTTCTCACATTTGTGACCTTTGGACCAAGGTTTTTTACACTTATAACAAGTATTTGTTTCATACTTTTTAGGTACTACAGTTGCAGTAGGTTTTTTCTGCTTCTCCTGAAGTGTTTTTGAGTTCTGAGTTTTTACAGGTTCAACATTTTGTTTATAAGTGGAATACCTTGATTCATACTTATGGTTTAATAATATTTCATTGCAAATATTAATAAAGTCAGAATATTCAGTAAAATTTAATGTTCTAGCTACAACAATTTCTCTGACAGATATAGGTAATATATATAATATCTTATCTTTCTATAAGTTAAAATCCATATTAGGATCAATGGCTTTTAATATTTTGTTTAAATTCATTAAAAATACCATAGGTTTGTCACCATTCAATGGATTATACCTAGTCTTCTCATAAAGTCTCTGCTGAGTAAGCCTGAATTTAGAACCTCCAAATTGTTTTTCAATAAGTTGTTGCCATTCAGCCCAAGAGTAATCTTTACCCTCACTCAAGACAGCTTCAAACCATAATAAAGCAACATCCTTAAATAAAGAAATTAATATTGATGTTATTTCTTCATCTTGTAACTTATATGAGAATTTTAAGTTGTCAATTCTTTGAATAAAATGTTGCCAATCAGAGCTGGCTTCCCCATCATAAGTTGGGTACTGATCTATCTTAGGCCAGTTTTTCTGATTGGATTTTATCTCACTAATCTTAGGTAAATTCAACAACTCATTCACTTTTGATAAATGGTCTTGTATTTCTTCCTGCACGGATTTGTGACTTACATTTTCAGATTTGACACTACCACCAGATGGTTTAAATTGTGGTGGTACAGGGAAGGAATGAGATTCACTTTTTCCAATGAAAGGATTATTATTATATTGATTATACTTATGATTATCCTGGTTCATTAGTAGATTGGAAGTTTCAATCTCAACTTTAGTTAATCTTTGTAGCAACTCAGAGACACTTTGATTTGTCTGGGCGAAAGATAACTTTGTTCTTGATTCAGTTTTTAATAAATGTGTTTCATATAATTTTTCCAACTCTCAGAATTTGTTTGAAAGATCATTATATTTATTAATCAATGAATCATATTTAAGAGTTAGAGACAAATGTTCTTTCTCTAACTCTTTGTTACGTGTTGCTAATTGAGAAATGTTTAATGTCAAGGATGAAATTGTATCACTAGTGAGCTTAACTGTCTGTTCCTCACAATAAGTCATTCTATTCCACAATGCTGAAACAATTCTATGGACAGTTGGATTATTGTTAAAATATTCCATGTCTTCTTTTTCAATTCACTCACTCTCCTGTGAACTTCTCATCTCACTAGTAGGTGGTGGAAACTGAGGTTTAACTGTATTATCATTATAAATATTACTGTTATTGTGGACAAAAGACAAGTCAGGTGTATCTACTCTAAAACCTAAATTTCTTAAATCCTCCTCTATTTCTTGCACAGATTTAACATCAATAGGATTACCTATATTGTAATTATCAGTATTGTGTTCAATCTGAGAGGGTAGTCAACCTACCATGGGATGGTTTCCAGTCCTGATTTTTGGCGCTTTTTTCCTTTGTAAGGGTGAGCTGAGGAAGTCAGATGAGGTGGAGATCCCTGTTGCAACTGTGGCTTGTCCACTGTTGATAGAACCAGTCCCATTTCCATTTGTCTACCAGGATTTTCTCCTGGGAGTGAGTTGACCTGCCTTGGGTAGGGGGTTGCTGATTTGACTGACTGGGCTTGCCTCCCTTTAACTCTGCCAATTCCTGATTCATCTGCTGAACCCCTACCTTGCAATTGTTTTGCAATTGCTCTACCTCTTTGAACATGAGCGATTTGGATTCCTCCAACTTCAGAACCTGTTTGGCCAGGTGGGACAGTTGATCCTGAAGAGGAGGAGACGTCTTTTTTATTGTTATCTTTTTCAAGAGGGCGTCCTTTTCCTCTATACTCATTCTTTCTGCCTGGGGGTGTTGTTGACCCTCCATGGTGATGTCCTGGAAAGTTTTTGTTAACTTTAGACCTGGTGTTATAAGCAGGCTTTTCACTTAAACTTTCCTGGGGAGCACTCATATTGTTAAAAATGACAATATTTTACGTCTACAAAAAGGAAAAACTCTATGGAATTAGTAGACAAAAGATATTAGCAATGGAGCTAACCCTGAACTTATATCTTTATTTTAAATAAATTATAAGAAAATTCGAAAAAATCTGTTAAAAATATAATAATAAGTTCAACTAGACCTTTATAAGGGTGAATAAGTAGCTTACCAAGCTTTAACCAAATACCAATTTAATTGGGTGTTATATTGGTGTCCAAATACCAAGTGAAATTGGGTTTATATTGGGTACAGTTACTACTGTAAATACCTAATTTTTATGATAAAAAATTAGTAAAATTATTTTAAGGGTTCTTTTCCGCAATCACTGAGTTATGATGACCCACTAATATGCAGCAGACCCAAATATTTGGTTATTTTGAGCTGTACTAAGGTAAAAATCATCTCCCAAGGCCTATACTAAATAATAAGTAAAATATAAGACCCCCAATTGTCAGTATAATCTAGTATATAAGTATGATATAATAGTGTTTATTTATGATCCTACTACTTATTGATAAATGATTTAGTGATTAAACCTCAGGGGAAGACTAATAAATTAGTTATACTCAAATTAAACTCACAATACTTGGATTTAAATGTGTGCTAGTGGTGGAAAATAGATATATAAAATATAGTTATAGCTTATATAAAGATGATATCAATTTATAATGGCTTTATAATATATTTCTGAATGCTAATAATTGTATTTTAGTGTTGATTTGAATTGTAGTAATTGAATGATGATAAATAACCGTCAAAATCCCTCTTTACTTATACCCAAATCCACTGCAGTGCACAGACCTTCAATCCAGATGATGTCACTGCTATACCTGGCAATTACAGCACTGTCAGGGCCCATCACCTCCCCATGGCTTCCACTTCAAGCAGTTTCAACACCCAGACCTCCAGTAATGACCCTCCATCACTATTAATAATAACACAGATCTATACCATAAATAGAAAATCCAGATAAAAGCGGATACCATAAAGAAACAGGTAAAATAAACAATCAAAAAGAGATTTAATGAAACTAAAAGCATATAAAGGAAACAAATAAAATTTCCAAGCCCACAATAACATCCCCAAGCATCCACATTAACCCAGAAACATCCTTCCAACCCATAAATCCGTGAATAACCATCCAAGGAAGTAAATTAAGTTGTCCAAACTGGGTGTATGTGCCTGATATAGGTGTCTATCCTTCTGTAGGCGTTGTGAGTCCACTAATTTCGTCCATATGACCTAAAATAAGCAGAAAACAAAGGTTATAGGCTATTAAGGGGCTAAAACCCACTTATATACCTAAATATACATAATATACTGCATATTTCACTGAATATGAGATTTATGTATACATATAAGCTTATGTATGTCAATAATTACTTCATATCACTTAAGATAAGTATATTATGACTCCTTTAAAAACTTAATAAATATTATTAGGCTATGTATAAGCTATTTAAACTACTATAAGTTATATAATAGAATAATAATTATATATATATATATTAAAATAATATATATTATTATAATACCTTATTTTTAAGATATAGGCTTAATTTACTTAAGGTTATCTTATTTTAAGCATAAGAAATACTCAGTCCTAGGGATATCTAGGCTGACACAAGCATCATTAAAGGAGCTCCAGTCATTTCTAGGCTTTGAAAATTTTTACCACTGTTTTATTGAAAATTACTCCAAATTTTACAACCATTGAGTAAACTCACAAAGAAGTAAGCAAAATTTATCTGGATGAGTAGCCAACAAGATGCATTTGAATACCTGAAAGGAAAATCTGTGACAGCCCCTGTTCTTGCAATCACTTACTTATTAAATCCATTTTTTCTGTAATAAAACTGCTCAGATTTTGCATTAGGTGTATTATTGTCCCAATACAATGCTGAAAATGTCTTATACTCAGTAGCATATTTGTCACAAACACTTCTAGGGGATGAATTAAAATATGAAATATATGGTAAAGAGTTATTGGAACTATTAAAAAAGGTACATACCTGGTTCCACTATTTAGAAGGAGGGCCTCACTGGTTTCAAGTTATCATTTACATGAATCATAAAAACTTAGAAATGTTTCTGACCACTAAAAAGTTAACTCACCAGCAGGTATGCTGGTAAGAACTTTTAAGTAGCATTAATTATGTTTTTACATTCCAACCAGGGAAGAAAAGTGGCAAACCAGATGCTCTATCACCACTTCCTGAATTATGACCAGCACTGGGCCAGATACATACTGTTAGTGTGAGGTTATTGAAGAAGGGTGAATTCTAGACAAGGTGGAATTGGTGGATGAAGATTTTATGCAATGGGTAAGGAGGGGGCATTAAAAGTATGAAGGAGTTCAGGAGTTGGTAAAGGCCCTGCAATCTAAGGAGTGTTTAGTAGGGATAGTATTGAAGGAGTATCACCTGGAAGGAGATTTTCTGTATTGGAATGGGAGTATTGTGGTGGCAAAAGATTAAGATCTCAAGAGGAAGGTGATCAAATCAAGGTACAAATCCCCAATACCAGTAAGCTCAAGACTTCTGAAGATGGTGGATCTAGTAAATAACAGCTTTTTCTGGAATTACTTGAAGTCATAAATCTAGTGCTATTTAGTGGCATGTGACTCTTTCCAAAGGAACAAGGTTACCTCAGAAGCCACACCAATAACCCCAATCCATACCCATGAAGCTATGGAACAATCTCTCCTATAATCTTATAGTAAAGTTTCCCAAGTCTCAAAGAAATAATGCTATCCTAACAGTAGTTGACTTCTGTACCAAGATGAAGTATTTTGTCCCCACCACTACAAAGTTCAAATCAGAGGGTGTTTCAGACTTAGTGGTGGTGCATGTCTGGAAACTAGATGGATTTCCTTAAAGTCAGGTATTAGATTGGGGAATTACTTTCAACCATCTGCTGTTAAAAGCAATGTATGAGCAACTTAAAATAAAACACATTTTTTAACAACATGGCATCCACAGACTGATGTGAAATCTGAGGTAGTAAATAAGGAAATTGAAAAATATTTACACCATTTCATTAGCTATCAGAAAGATGATTGGGTGCAGCTTATATTACTGGCTGAATTCTTATACAAGAAACAGAAACATGCTGCAACATAAATTTCACCTTATTACATGAACTATGGATATCACCCAGCATTCTCAATTGGTACCCCATCCATTTTACAAGTCCCAGAAGCTCAAGAGAAGATTCAAATAATATTAGGGGGTATCAATGTTGACCAATCCGCAATTAAATTAATTGCGGAAAATAATCTGCATATGCCAATTATCTTCCGCAATTATTTTTGCTAATAATTGGGTTATTAGACACTTTATGTGTCAATTTTCACCTCTTATCCGGCATTTTTATCCTCAATATTTCATAACCACATCTTGGACAACTTTCTGGATATCCCAGCCTTCCCACCTTGCTGCGCACTCCTACCCTCATCCCATCCTGTCATTTACCCTGAAATATTCTTCAATGAAATGTCCAATCCTCTTTACCATAGACAATATCTCTCACCAACATCTTGAATTCTGGGCCAGAACCTCCCCTATGTGGTAAGAAAGAAAATATTTTTGATCTATGAATCAAAACATTTAGCATTGTATGATTTCATAGCATATTTTGAACAGAAATGGTATGATCTTTCTCAACCTCCAGACTTGAGAGGCAGTTTTAGACCTATCTTATGGGAAGTAGATGGTAAATAGATTTTCTATTTTATGTGACAAGCTACTGCTTCTAACCAGGATACTGCTGTTCTATTTTTATTTTTTCCTTCTCTAAAAGAGACTCCACCTCACTGCTTCACCTCTACTTGATTCCCCACCCTGAAAATTTACCTCACTTGCCTCCCATTTACCTCCAATAGAAACCCCACTCCTCAAACTTACCTTGCTCTCCATCTCTTCATCTCCACTAGACACCCCAGAACACCATTTCAACTTTAATCGATTCCCCACCCCTTTAATCCATGTTTCTTTAATCCCATTTGCCTCCAATAGAAACCCCACTCCTCAAACTTACCTCGCTCTCCATCCCTTCATCTCCACTAGACACCCCAGCACACCCTTACAACTTTAATTGATGCCCCACCCCTTAAATCTACCTCGCTTTACTCCCATTTGCCTCCAATAGAAACCTCAACACACCTTTTTAACCAAACTTGATCCCCCAAGCATCAAATCCATCTTGCTCCATTCCTCATCATGCAAAAATTAACTTGCCACCCTCTCCATAGCCTCTAACCAGAAAACCTCCACCTTTACATCCAATGTTCTCTTCTTCACTTCATCCCCACAAAAAAATGATAATCTTAAAGTATGTAATATTAAATTTATAGAGATGAATAAAGAAAAGTAATACAAATATATTAGAATAAGTTTATGATACAGACATCTGTTTTGCAATAACTGAAATAGTCTATGGGACAAGATATATGATTTAATAGCCCAAAATAATAAAAATGAATATTATTTGAAGAAAATAGATAATAAATAAATAAATTATGAACCAATGAATAAAAAAATTATTATATTTCACACCATTAAGCATCTCCAAAATATAACTAAAAGTCTGACAAACAGTCACTTTAATTTGTACAATTATATATTTGGCCAAACCATAAATGCTTGGACTTTTTGCTAAAAATTATTTAATACTTTTTTTGCCTGTATTAGCACTTTTCTGGCCCTAATTAGGGGTTTTTAGACTTTTTTGGGTGATGCATTCAACATAAAAGATTCCACAACAGTATAAAACATCCACAAAAAAATGTCAAAAGGGCCAAGAGTTATCATTCATGCCATAAATAAGTAAAAAAGTAAATTTTTTCCCAAAAAATATTAGAAAATTATTGACCTGAATCTTTTGTAAGTTTCCTGAATACAAAAATTACAGTCCTGTTACATTCAAAATTTTTGAAATATATATTTTTTTTCTATTATGATGTCTATAAGTAAAGGTTAATGTGATAGTTTGTATTAATATTAACTTTTTTTATAAATCTTGATTAATGTGGAAAAATTAAATATATGTTCAAGGTACTAAAGAAGAACATAAGAGGGTGGCGAGCTAATTTTTGGGTGATGAGGTGTCAATTGGAGGTGAAGAAGAAGGGAGAGAGGTGGATTTGATGCTTGGGGCATCAAGTTTGGTTAAAAAGGTGTGTTGGGGTTTCTATTGGAGGAAAAAGGGAGTAAAGCGAGGTGGATTTGAAAGGTGAGGCATCAATTAAAGTTGAAAGGGTGTGCTGGGGTGTCTAGTTGATATGAAGAGATTGAGAGCGAGGTAAGTTTGAGAAGTGGGGTTTCTATTGGAGGCAAAAGGGAGTAAAGCAAGGTGGATTTGAAAGGTGAGGCATCAATTAAAGTTGAAAGGGTTTTCTGCGGTGTCTAGTGGATATGAAGAGATGGAGAGCAAGGTAAGTTTGAGAAGTGGGGTCTCTAGTGAAGGTGGGAGAGAAGGGAGAAAGGAATATTTGAGGTGTAGTGGAATTGGTGGGAACACAAGGGAAGGATAGGATCAGAAACTTATGTTAATTTACAAAGGAAATATTTACAAAAAAGGAATAAACCATGAATGTAAAAAAGAAATGAGGGTGTGTAGATAGAAAAAAAGGTTAAGTGTTTGCCACCAAAATTAAGTAGCATAGAGTGAGGAAAGACTTAAGGATGGCATCAGGAATTATAAGTCATGTGACTTTCTTGAAAATCCATCAAGGATGAGATGAGTTTGGGATCAGGAATTAAGAATGGAAATCGGGGTATAAGAGGCGGGATAATGTATTATTGTGCATTCCTTATCAACTAGCCCTGGGGCTAGTGGATAAGAATCTTCTGCAATTAATAATGTCGGATCCAGGTAAAAAACATTCCTGATCCCTAATTGCGGATCCCTGAACATTTATACCCCCTATTGAGTATATGTCAAGAACTAGAATTAGCTCTCAAATTATCTCAGCACTCAAGGAAAGACCCATAATTTCACACTACAGATAGGTGACAAGGTTTGGCTAAGCTCATGTTTCCTTTCAATGTTGCGCCTCAGTGGTAAATTGAATTACAAGAAATTTGGGCCATTAAAATTCAAATGCAAGGTATCTTACACAGCTTGTGAATTGGAGCTACCAATCTCAATCAGGCAAGTACATCCAGTTTTCAACATTTCATTTCCCACAAAGCATAAAAAAGATACAATCCCAGGTTTTCCAGAAGAGCCACCAGCACTTATCCATGTGGGAAATGAAGAGGAGTTTGAGGTGGAAAAAGTTGTTTCTACAAGGCTGTAAAGGTGAAAGGTTAAGTACTTGGTGCATTGTAAGTGATATGGGGTTAAAGATAGTTCTTGCGAACAGGTAGAAAATTTAGTGAATTCTAAGGTAAATTTGAAGGAGTTTGTCTAGTAGTGCAGGGGGAAGGAGGGGTAAAAGAGGGGGTAGTGTTAGGATTTGGTTGTGAGTTGAGGAGGAAGAGAGCTATTGGAGCTATGCATTTTGGAGGCAAAAGGGGAATATTACATATAGAGATTATATGTGGAAAGAGATGTGGAGCACATCTGAAAACTAATCCATTAATCTAGTTACTCTCTAGTATCACTACTAAATTAGCATAGTCAGCCCCATCTTGCCTCAATGTTGGTAGCCCCAACATAGTAAGTGTTAGCTAGTCTCACTTCTCTATCCAGAATAGTCAGATCCATCTCAGGCTATTGTTAGTGCTAGTAGTAGTCCGCCTCCTTAAGTTTTAAAATCAATGAAACATCCCTTTTACCTTAAAAAATTACAGGGGAAACCCAGGGAGAACTTGGTTATCTGATGGAACCATTCTTCAAATTTTCATCAATCATCTCTTTTAGTGCTGTTGACTTTAAGATTGAAAATGGTATTATGGGCTAAATTGAGGAGTTTACCTGGCATCAGATCAATTGAAAAGTCATATGGCTGATAAAGTGGTAGGGTTTGACTACTTCATATTTAAAAAGTGGTAAGAACTCTCAATAGGCTTCAAGAATCATTTCATTGAGTATTTTTGTTGGCTTCGAGGACAGGACCTTGTCTGCAATCTTGGAGGATATGTTTAAAGCTGTTGTGTTGCATTCCAGCTCTTCTTCTTCCTCCAGAGCCCCCTTAAAGATCTGAAACTTAGCATCAAGATAAAGTCTCATTTCTTGCAGAAAGTCTACTGATTATTACAACACACCAGGAGGCCTACCAGGCGGGGACAGGGGGAAAATTCTTTCTCCGCACCTTCCAAATTTCCATCCTCTGCCTCACCCCTTCTCTGTTAGCCTTTTTCTCCATCTTTCTGTGCTTAATCCCCTGTACAGTTTATTCTGGTTCTCCCTGTTGGTGACCCATCCCCAGCCTTCTGCTAAGAGTTAAGAGAAAGCATCATTTCTGGTGGCAAGTCACCTGATGATAAGTTAGCATCAGAAGACTCTCTGGGATGGGTTTCTGACCCCTGAAGGGGCTAGTGGGCCAATACTTTAGTTCCAGCTACCTCTTTCCTTGCCATCTGTACCTTCTTTTCCTTCAAGTCAATTTGTGGATTATACTTGTTCAGCCATGTCATACTGGTTCTTCAGATTTTCTGTATATTCCTTGCACTTAGACTTCCTTATGTCAAACTAGAACTTTCAAAAAGCCTTTTAATTTACTTCTCCTCACCCACCAGGAAGTCCATAAAACATAATTAAGCGATTGGGGTTGTCCAATTCTTCTTCTCTCATTTTATTCCTTTTTAAAAACTTTTTGGAAACAAAACATTCTGTGGCCCCAAAACCCAGAAGGGCCCATAAATATGGTGTGGAATCAAGGTTCATTAAAGGATAGCTCAGTATAATTCATTTATCATTTACTTCAATTGGCTTACATGATGATGATTCCTCTACTAAATCTACCTTATCATCTCTCTCTAATCCACTAAAAAAGGGCCCAACCTTCAATCTCAAGAGCTGTCTTTTACATGGGACTTTCCTGTGCTATCCTCAACTTTACTAACCCTTATGTTTACTTTAAACTCCTTTTCCAGATTACCACTACCTCTGCATTGGAGGCGCAGCCCTTTTTTCATATTCCTCTGGTATTACTCATCAGATATCCTTCTTTTTCCACAAGTGCCACAAACTTGCGATTTCTAAGTTCTTTTGTACATGACCTTCCAAAAATGTAGCCTCATCTGTGAGTTAAGAGATTGTGAATAAAATATTTGATCTCTCAATGAAAGCTGATGATTGTTAAGCACAACATAAAGATTTGACTGTGATGCATACTGATCTGCATGGAGCCTTATTTTTCATCAAATATTTCTGGGACTGAAATATTTGGGCCCTTTACATGTGGAGCTGGTGTGGAGGGTGGTGTTTTTGCTTTGGCTTGGAAGCATACAATTTGGCTTCAGTGGGGCTGTGGTATGAAGGCTTTTCCTTCACTGGATGTTCCAAGAGTATGGTGTTCTGTTATTTCAATTATGCCATCTGTTCTTAAATTTAAGAAAGAAGTGCAGTGTCAGGTTGACCTGAGGGATTCATAATCCTTTTTTAGTGCGCTGGTGATATATTGGACAAAATGTTAGGGCCTAAGTTGGAAAACTACTACTAGCATTGGTGCTAGCCTAAGATTTGACTGAATATGCTATTGAGCAGTAAGACTAACTAGACTGAATATTTCAGGGCTTTCAACAGTGAGGATTACCACTACAGGAGACTAAGAAGTAACTGGATTACTAAGTAAGGTGTCTAATGAGGAGCCCTCCACAGCAATTCCCCATAAAACCCCTATATGAAATATCCTCTCTTCTGCCTCTCACAATGCATAGTGCCCATAGTGCTCCTTCATCTCACCTCTCAACCAAATACTAGCATTACCCCCCTTTCACCCTTCCTGCCCCCTGTGCTCCTTCTCAAACTCTATCACCTTTCCCTTAGCACAAGCTAATTTCCCTAATGGTTCCCAAGACCTGTCTCCTACTCCAAAAAAATTCCAGTTCACCAAATACTGAGCCTTCTCTCTATAAACATGCTTAGAAGTGATCTTTTCTACTTAAAACCCTCTTCATCTCTTACATAGACTGGAAATGATGGTTCTTCTGGGTGCCCTGGTATTTTATACTCTTGGGACTTTGTTAGTAATGAAATATTGATTACTGGGTGCACTTGTCTCATTGAAGTTGGTAGCTCTCATTCATATTCTGAGTCAGATATCTTGCACTTGATCTTGAATGGACCTACTTTCTCGTGATCTAGCTTGAAACTTGGGTGTAATTTGGAAAGGAATTGTGAGCTTAGCCAAAGCTTGTCACCTACCAGTAGGACTAGATGCAGGGGTTTCCCTTGATCATGATGATGTTTCATTGACTTTTGAGATAATGTGTGCACTTCTTCTAACTCTTTACATATACTCAGTATCTTCTGAATCTGCTCTTCAGCTTCCAGAACTTACAACACAGAAGAAGTAACAATTGAGAATATTGGGTGGTATCCATATTTGGCATAGAATGGTAACATTCTAGCTGCTGCATGTATCCAGTTGTTGTATGAGATTTCAGTCAATTGTAGAAGTTTCACCCAATCATCTTTCTGATAGTTAAGGAAATGGAGTAGGTATTTTCGAACTACTTTATTCACTATCTCAGATTGCACTCCAGTCTGTAGATGCCACATTGTTGAAAAAATGGGCTAAATGTTTAGGTGCTCATACATTTCCTTCAACAACTTAGAGTTGAAAGTACTTCCCATTTCTGATACTATACTTTAAGTAAATTTACTTAACTTAAAGATATGTGCAACCATTAAGTCTGAAATACCCTCTGTTGTAACCTTGGTAGTGGTGAGGTCAAAGTGTGCCATCTTGGTGAAGTGGTCAACTACTGTGAGGATAGCCTTCTTTCCTTCACCAGAAAAAAAACATGGGCATCTGATTTCAGGTGCCAATCCCTATCTTTTATTTAACTGAATTTCAGCTCAGCTGTAACTCTTCTGGAAAGACTGCACACTAGCAAGCACAATATCAAATTAAATTGACTTTTAAAATCAAAACAAAATGTAAGGAAAGGCACCTTATAGAAGGTTCCACTTTATTTTTTGCGGTGCTTGAGACTTGGGTAACTCCACTATATGATCATAAGATAGTTCTTTCCATGTCTTGTTAGGTATTCTTCATGGGGTTACTGGTATAGATGTTGGGATGACCTTGTTCCTCTGGAAAGAGTCACATGCTGCTACATAGAGTTGGACATATGCCTTCATGGACTTCCAGTAAAAGTTGCAATTTACCAGCTCCACCATCTTCAGCACTTCTGGGAGTTGTGCCTTGATCTGACCACCTGCATCTTGAGCTCTTCATTGTTTGGAACCACTATCCTCCCATTTTAATACAACACTTCTCCTTCTAGGTGATACTCATCCAATAATTTCCTTAACATCACCTGCTTATATAAGAGCTTCTTCACCAGCTCCTGCACTCCCTCATCCTTTTCCTGCCCCCTCCTTACCCATTTTATCAAAAAAATTTCTTCAAGTTCTGTCTCATCCAGGATTACCCCCTCTTCAAGATCTGTCTTCAATAAAGTTGTGCCAACAGTGTGAAGCTGTTTTGGTTCTGGGTGAAAGTCAGAATGTTATGATATTGCATCAGGTTTATCACTATTTTCCCCTTGCTGAAATTGTACAACAAATTTAATGATGCATTGCAGCTCTGCCCAGCACCCTCTCTGGAGAGTCAACTTCTCGGTGATTAGGAAGTTTTCCATTTTTTTGTGATCTACATAGATAATAACTTGTAAATGGTGTTGTCCTCCTGCCAAATAGTGATTCCAGGTGGTTGAAGCTTCTAATAGTGCCATTAGCTCCTTATCATATATTTAATAGTTAAATTTAGCACCTATCAGGGTACATGAGAAATATGCTACTGGGTGTAAGACATTTTAAGCATCATATTGGTATAATACTGCACCTAGAAAAAATTCTGAAAGGTCACATTCTAGAAAAATTTGCTTTAGTAAGTCTGGGATTTTAAGTATGAGGCCATCAAAAATTTCCATTTTAGGTAGTCAAGAGCATCTTGTTGTCTAATTTTTCAATTGAATTTGGCTTCCTTCTTTGTGAGGTAACACAGTGGGTGGAAAATTTGGGAGTAATTTTCAATAAAGCAGAAGTAAAAACTTGCAAAGCCTAAAAATGACTTTAGCTCTTTTACTAAAACTGGTGTTATCCACTTATTTATCTCCTTTAATCTCTTCTGGCCCATGAATAATCTATTATTTGAAATGATCATACCCAGATAGGGGATTTCACTTACTGAGAATACACATTTTTACAGTTTAAACCATACTTTTACCTCCCTCAAGTACTGCAAACAATCCTTCATGCATATCTGGTGTTCCTCCATTGATCTGGAGAAAAAAAAGCTGTTTTTGAGATACACTGCCACATCTATCCCTATTCTACCTCTGAAGATGCTATTTTTGAAATGTCAGAAAGTGACAGGCTATTTACATGGACAAAATGGCATTATCAACCATTCAAAATTACTAAATTTAGTGCAGAATTTCAGTTTGTGTTGGTCTCCTTGTTTCACATGTATACCACATGAAAAAAGCTGACATATCCACTAATACTTCAGTGGGATGTAGCTGAAAGGTATTTCAAAAGGTGGCCTGCTACATTGGCTAATTTTTTCTCACAGTAGCAAGGAACTCCTCCCCCCAAAAAATGTGAGATCCTGGTAACCTGAGGAAGTACATCCAATCATCAGATATGTAATATCTTTTGCTTGTGGCTACCCTCAACTGTGATTGTATAAGAAGACCCTTTCATTCTCCTGCTGTTAATTTTAGTCTTATATTTCTGTCACTGTTTTACTTCCTAGAGGTTAGATTTAGGCTAACCATCACTTTTTTTTTATCATACTTTAAGTCAGTGCTATTGCTCTGGTATCTGGTTAAAGTGAAATTGGCCAAATGAAGCAAAAATAAAATGGTGATCTCAGAAGCATCCCAAAAGTAATAGCCTTTAATGCCTCACCCTCCTTGTTCAAGTTTTAGTAATTTTCTTTAAAATTATTTCAAATTAAATTTAATGGATTTTATTGTCAAAGACGGTTTTGGGTGCTATTTGTTAAATATAATTACTAGGTAGCTAAAATAACAAAAAAAATATAATTTAAAATAAAAAATAATACTATATGATACAAGCAAATAGGGAAGATCTAAATGAAAAAAATTGTACCAGTCAGCTCTGAAGTAAAGAAAACGGAGGTTGAAAAAAATGTAATGAAAAAATGAAAATATTATGGAATAAACCATGAGTGGGTAGCTAGATAAAAAAATGGAAAAACAGAAAAAAAAATTGTCACTTTTGAGGAAAACAAGAGTAGGGAGAATTTTAAGAATAGAGAAAAGGAAAAAGAAAAACTTACATTTATGGCCAGGACCAACAAAATGGAAGGGAAGAAGTTGAAGACAAGAGTGGTGCAACGTGGCAAGAGGAGACTGGTTAGGGCACTGATTGAATGTCCAATGATTGGATGTACTGTGTCAGGTGACTAGGATCTCACTTTTTGGGAGGAGGAATGCTTGTATACTGTGAGAAAAAATCAGCCAACATAGTTGGCTAGCTTTTGAAATACCTTTCTGCTATGTTTTGCTGACATAGTGGTGGGTATGTTGGCTGTTTTCACATGTTGTATGTTTTGGTAACCTGCACTAAGATCTAGGGATTTGAAAATATCTGCACCAAGAAGACTTTTAATCAGCTCACTAGTCAGCATCACAGGATATCTGTTCTTAACTCTCAGCACATTTAAACTTCAGAAAACTATGCATATTCTCAATGAACCATCCTTTTTTCCTGTGAATATCACAAGTGCTGCCCAGAGAGATTTTGATTCTCTGATGAAACCATTTTTTCAATTTTCATCAATCATCTCTGCTAGCACTGTTTACTCTAAGGTTGAAAATGGGATTATGCAACAAAGTTCAGAAATTGAACCTAGTATCAGATCAATGGAAAATTCATATGTTTGTTTAGGTGGAAGGCTCTTGACTCCTCCATCTTCAAACAGTGGTATGAGCTCCCAATATGATTTATGGACAGTTTCCTTGAGGCTTTTAGTTGTCTTTGAGTACTGGACCTTAGCTGAACTCTTGGTGGATCTGTTCCATGCTGTTGTGTTGCATTCCAGTTCCTCCTCTTCCTCCATTCCCCCCTCCAAGTCCTTAAACTTAGAATCATGAGAAATTTTTGGTTCTTTCAAAAAGTCTTCTTATGATAACAAGACACTAGTAGAATCTCCAGGAGATGCCCCTGACTTCTGACCCTGGAAAGGGCCAGGGGTCTGATGCTTTATCTTTATTATCCAAATTTTTGTTCTCTTCCTTCCCCCTGACTTGTTGCACCTTCTCCTTCTCTTAATGTGCTTCTTCCCATCTCTGGTTCCCCCTGGTGCTACCTGTTGGTGCGCCATTCCAATTCTTCTGCTTAGAATTAAGAGAAAGCATCAGTTCTGCTTTCAATTTAACTGGTGATAATAGAACATAAGAAGACTTTCCAGGAATAGCCCCTGAACCCTGAAGGGCCCAGATGGCCAACACTTTAGCACCATTGTTCCCTTCCCTCTCTAGATGAGCCTTCTTTTACTTCCAGTCAATGTATGGATTATATTGCTTTAGCCATGATATCCCCAGAACCATATCATACTGGTCCTTCAGTTTTGTTGTGCATGCCTCTCTGTTAGGATTTGGGTTGAGGTGAGGAGGAGGAGAGATTTGGGCAATATGCATAGTAATAGGCTGAAGCAAGGAGTTTTCATAAGGTTGTTTTATGGGGCAAGCACTACAGGTTTCTCCTCATCAGAAAACTTATATATTAATCCAGTTACTTCTTAGTCTTTTATAGTTGTAACCCTCACTGTTGGTAGCCCAAACATAGTCAGTCTTGTCTTAGGCTAATGTTAGTGCTAGTAGTAGTCCTCCCTCTTAGGTCTTAACACATGCATTGAGAATCTCTTCCATCACACCAGAATTTGAAAAAGACCTTTGCTCTTACTTCTCCTCCCCCACCTGGGGATCCATAAAACATAATTAGATGCCCTGGGTGGTTCAATTTTTCTTCTTTCTTTTTATTACTCTATAAAAATGTATTGGAAATAAAAATATCTTTGGCCCCACAGTAAAGCAGGGCTCCCACACTTGCTGTGGCCTCAAGGGTCAATAAAGGAAAGTTTAATATAACATGATTACCATCTACTTCAAGTTGATCACATTCTGATAATTCTTCTACAAATTCTACCTTACCTTTTTTCTCTAATCTGCTCAAATAGGAAGCAACCTTAAATCCCAAGTGTTGTCTTTTACCTTACCCTTTCCTGTGCTATTCTCCACTTCACTAACCCTAATTTTATCTCTAAACTCCCTTTCCAAGTGAACACCACTTCCATGCCTTAGAAAAAAACCTTTTCTCATGCACCTTTGGTATTCTTCATCTAAAAGCCTTCTCCTTCCACCAGCACTCAATGAAATTCCGATTTCAATATCCATGAAATTTGGGTCCCAAGTACTGGAGCTACTCAATAGGGAATAGATACACCAGTGAAGAGCACCAATCCAATCATCCATGTGCTTATCTGTGAGATTTCTATCAGTTTTAATGGCTAGCTCAATAAGCTCTTGGAGGGAGCTTTTATACAGGAAATGATTAGAGTATTCCTGATTTTTGTTAAGATCCCATTCCTGAAGAGAAACATGATCACTCCTTCTCCCCATTTTTTAAAGCAACTAGCAAGGACCCATAATCCAGACACATACTCAGTGGTCATATATTTCTACCTTAACTGATTTATTACATTCTCTGAGGTTTTGGAAATTTAGAGGGCACCAAAGACTAATTCAAAATCTTCCATAAATTAGCAAGAATTTGTTTCTGACTTGGAACTTTCAAGGAGATCTTTTTGTGTATGGCCTTTGCCAGTGTGCAATCTCATCCATGAGGTACAATATTACAAATCCTATTTTTTATTGCTCATCTGGGACCTTATGACTTTTGAGCAGGACATATAGGTTTACCTGAGATGCATACTGATCCACGCAGAGGGCTTTCTTTTCATCTAAGATTTATGTAAATGTAATCTTGGGCCTTTGACAGGTGGTACCTGCACTTTGGAATCAGAAGAGTTTAACTCTTCTTCAGTGGGGCTGCAATTTGAAGGTTTTTTCTCCACTAGAAATTCTATGATTCTGGAATTCTGTTCTTACAAGAAACTCCTTATGCTCTTTTATTGCAGCAAGGAGTGGTGCATTGGATTAAAATGAAGGGTTCATGATTATTTTGTAGTGTACCAGTTATAGATTGCAAAAAATGTTAAGACCTAGGAGGGAAGACTACTACTAGTGCTAACACTAGCATATGACATGACTGACTAATCTTATACAGAAGTATTACTAACTAGACTGAATATTTTGGGGCTTCCAAAAGCAAGGGTTAAAATTATGGGAGACTAAGAAGTAGCTGGATTACTAAGTAATTTGTCTTATGAGGAGCAATTCACAGCACTTTCCCCATAAAAATCCCTTATGAAATATCCCCTCTTCTGCCTCTTACAATTTGTAGTGGCCATAGTGCTCCTACTTCTCACCTCTCAACCAAATGCTAACAATATCACACTTGAGGCTTTTTCCAATACTTTCAATAGGTTTATGATCTGCACATTGAGGTTTCCACTCTAGTTTCTTGATGTCTTTTTCTAATCAAGATACATGTATAATAACAACTTAGTGGATGGTTGCATTATCCTATATAATAGTCAAGCTGCTTTGGGGGTCATTTTTGTTGATAAATGAAATTAGGGGGGTTTTTTAAACATTTTTAATAAAATTGGATATTTTTCTTTTTTTTGAGAAATAAATATAAGAGGTAGCTTATTTTTTCCAAAAAAAAGAACCCTATTTTAGAACTTTCCCACTCTTGAATATGGGTTGAGGGAAATAAACAAGATATATTCATCATTTTTACCCCACACTAATGTGGTTGTAAATCCCTTTTTCTTTCAAAGAAAATTCATCAAACCAAATTTTTGTCTTCAAATTTCTAGGGATCCAAGATATTTGATATTGAGCAAATTAGTGGGTATTGAAGTGAGGAAATTTTTTAAGATCCCACACTTGGTTTCCAAAAAATATTTTTCCAGAGATCAAACAAGGTATTTTCAAAATATGTAAGCTATAGAACTGAGCGAAAAATTCACACAATGAAAATGGAAATTCAGGTTTGTGTTGAGGTAAGAATCTGACAGCAGTCTCAAAATCCTACTCCACATAGGATCTTGAATTAGTATCCTACTCCAAAATCCAATATGTGATTTCACCATATCCTAATTATAGTTTCAGATTTACAAAAAAGTATTTTATTATTTTGGATACCCAGAATCACACCCTTCTGAGAACTGCATTAAGATATGGCTTCTTTTCTGTTACCCATTTGTGTCAACTAAGACTGTAAATACTTTTACAGACTGTATCACTTGAAAAATGAGTAGATAGAGTGCCAGTCAGTCTTTATGAGTAAGGGAGTAAAATTTATAAGATTTTTATATATTTCAGCTAAATATAATCACTCAAGATATTTTTCTTGTGTTGATGAAATATTTTGATTTACTTAAGTTTTTCACATGCCTACAGAAAGAGGTTACACATACAAAATTTTTAGTAATTTAAGTAGATTTCTTGTAGTGAGAGAAAAATATAAATATTAAAGTTTAAATGAGTAAAAAAACTCTTTGAGTGGGAATAAAAAGGATCACCTGATCTGTATTTACATAATAAACCATTCTACTAACTTAAATAATTTAAACTACCTGATCCTATATTTAATTATCAAAAAAAAATTGCTGTTTTATTTTTTATATCATAAGTAATAAACATTACACATTTTTTAAAAATTAGGAGGGTACTTTTGTTAATTAATATTGATTTTAAGGCTACTATTATGATAAATAAGGTATAATATTAAAGATACTTACACTTATAACTTCATTCAAGAAATTAACTGAGATAGAGAGTCATAAATTTGATTCAGATCTTCTTGACTGCATCTTTCTTACATATTCCAAATTATATGTTTTCAAATTTTTATTATCATTTTGAGAAAATCAACAGTAAAAATTATTGGGAAAAAGACTTGTTAGAATATCTAAAACAAAGTTTTCTGTTATATTCCTGCTTCCCTATGATTAAATAAAAAAATGAGAACCTGTGTAGTGATTCTGGGTAATACAATTTTTTTCAGACTGTACTAAAAATTATTCTTGCAAAGTATTTGATTTGATCTTTATTGATACACCCAATGAAATAAGTTTGAAATTAGGTTCTGAAAAATCAAATTAAGAGAGAAAAAAATTCTCCTGCAATCATCCAAAATCTTCTCAACCACACCTAAATTAAGCACATATTGTATTCAATGAGAGGAATTTCTAACATGTTCATCATATTTTTAAGATTTGATAATTAGATCATTCACTTGTTTCTATTGTTACTTTATGTTTTTAAAACATCTCAAAATAATTTTCTAACAATCACCACAGGAAATTTGGGGGTGAACTGCTAGAAGTTCTCCCTCTTTGAGCTCAATGTTGAGCCAATTTTAGGCCATATATTAGACTAACCATTAATACTACATTGAGAAAAAATTATCATCACATTTGGTCTGAGATTTTCCCTTGATTAAAGCCCAGTGTGTCCTACATTGAGCACAAGTTGATCCAAAAAAACCCTAATTTGATCCCTCATTGAGCACACATTGAGCCCAGATCAGTCTAAAATAAGCATTATGTATGTGTACTCAATATGCATTCTTCATTCATAGTCAATACTTAAAATTCATACATATTCAGTATCTATTAGGCATGAATATTGAATATTGCATATTGCATATTACATATTACATAGTACATAGTACATATTACATCTTGTGCAATCTATGTAGCATAATGTAAAATACATAATGAATATTACATACTTCATACTGAATATTGCATTCTTAATATTAGATATTTCAAAATGCATATTGCATTTTGAAAGTTAAGTATTGCATATTGAATATTGAATATTGAATATTTCATCTGGCACCTTGCATCTTGCATCTTTTGTATTGCATATTGCATATGCAAATTTAAATCATCATGCATATGCAATCTAAAATTTAACCCAATATTAAAAAAAGTAAAAAATGAATTATGTGACCTTAAATTTTGAAAAGGGATAAGAGAAATGATAATTTTCAGCTTTTATACAGCAGCTTTAGCTTTTGTCATACAATTAGAAAATATGACATGAACTATATTAAAAACCCATATCTTTGGTGAGAAATTCTTCATTAAGTTAAAAAATAAATTTCATCTATCAGCATTATCTATGTAACTTGACATATGGTTGACTTAATGTAAAATATGAATATCCTTAGTATTTTACTTAATTATTCTCCATCTTATTTTTTTTATCGTGCAACATATGACACTTAAAGCAAAAGTCAATCTTTTAATACATAAATCAGAACATAAATACATACTTGAAGCACAGAAATAAACATCTACATAGCAACTGCTTTTTCCCTTTGTGTGTCTCAATTTGACTGTGCTAGAAACTGTGCTATCTAAATCTTAAATTTAAATTAGTCAATCAAATACTTATACTTTTCAATCATAAGTGAATGGGAGAGTTAATAGTGCTATGGTTGGTGATATACTATAAAATGTGGGTTATTGTGTGTCTTAGGGTAATTAAAGGTCTGTTAGTAGTAATAGGAGTAAGGTTAAAAGGATCTATGGCTTATATTAGATGGTAAGTGATTAATTAAGAGAAGTTTATTAAAGGGGACAATGCAAGATGAAGTTGTCTATATATTTGGGTGGATTTGGCTTGAAGTTCCTTAGAATTAAATTATAATATCTTTGTGATAGTAGCTAAATTTATATAAAGCTATTATTGTCTCTTACCTTTTCTTAATAATCAATTCCCTTTCAAACTCTTAAAACTCCTAAATACCTTTTGATTATTAAGCTCTAACCCTTCATGAGATGAACCTGGATATTAAGTGTTACTGTAAATTAAATTATTATTCACCTCAAAATTATCTCTAAGTAGTATTAAATTATCTTTGACTTATCTTCAAACTACTCCCTTGAAGTATTCCTCTGTAATTTGAAATAGTCTTCAATCATCTTTTCCAATCTCACTTACTCAGGAACATTCTCAACCTTGTGCGTAGGCAGTCCAGTGACCATTATCAGCTAAAAGCTTATGAGGAGCAAAATTTTTGAGAGATATCTATATTTTATCATTTCCAAGTGCCTCAAATTTAATGCACAGAATTCAGTTGAATATTTATTTGTTGTATTCAAATCTAGTTTCAGGGGTTAAATTCAAAATGGGATTTCCAAATGGGATGCAAAAAAGTTGAAATTCAATATGAAAATTCATATTGCATAGCTAACAGTGTCATTCTAAACTTTTAATTTCTCTGATAGATTTTCAAACTTGACTAGGAGTATGGGTGATGGAAGCAGTGGTCAATTATCAACAACAAAAACTTTTTCACTCATGTTTGAACAGAGAGTATTATAATTGCAGAATTATTAAGGGTGCCCATAATTTAGCATTATTCCTTAATTTTATAGAATAATTTTCATTATTGAAAATGACTTTTGGTTTTCTGTTATGTGATCTAGTTGTGCCAGAGTTGATTCTCAATTTTAATGTTACTCTTTAAAATTATTGAATATTTTTGTATATGAAGATTTGATTATGGTAAAATTTAATGTTGGCTCTACTTCATGACCATTGAATTAAAAAAATACCTGCATAAATTTAATTCTAGTTCAGAAAAAATGTAATGATGGTAGTAAATCACCTTTATTATAAGGGAATGTTGGATTAATTGTTGTATTGCCTTATGACTGAAAATTGTCATTCACAAATTTTCCAGTCACTAACTCATTAAATAATATTGATGATAAATAATATTTTTGAGTGGTACTCTAAAGTAAATTTTGGCTTGTGGATTTCATTCTCAATGAAAACACTTTTCAAATTTTTTAGTAATGTGATGATCAGTTAACCAATGGCTGAACACTGGTAAATGATATGTTTTGAGTTTTATCTGTATTTAGATTTTATTGTGTGATATATTTTCAAGTTAGTGAACCATGGCATATAGTTAATTATGCCAAAAAATATATATATGGTGCTGGTAATATTCCTTTCATGAGTTTGTAGTGGGGAAAAATCAAACCTATTTTTGGTGATTAATATGTTGGCATTATCAAGTCTTTTCAGTTAGAAGTAGAATTTTTGGGAAACTAGTATAATAAATAATAAATACAAAATCTGCACATTCACAATAATTCCTGATGATTGATATACTTATATGTGATTTAAAATCAAAAACTTTTAAGAATGCTGATATCAAGTAAATTTTAAAACCCATTTTTAAAGAAACATTACCATGTATAAAAAAATTTCCTAGACATGTGGTGTGAAATTTTTAACCCTATATTTTTATATTTCTAGCAATATTTATTTCTAGAAAAAGTATTAGTCAAATAATTTTTTGACACATCAAATGTTGTGTAGACTGGTTAACAAGAAATTTGATTAAACTTTTGATTCTTCTCTATGTGTTTTTAGAAAAGACTTCAATTTTTTTAAGCAAAAATTTGTGCTAAGGTGTAAAATGGGGCCTATACACAATAGTAATTTGTTTAAATTTACATATCAGTAGGTTTCTGGATATTTAAAAAACAAGTATATTAATTTGTATGTCCCAAAAATACTGAATCCAGAGTATGTTTTGCTTAACCAGTCCATTTGTCACTTCTAAAAGATAAAATAAATTAAAAATGTGAAGAAAATTTGAGCATTATTTTTCTACAAGTCTTTGGCTTTTCCTAAGTAATATTCATATTAGGGGGTGTCAGTTCTGGCAAATACGCACTTAACTTAAGTGCGGATTTCAAACCAAATCAGCACTTAAATTTTGCAAAAAAGCCACTTATTTCAAAAAAGGGTCTCAGTTATGACCTCAAATCAGCACTTTTTTCCCGTTTTTTTTCACAACCACATTTTGGCCACAAAACATCCCTTCCTTTCTTACCCCATCCCTGTCACATGTGACACACTGACCTTCCTCACTACCTACCCATCAATCCTCGGCACACACCCCTTCCTGACATTTTCAATATTTTGACCAGCATGTTTACATTCTTTTTTACTTATTTCTTCTACTTCTTAATCTTTTTTCTATGGGTGTCAGTTCTGACCTCAAATCAGCACTTTTTTTGTGATTTTTTTTTCAAAACCACATGTTGGCCACATTATCCCTTTCTTTCCCATACCATTTTGTACTCTCCAAATTTCTTTTTTGTGTACTTCATTCACTTGGGTTGGTATTTTGGTTTGTTGCATATTCATTTTTTTTTGGAATTTACGGTGAAATTTTTTTTTTTGGATGGCTCATTGGTTTTCTTTCACCAGCTCAACATGAAATCACATATTTTCTGAAATTGCATATTTTTTCAGTGATTTTTTTTTTATTCATCCCTCATATCCTTTTCCTATTCTCCTCCAACATCCCTCAAAAAATTTGGTTTCATTCATTTTGTCATCTCATCTCTCCAGGTAAGTCACTTTATTCTTTTTTTTTGATTTTTTGATTACTAATTATAATTTTTTTGTTTTTTTCTGTTTATTTTATTTTTTTATCTAAATTTTTTTTGTAAGTGGTTATTTTGAATTTCAATGGTATAATTAACCTTTTTTTTCTCTCCCTCTTTACTTTCTTTTTTAGCTCCATCAACCTACTCTTCATCCCTCCTTGGCATGGTCATTATCCCCCCTTTCCCTTATTTCACTTTTTTTTGGCTCCATTTCATTGAAACACATACATTGCACATTCTTTATGTTTTTCACTTACTCCATATTCAATTTCCCCACAATTCCAACATCAATCTTTCTCACTCTATTTTTCCTACTTTTCAATCAAGGTAAGTTTCATCTCCTTTTTTTCATGCCTACATGATATCTCATTACTTTTATGAAAAGTTCATACTTAAATATATGTATGACTCTTATCTGGATAACAGTGAACTTATAAAACTCCTTTTGATCTCATCTTCATTACCACTTTTCAAGTTTTTGTAAAATTTTGAAAATCAGACCTGGAATTAGGGTTAGGTTTTTTCAAATCTAATATTTTTTTCACTGAAAAATCTCCTGAAGGCTACCTTTCATTTCGACAAACAGATTTGAATTTGATTCATTGGTTGCTGAGATATTGACTGTTAAAGTTGAGCCTTTTTTTTCCCAATTTAAGTTTTTATTTCATTTTTTTATGTAACAAATTAGGGTTAGGTTTATTTGAATCAAATGACCTTTCACTGAAGATTCTACTAAAGCATATCTTTCATTTCCCTCAAACAGGTTTGAATTAGGTTCAGTGGTTGCTGAGATTTTGACCTTTGAAGTTGAGCCTTTTTTCCAAATTTCACTTGTCTTACTTCACATTTTTATATTGCATATTTAGAGGATAAGGATTCTGAAACTCTTATATGATTATTATCTAGGCATTTCAATTATATAGGTGTATATTTGTTGCTCAAGAATATCACTAAAGCTCAAAAAGATGAAGATTTTTGCTTATGGGACACTCTACCTTCTTTTAACTCTTTTCTTGCTCTTTGACTCAAAAAGCACTGTAATAAAGCATTTGAAAAAAATCATGAACTTGCAACCAAAGTTGGAATACCGAATTGGTGTGACTCCAAATGGGAAGATATCAGCCACAAATATCTTTTATTTTCTAATGTTATTATCACTCATTCTGGATTTCACAATAAAATTCACACTGATACCAAGGACACCAATTTTCTTACTTTTGGTATATTCTCATATATCAAACCAATTACTGGCCAACCAATACCATCTCCAGCTAAAATCAAATTACATGGTTTATATTTTCCAGACCACCGGTGCATCATTGATTTTGGTTTGGGAAATGGTATCATCGAAACTATTTGGAATTCTTCTAAGGATAATCATCAAACAACCAAAGCTCCTCCTGGTTTGGAATCCTGTCAAGATTTAACACATTTTGGTTGCTCATTTCAAATCAGTCATAAGTTGATTCAAAGAATCAATAAGGTAATGAAAGAAGGTAAAGTTAATCGATTTAAAAAACTTTATTTAGATCCAAAAAGTATGGGGATTTGAGTTGTCATCGAAAATTTTATATTTTTTTGTAAATTTTTAATAAATATTTTTTATGTATCAATTTCCTCAACTAAAGTAATGGGCCCACAACCTTGTGTTGTATAAATGGTAATCATGATAACATTTATTTGTTTCATGGGGTTCCTCTAGCCTATACCTGTGGAAAGTCCCAAACTTTTGTTTCTAGACTTGGTCTGCATTTTGGCTTGAGGGATTGTCATTACTTTAAACTAGGGAAAGTGATATATATTAGATATTTATTTAATAATTTTCGTAATTATATTAAATTTAGATGACTTCCACCACTTACTTCAATAAAATGCAGGGGGGGGGGTATTGCCAAATTTTCAAATCTGACATGTGAAATTGAAGACTTAGAAAAATTTTGGTGATATCCACCCCTTGCTTCAATAAAATGCAGGGGAGAGTATTGCCAATTTTTTAAAACAGATATAGAATTTTTTTGACTTTTAAATATTTGAGTGAAAATTTTTGACAAGAATGTGAAAGTAATTGTTTCCACCTTGAGCAGGTTTCTGGCTCAAAGGAATAGCAGTACCATTATCACCGGACAACCTACGCACAAGGTCGAGGATGTTCCTGAAAGTGAGATAAATGGTTCAGATACTTCTTCGAAGCACAGAGGGATAGTTCGAGGAAGTGATTCGAAGATGACTCGAAGGAAGAACTACTGCTTTGAGTTATGTCAAGAAGGATTCTAATATAATTGAACGGTAATATTAAAATTCTTAAGATCTCACGAAGGGTTGGAAACTCAACAATCAAAGATTTAGGATTTAGATATGATTATTGAGAAAATAAAGAAAGATACAATAATAATGATTTTCACTTAGAGTTTTATCACTATTAACTATAAATACGTTTTACAATTTAATTCTAAAGAATGCCGAACCAAAAACGCAGCCCCTTTTATATCCTTTACTCCTCCTCGCATTGACCTCATACTCATCCACCATTCCGCACACCACAAACCATTTAAAATATATCTGTTACACTTGGACCCTCCTCACTAACATCCGTCAACCCCCTTAATCCTTCACTAACCATTCCGTCCATGCTCACTACCCCTTAATAACCCACAGACATTTCATGAACCTTTTAATGTACTATTATATTAACTATTTCACTGTGCGTCGCTTATTGGAAAAAAGACTAAGACACACTATTGAGAGATTGACTAATTTAGATTTAGAGTTTTAGGCTAGCACAATTGAATAGCGAGTACACAAAGGAAAGTCGCAGTTGCTATGGAGAGTTGCTTTCTGCACTTTGAGTATGGATTTTAACCCTTTAGTATTGATTTAATGAACTACTTTTGCCTCGAGTGTCACGTGGCGCGTGAAAGATGCCCGGGTATAAGAGTGCGAACTCTATTGAGCGTAAAAAATATTTCCCACACTAATTTCTCTTCCTATTTACTTAATTATTATTTTATTACTTTAATTCATTATGACGAATTTCCCTACACCGACTCCCACGCCTCCACACCCTAAAGCGGATGGGGGTGTTTTCACACGGCAAATTTTGAAGACTTTCATGGCTTCGAGTCGATGGAGTATTTCTGCATGGAGAGCATGACGACAGGAGGGCCTTGCCAGAAGTGCAAGTTTTGCCAATGGAGAAGAGTGGCATGTGATGCCTTAGCAAAGAATGCTGATATTGAAAGTCGGTTTACTAAGACAAAGTATTGGGTGATCCCTAAAACGAAAGAAGTAGTTGAGGACATCTGGGATGTGTCCATTGGGGACGATCAATCAGTGGGGGAAAATGAGGAAGAAGTTGAAGATGATGTGAACATCTGGGTGGCTAGGGCTGAGAACAAGAGGGGGTTCGTCGAGGAGGAAGTTGACAAATTGGTCGAAGAGGAGGAAGAAATTCCCATCTCAAGGAAAACCCCGAAGAAACGACGGGTGGTCACCGAAGATGACGAAGAGGAAAGGGAGGTGGCAGAGAAGGTCACTCCTAGATTATTTTTGGAGCCTGACCCAATCTTTGAAGTAAGTTTACCCTTTTATAATTTATAAATTTAATTACTAATGATTCTGTTTTTAGAATTCAGACGTCATCATCGAGGCCCCTACGACAGAAGCTTCAAATGTGGAAGCGACCCTTGTGGGGCCCATTGCGGTGGAAGTGGCAGTGGAGGATAGATTACCAACTGTTACCTCGAGGGAGGAAAACGAAGAAACCCTCGATCAAGTATGGTTGAAGAAACCTCGTCAGGTTCGACGAGCAAGATATATTGAAGAATTGAGCGGCGAGATTGATAACATTGTAGATTCCGCTTCCTTCAACGTAGCCGAGGAGTTACTTGAACTTGGGGAATTGATTCCGGTAGGAGGGGGGGAGAACTTTGAGAAATGTAGAAAGGAGATAAGGGAAATTTTGGAGAAGATGAAGGGATTGGTTTGGGAGAAGATAAAAGAGAAAAGAAGAAAAAGAATGTAAAAACAATTTGTATTTAATTTTTTTACTTTGTTATTTTATTTATAATTTTATTTTTATTATTTTTTTTATTTTATTTTATTATTTTTTATATAAGATTTTGAGAGAAAGAAGGAAAAGACAGAAAAAAAGATTTAAATAGAATTTGTTTTAAGATTTTGAAAGAAGAAGTTTAAATGAAGAAAAAAAAGAAAGAATAGTTAATTGAAGGAGTTTTTAGTTTTAAAGTTCAAAAAGAAAAGAATTAAGTAAGAAGAAAGAAATAAGAAAGAAATAATTGATTGAGATAATTTAGGGAAAAAAATTGTTATTTAAGTTTGTTAATTGAAGATTTGAGGGATTTTAGTTATTTGAAAAAAGAAAAGAAAGAAAAGAAGAGACAAAATAAAATTTCTAAGAGGATTTTGAAGAAAGAAGTAATTTGTTTTGAAGAATTTAAAAAGGTGATTTAGAAGTTAAAGTGAAGTTCGAGAAAGATGGTTGTGTAATGTTCGTGAAGAATTTTGATATTTCGAGGAAAATAAAATTTTAAAGAAAAAATGTATATAGAAAATTGAGAAGAAATTTTTTTTTTTTACTTTATTTTACTTTATTTTATTTTTATTTTTATTTTATTTTATTTTATTTTATTTAAAAAGAAGATTGAAACATTTTGAAAAGAGAAAGAATAAAGAAGAAAGCAAAAGAATTTTTTAGAAATAAACATGTTTTAGATTTTAAAAAAAAACAGAGAAAAGAAAAAAAAGAGAGTTTTAAGGTTTTGGTTTTAAAGGGTATTTAAGATTAAAAGATTTTAGGAGTTCAGGGGCGTTAGAAACATTGATGGCTGGTTCCCAGGATGTTTTTTCTGAGTCATCGAGGAAGCCTTCCCATTCCACGAGGTATTGAAGTTTCCCCTTGCGCATTCTTGAATCAAGGATACGGCTTACTTCCCACTCTAGATGGTCTTCTACTTCGACCGGTTCCGGAGGAGGTTGGTTCTTGCCCGGCTATGTTTCTCGAGCCAGTTCCAGGAGAGATACGTGAAAAACAGGGTGAGTAGCCCACCATTTAGGAGGTAGCTTGAGTCGAAATGCAGTTTTAGAGACTTCAGAGTCTATTTAAAATGGCCCCAAGCGTTTTTCAGCCAGTTTCTTTGTTGCCGAGTCGTTCAAATGTTCCATGCGTCGAGCCATACTTTGTCACCTGGTTTAAAAGGAGGAGCAGTTTGTCGATGTTTGTCAGCCTGTTCCTTGTATCTTCCAATCGCTAATTCCAAATTTTATTTAAGTTCCTCTTGGAGTCGTGATATGGTTTGAAGATAATGTTCCGCAGGATGATTAGTTCCTACATGGATTGAATTGAATTGAGGATGTCTTCCATAAACAGTTTCAAAAGGAGATTGTTGTGTCAAAGAATGAGTCGAGTTATTATAAGCAAATTCGGCCAATGGTAGCCATGTGGTCCAATCGACTTGTTGGTAACTGACATACATTCGAAGGTATTGTTCTAGGATTTGGTTGATACTTTCTGTTTGCCCATTGGTTTCGGGATGATAGGCTGTGGAGAGGTTCCTCGTGATATTGAGTTGTCGACACAGTTGAGTCCAGAATGTGGATACAAACAATGAGCCTCTATCTGAAATAATATCATCAGGTAAGCCTTGTTTGGAAAATACATATTCTAGAAACAATTTTGACAGATCTTCTGCAGTAGCAGTAGTAGTGGTTTTAATGAAAATAGAAATTTTTGATAATCTATCTACTATTACTAATATAGCATCAAAATTATTAGAAAGAGGAAGTTGAGAAATAAAATCCATCGATAAAGATTCCCAAGGTTTAGAGGGAATAGGAGGTGGTTGAAGCAACCCATACTTCCGGTGACGGGGAGCCTTATTCCTATTACATTTGTAACAAGCTTTTATATAGGCCTTGATTTCCCTGGTCATACCTGGCCAGAAAAAATCCCTGGCTATTAACTGGTAGGTTTTATCAACACCAAAATGTCCAGCTAATGGAGAATCATGTCGACTGTTGAAAATCCATAATTTTATCTCATTGTTGTCAGGTATGACTACTCTACCTTCGAAGACTAATAGACCTGATTCAATACTAAATCTTTTGGCCCCTTGCTTTGAGAGTATTTTGTCTTTTAACCCTAAACAATAATCGTCCTTTGACTGAGCTTCGAGGATGTTGGATAGTGGATTTTGAAACAATTGAATTGTCATCGAATTAAGTTGATGAGTCGTTAACATTGATTTGTTGAAGATTGATTTCACATTTGCTGGATTTTTTTCAGCAAATGCGTCCCCCCGCTGTGGGTAAACGTTGTCCCGACGTGACAAGATATCTGGGACAATGCAGTTCTTACCTGGGCAATAGGAAATAGAAAAGGGAAATTCAGACAGAAATTGAGCCCACCTGGCTTGACGCCTGGTTAACACTTTGGAAGACATAAAGTATTTCAAAGCATTATGGTCTGTAAAAATTTGAAAAAGACTATCTAGGCTGAGAAGAAAAGAGCACCATTTTTTAAGACAGTGAATAATAGCTAAAAGCTCTTTGTCATGAATTTCATAATTTAACTCTTCTGCAATGAGTTTGCGTGACTCAAAAGCAACAGGATGAAACAGTTTTGTTTCCAGATTCAATTGAGAAATGACCCCTGCGATAGCATAATCGCTTGAATCTGTCTCGACTATTGTCGAAGCAGTAGGATCAAAGTGTGGAAGAATTGGAGCTGTGGTGAACGCCGTCTTCAATGCTTCAAATTCCTTTCGCGCTGTAGAAGTAAAAACAAAAGGAATATCTTTTCTAAGAAGAGAAGTAAGATTGGAAATAGTTTTAGAGTAATCTTTAATAAATCTTCTATAGAAATTTGCAAAAACCAAAAATACTTGGAGGGATTTAACGGATTTGGGCCCAGGCCATTCCAGGACCTTTTGAACTTTTTTGTTGTCCATGACTAAACCATCAGTGGATAATGTAAAACCCAAAAAATCAATAGATTTAAGATGGAATTCGCATTTATTATTCTTGGCGTAGAGTCCATGATATCAAAGTCGATTTTAAACCTGTCAAAAATGATGAATATGTACATCCAGTTTCTTCGAGAAAATTAAAATATCATCTAAATAGACAACAACAAATTGTTCGACAACATCTTGTAAGATGTCATTGACAGAAGTTTGAAAAGTAGATGGTGCGTTACACAATCCAAAAGGCATAACTAAATATTCAAAACTACCAAATCTAGTGCGCATTGCAGTCGGTGGTTCATGACCTTCCACAATGCAAATAAGATTGCAAGCGCCTCTAAGATCAATTTTAGAAAAGAAATTAGCACCATTAAAAAGGTTAAGAAGAAATGACATAGGAGGAACAGGATATGCATTCTTCTTAGTGACTGTGTTGAGCTTTCTATAGTCAACACACAACCTAAGACTACCATCCTTCTTTTTTACAAAGAGGACAGGGGAGCCGGTTGGAGATTTACTGGCTCTGATGAAACCTTTGGCTACATTCTCTGCAATGTAGTTTCAAAGAACTTGAGATTTGTCCTTCGACAAAGAATAGACAGGACCTGCCTGAGGTACTGGGCCTATTAACTCTATCTGATGGTTGTAGGGTTGATGAGGTGGTGACTTATCGGCCTTGCAGATTTAAAAAACATTGAGGAAGTCATGATAGATTTCTGGTAGAGTCGATTTAATGGCTTCAACGTCGATTTTGTCGTCCTCATCATCTTCGAGAGAATCTGTTGAGGGAAGACCAGAATTGAGAGAGAATAATTTGATTACTTCGAGGCAATTTAAATCCTCTTTGAGTGAAGTCATCGAGCTAGAAGGGTTAGCCAATTGCTCATATAAAGAAAGATAAGATGCTTGCAAGTCATCTGGCAGAGGTTTGTCCTCTAGGAGGACATTGTCAGGTGGGTTGTTTAACTCCCTATTGACATGCATTGACGAATTAGAAATATACTTAGTCCGTGGGGTGATCAATCCCCGTGTCCAGTCAATTTCAGGATTCCAATGCGTTAAAAAGTCATGGCCAAGAATGGTATTGTCCATCCTTGGGGTGTCCAAGACTGTAAGTTCCCACTCAAAGGGGGGAAAATTCGGAAAGTTGAAAACCCATAAAACTTTCTTACTGACCCAATATTTGGGTTCCTCTGATTCGACCAAATAAATTGGAGTTCGATCAATATCTGTAAATGTCAGCTGTAACTTCTTGGCAAAAGATGAACTGAAAAAAGAAATTGAAGCTCCAGAGTCTATAAGAAAACTGAAGGGGATATCCTCCTTAAAAAGAATTAATCTCAAGCGGTTTAAGGCAACTCCAGTCCTTAAGACATGGAGGTTCTGTGCACTGGGAGATATAAGATAGTTTGCTTTGCACACAAGTAAACTATCTACTAGTTTTTTGGCTTCAAACTAGTACCTTCTCTTTCCTTCAACTTTACACAATCTTCCAGCTTGTGCTTACCCCCACAATACATACATAACCCATTATCTCTTCGCCTCTTCCTCTCAGCTTCTTTAAGTTCCCCTTTAGGATCCAGTACTTTACATATACCGCCTGGGGTCGGTCTTTTTGGTGGAGGTTTGTCCTTTCCCTAAATAGGTTTGGATTGAGTAGAGGAGGATTGAGTTGTTCATGGGTGGGAAGAAGGTCCCGATTTTAAATTTAAGCCTTTAGATTTGTTGGCGTATCAACAATGTTGAAGTCGTCCTTGATAAAAGCCATCAAGTTTGATGGTTCGATCCATTAAATCTGTTAAAGTAGTCATCTTCTGACAGTGAAGATTTAACTGATCTAGAATCCTCAAAGGAAGTCCTTTCTTGAAATGATACTTAAGGGCAGCATCATTCCAACTTACTTGAGTTTGAAGCGCTCTGAAGTTTGAGATATATTCAGAGGCTTTCCCATTATCACTCATGCAAAGGAAATCAAGTTCAATTTCTGCGTTGTCAGTTTCATTAGGGTCACCAAACAACGTGAAGAGTTGGTCTTCAAACTTTTCCCATTTATTAATAAGTAAGTGGGTTTCGGTTGAAGAGAGCATGAGAAGATAAGGTTTGAACCATCTTTCTGCTTTTCCAGCCAGGAATGAAGAAGAATAAACAACTTTTGATTGGTCGTTATTGAAGGTTCGAGGGTCATTATGGAACAGGAGCTTGCAGGTTTGCAAGAAGGGTTGCAATCTCTCTGGATGTTCTCCATCAAATTTATCAGGAGATTTCATAGAAAGAGTTTTGAATTTAGATCCCTCTGAAGACATTGAATTTGAAAGGTTCTTCATGAAAAGTCTCATGAAATCTTCCAGAGAATTGGATGGTCCAGGTTCTGAAGGTTGACCAGAAGGGTGGTTAGCAGGGGCGGATGGTGCCTCGTGCATTGTATCCTCTCCTTCTTCATCATCACTAGAATCATCGAAATCTTGTGGGATGTCTTCTACCAATTGGACTGAATGTTGCCATTCCCTAAGGTCGAGTGGCTCCAAGGAGTGAGTGCGGGAAACAGGCCTAGTGGCTGTTGGCCTGCCTCTGGCGCGAGCTCTAGTAGTAGCGCCTGTAGGAGGAGTGCGTTGAACAGGTGCAATTTTAAGAATTTAGAGAAAACACCTGAAAAGGGACGTAGTAGTGCAAAGAATGATAACTGCGGAGAATTAATATATACTGTCACCGGATGACCTACGCACAAGGTCGAGGATGTTCCTGCAAGTGAGATAAATGGTTCAGATACTTCTTTGAAGCACAGAGGGATAGTTCGAGGAAGTGATTTGAAGATGACTCGAAGGAAGAACTACTGCTTTGAGTTATGTAGAGAAGGATTCTAATATAATTGAACGGTAATATTAAAATTCTTAAGATCTCACGAAGGGTTGGAAACTCAACAATCAAAGATTTAGGATTTAGATATGATTATTGAGAAAATAAAGAAAGATACAATAATAATGATTTTCACTTAGAGTTTTATCACTATTAACTATAAATATGTTTTATAATTCAATTCTAAAGAATGTAGAACCAAAAACCCAGCCCCTTTTATATCCTTTACTCCTCCTCGCATTGACCTCATACTCATCCACCATTCCGCACACCACAAACCATTTAAAATATATCTGTTACACTTGGACCCTCCTCACTAACATCCGTCAACCCCCTTAATCCTTCACTAACCATTCCGTCCATGCTCACTACCCCTTAATAACCCACAGACATTTCATGAACCTTTTAATGTACTATTATATTAACTATTTCACTGTGCGTCGCTTATTGGAAAAAAGACTAAGACACACTATTGAGAGATTGACTAATTTAGATTTAGAGTTTTAGGCTAGCACAATTGAATAGCGAGTACACAAAGGAAAGTCGCAGTTGCTATGGAGAGTTGCTTTCTGCACTTTGAGTATGGATTTTAACCCTTTAGTATTGATTTAATGAGCTACTTTTGCCTCGAGTGTCACGTGGTGCGTGACAACCATCAACAAAAACAATACATCCTGGGAAGCCCTCTGCTTGCATAACCTTAGATGATTCAAGTTGCTCTTCTTTTGTTGGCCAGGTGAGAAGTTGAGATTACAAGGAGTTGATGGCAGTGATACATTGTTTGGTATAAGTGTTAACTGAACCATACCCTAAATCAAAGACATTTTCTAAACGTTTCAAAGTGGCTCCATTACCATTTGAACCCAAATGACATAGTGTGATGGCCAATTGAATTGAAGGATGTTGTTGTTCTTTTTGAGAATTATTGTGAAATATGGGATGATCCTGAATAAGCTCAAGCAATTTAAGGAAACATTCCTGAGAAGTCCTGAACAGCTGTCTAAAACTGGGTGTAGATAGTTTAAGAAGTGTTTGGATGGTGTACTTGGGGGTATGAAGTACTTGAGGCTTTCTAGGAAGAAGGTAACATTTCGTGGCCATTTTTGATAAAAAGACAAAATCTTCTTCTAGATCAGAATCAGAATCGCAATCAGAGTCCAAGAGCAGTTCAAGAGCCATGAAAGTCATTGCTTTATGTAATTTATCACAATTTGAAAGTGAGGAAGGCATAACTCTTATATGAAATGATATGAAGATGTAAGTGATGTACAATTTTTTGAGTTATGAAGTTTTATGCTGCAGAGTGCTGCGTATGAATGGGATGATGCTGACAAATCAGTGAAATGGGACTTGATGGTGAAATCAGCACATTTGGTTGAGAAAGTGCGGATTTGAGTGAAATAAGTGACTTATTTCATTTTGAAATCCACCAGTATTGGGGCTAGTGTGTTTTGGAAATCCGCACTTATTTAAGTGCGGATTTAGTCAAATTTAAGTGCGGATTTGTAGGTGTGGATTTGCCATAACTGACACCCCCTATTAATTGTCTAAATAAAGAAAATTCAAATATTATAGTTTCCAAATATGTATAGGACAATATTCTTTATCTCAAATACTATTTTAAAGAATTTTTCCTTTCAATTTTATTATAAATAACTGAGGTATAATTGGATCTTGTGTGCCAAATGCATCTGGCAGAATGCTATACTTTTTGTACATAATAATTAAAGGATATTTTGAAGTTCATAATATTTATAATTTTTTTAAAAAAATTTATTCTTGTGGATTAATGAAATATTTTAAATATTTATTTTGTGTTGGAATATGCTTTCCATTATATTATTAATGTTTGAGGTAGTTATATTTTTTTTTCAAAATAAATCAGGTAGATTGGTTTACCTATAATTATTATTATTATTTGAAATGTATTTTTCAAATATAGATTAGTATTTTATTTCATGTAAAAAGAAACTGTGGTATCTGGCTAGACATGGTGAAAAATGTCCTTCTGAGCATTTGTAGATGCTGAGGAAAACACTCTTACAAGCCATATAAGTGAGGGTAGAGTATGTAAAATATAGGCAGTTAAAATAATAAAGGTTTCCTTCTCCACAATGGACTTTTTCTCAGATAAAAGCTTTTTATACTGTGTAAAAAGTTGGCATAAGTTTTTCTAATAGTCAAGGTATTTTATTTTCGGTTAATCATAAAATTGAAGGTATCAAAGACTTGGTCAAAGGTGTCCTTATGAACAACAGTCTGACTTTAAGAAGAAAATTTTTATAATATATTAAAGATACACTGGTATATTAATGAAAACTAAATGATCTGTATAATAAAAGTGTCCTTCTCAACATTGGAACATCCTTCAAATTTAAATTTGTGACCAATTCTGAGACACCATTAATTTTATGGTTAGCCAATTTTTACATACCAAGGCTATCATAAGAGCTCATTTCATACCCAGTACCTAAGATGTCTATCTGAAGGATGTTATATTGCTTTTAAATATCTTAAAAAATACACTAATTAAATATAATACTTAGATGATGTGCATTATAAAAGTGTCCTTCTCAATGACTGACCCTCCTTCACGTTGACCATCTTGACCAAGGCTGGTGCACTTACATTTTATGGTTAAACAAAAAAAATAGTGTGCCCATTGAAGTAGCTCATTCTATTTGGTTACACATTACCCCAAGTTTCCATTTGAGCAACAGTCCATTTTTGAGAAGAAAAATTTTTTAATGCACATCATTTAGGTATCATATGTATATCTTTGTATCCTTTCTTAATTATTAAAGTATCCTTCTCAGCAACAGAAATTTTTTAAGGTAGAAACTTCAGGCACTGTGTAAGATAATCATGAGCTTTTATAATTTCCATGATATTTGGTTCTTGAGTAACCATATAATTGAAGTAATCCTAAATATTTTCAAAAGTGCTAACTTCAAAGTCAGTAAAATTCTGAGAAGTACACTTTTATAAGTTATTAAATCTTGATATCAAATTTAACCTGTGATTATTTTATTAATTTTAATTATTTTCTCTCAATGTCTGACCATCTTTCATGTGGACACTTTTGGCGCTGTATATGAAATGAGCCATTTTACTAACTTTGGTATAAGAGAATTGACTAACCATAGAACTGAAGTTTTTCAGACATTTTCAAATCTTTCACCTTGAAGTACTTTCTGTCACTGAGAAGGGCACATTTATGATGTATATCATATACATATTACAAGTGTAACATTGTGTCTTTTAAAAATTTTAAAGGTTTTTTTCTCAGCAACAGACTTTCCTTAAAGTGAACACTTTTTACAAAGTCTGTGACACCTTCACTTCTATGGTAGCCAATATTTAAGTACCAATTCTATAAGAAGAGCTCGTGTCACACAAGTTGCATAAGTGTCCACCTGAATAATGCAATTGTTCTGAGAAAGACTCTTTTTATAATTGATTCAATATATTTTACACTTATTTACAGCATGACTGGTCTTCATTTTAAAAATGTTCCCCTGTTCAATTAGAATTTATCTTCTGAATAATTGGTACCATTAATGGATACAAAACATGAGCTCTTGATATGAAAATTCTTACTAAAATTAATTTATCTTTACGTTGGAGACACATATGAGTGACTTGAAGTTTTATATTTAAAGCTGCTTTTATCAAAGAGGTGCTCACTTAAATAATGAAAAGTATCCATGTATAAGTTATGTATGAAAATTAGAGTCTTAAATAATATGGTAAATTGAATTAATTTCTTAACCTTTTCTGAAATTAGGGGGTCTCAAACTTGACCAAATCTGCCTGGCGGATTTCATTTCAAACCCGCCACCCAGACACGCCATCAAACATGGCTGATTTGGTACCTGACGTCTCAAACTTGGGGTCAAATACATCCTACTTTAGCTCAATTTTTCCAACCACAATTCAGCCCAACTATATATAGATCCCCACAATTCACTGCACAACCCATCTTTTCCCTCCTACTTTTCCAATAAAAATTTTTATCCATCTTACCCCAGTAAGTTTTACACTTTTCATCCCCTTCTTTCACAACACTTCCTGCTCAGATTTCTATCCTAACATCTTCTTATTTCTGCTTCAGGATATCTTTTCAAATCCATAAATGTAGTTAGGTTTTTTTTATTTATTCAAAAAACTTTTCTTTATTCACAGACTAATATATTTTTCATAGCTCTCATTTATCATGCCTTGTACCACAGCTGCTTCTCAAAAATTTACTCAATTGAAAACAGCTGATCTTCAAATCATAATCAACTGGCTAAAAATTAAATCCAATTTTGAAGCCTGCTTTGTTTGTGAAAAGGCTACCCAAGTTGGTCGTCCACCTGCATCAAAACTGAGTGGTTATAATCAAATGGCACTGGAATTAAAATCAAAAACTAAAGGTAAGATGGATTTGACAACAAAGCAAATGAGAGAACGATTTAAAAATTATCAAGTTAAATATAAGAAGGGAAAGATGGCTCCTTCTTCAACTGGCTTTGGAGTTACTGAAGATGACAAGAAACAAGGTATCACTTCTATTTCTGAGAAACTTGAAACTATGTGTCCTCTTTATTGTCAAATGGATGAGCTCTTTGGACAAAGACCCGATGTCAATCCCTTGTACACATCTCAAGCACCTAAACCAGTTCCACCAAATATGAACAATCAAGATTTACCTTTAGATCCTTTACTCAGCTCTCCTGAAGATGACAAACCCACCTTACATTCTTATCCTGAGGAGTATGAACCCATCATCGTAAGCTTCAATTACTTTGGATATTTTTTTGGCATTCATAATCTACTCTATTTATCATTCAGACTCAACGCCCATCAAATCCTTCAAATTTTAAGGAACTATCCGATGATGAAAGGTTAGAAGATGAGGAAACAGTTCCATCAGGTAGTAATAGAAGAAAGAGAAGGGCTTCTAGTAGTTTTTTCACACCTCAGTCTACATCAAAGGTTCTTTTTTCCGCCTATGGGGAACTTGTTAACAAACTTGAACAAGGTATTTTTTTTTTGGATTTACTAATGTAGTTTTTATAGCTAACCCCTTTTTATATAAAGATAAAATTATAGAAGACAAGGAACAAGCTAATGTAGAGATTATGAAGATAGAGTCTCTTGAGAAATCTGCAGAACAACAATTATTATTTGAGGAAAAAAAGTGGTTTCATTTACAGGAAAAGGAAGAAAGTAGTATGCAAATTGAGAGGGATTGTTTAGACTTGGAGAGGGAGAAGATAAGATTTCAAAGGGAGGACGATGAAAGGTTCAGAGATAATCAGTTTCAATTGGAAAATTCTAAATTTCAGTTACAAGCAGAAGAATTCAAAATGAAGCAAGTGGATATGGAAAAATCCAGAAACTATAGTTTTTTGACTGCATGTGTTAATGCCAAGAAATCAAATGACAAAATTAAAGAGTTACTTAGTTTTATGAAATAAAATATAAATTTTAAATTTCTATTAGCCTATTTCTTTCTTAATTTCTTCTTTTATATCTACATGAAAGTCTTCTAGCAATTCTTCTATCAATTGTTTTTATTTTTTTTTCTTAAGATGAAATGTAATTGATATGAAATATTAAATTTAAGCAAATGTGTTGATACCTTGATACTTTATAGAATCTGAGTATGCGTGGGATGCATGGAAATTTAAATCATTTGTTTATCTAGGGATTTTCAATGGCTTCATTAACCCCTATCCACAAAATTCTTAAATTCACAAATCACAAGTTAATTAAATTCACAAATATGTTTTGACTAATTATAAAAATTTAGCAATACCCTCCCCTGCATTTTACTGGGGGATGGATCACCATTTTTTGATTGCAAAAAAAAATGGCAATACCCCCCCCTGTGTTTTATTAAAGTAGTGTTCTATATTGCCAAATTTTATTCTCATTTCACAAATTAACATATAAACCAATCATATGAGTTAAAGAACAAAGTTAAACAATGGCCATTCATATACCTAAATGTAGCATATATGAACCCCATGAAATAATTAATTTTCATGATAACCTTTTACACAACAGCACGGTTGACAGGCCCATTAATTCAAGTAAGTTGATTATCTCATATGATTGGTTATACATTAATTCATGAAATAAGAATAAAACTTAACAATCTTTTTAGATCCCATACTTTCTTTTTCTATCTAATATTTTATTTTTTACATTACCTTCTTCTCTTACCTTTTTAACCCAATCTACCAAAGTTCTAATGATTTGAAAGGAACAACCAAAGTGGGTGAACTGATCACAAGATTCCAAACTAGGAGGTGCTTTAGTCGTTTGATGATTATGGGAGTATGAATTCCAAATCATTTCGATAATTCCATTTCCAGTCCCAAAATCGATTATTGTTTGATGATCGGGAAAGTATAAGCCATGACCTCTGATGGAAGGAGAAGGTGAAGGGATTGGTTTTCCAGTTTTGGGATCAATATAGGAGAATAATCCAAAGGTAAGAGAGTTGATATCTTTATCATCCAAATGAATTTTATTATGAAATCCACCAAAAGTTATTACAACATTAGAAGCAAAAACATTTTCATTGTTAAGTTGATTCCATTCTTCTTCTGTCCGATTGGGGATTCCAAATTTCTCGGCCAGGTTATTATTAATTTTAAAAGCACATATACAAAGTTTCTTTACTCGTCCAATTAAAAAAGTATTGAAAGATTTTAATGAGTCCCATCTTTGAAGATCTTCTTCAATTTCTTTAGGACTAATATTTCTAAGTAATGAGTAAATTCCTATATAAAGTTAAAATAAAATAATATTTAAAAAAAAAGAAGATTAATAAAAAATTTGGAAAAATTGGAAAAAAACTTACACATTAAAAATCCTCCATCAAATCCAGGTCTCCAACCAATTCCATACATATGACCACCAGAAAGATTTTTATTTTTTAAAGGTTGGCGAGCTAATGCCATTTGATATAAAGTAGATATTAGAATTGTTAATTTTTTGAATGTTTCATTTGGGATTTCATGAAAAGAATCAACACAAAAAATAAATTGGGGTCCAAAAAGATTTGAAATAACAGTGACAAGTTGATCAGATCCTGATTTCAGTAGAAATTTTGTACTTTCTGGTAGATCTTCTGGATATTTTTTTTTCTTTTTTAAGATAGTTGTTTTGAAGAGAGTGATATTGCTTAAACTTCCAAAAAAACTTTCAAGTCATCGTTTTCTTCTAAAAATTTTTTTTGAATTAAAGGATAATGAAGATTTGTTATTATTTGATAAATTTGAATTTATTTTTGAAGATGAATCATTTTTTGATGTTTGAGATGATAATGAAGAAAGTGATGATGATGATAAAGAAGAAAGTGAAGAAAGTGATGAGGAAGACAAGGAAGAAAGAGAAGAAAGTGATGATGATGATAGTGAAGAAATATTTTCTTTTTCTGGTAACTCCAAATTTTCTTTCATTTTTATCTAAAGAAAAGAAATAAAATAAATAAAAAGAAATATAGTATAAAATAGTAGAGACATACCAAAAGTTATTCCAAAAACACCAAAAAGAAGAACCAAAAAAAAAAAAATTCAAGTTCCAATAGCCAAAAGTTGAACTGAAAACGCCAAAAAAAAGATCCAAAAAAAAAGTTTTTTTTTTTCAAGTTCCAATAGCCAAAAGTTGAGCTGAAAACGCCAAAAAAAAGATCCAAATTTTTTTTTTTTTTCAAGTTCCAAAAGCCAAAAGTTGAACTGAAAACGCCAAAAAAAAGATCCAAATTTTTTTTTTTTTTCAAGTTCCAAAAGCCAAAAGTTGAACTGAAAACGCCAAAAAAAAATTCCCCAAAAAAAAAAAAAAATTTTTTTTAAGTCCCAATAGGAAAAAGTAGATCCTAAAACCCCCAAAAAAATGATCCCAAAAAAAATAATTTTTTTATTTAGTCCCAATAGCCAATTTATTTTTCTTAATTTCACTTTTAAAAAAAAAAATTAAAAAAATTAGTATTTTATTGCATAATAAGTCATCCCACCCCCCCTTCTCCCCCCTTTCCCCCCTTTTCCCCCCTTCCCCCCCTTACCACGCCTTTCCCCCCTTACTTACCGATAACAAATTGGTAACGATTCGTTATCGAGGGTAGCAGGGGGGGCTAGAGGGGTGGAAAGGGTGCTTGAGGGGGGAAAAAAGAGGGAAACTTGAAGCAGAGAGAGAGAAAAAAAGGGGGAAAGGGGGAAAGCTGGAGGAGAGAGAGAGAGAGAGAGAGAGAAAGAGAAAAGAGAAAAGAGAGAGAGAAAAAACAAACAAAAATCAGTATAAACTTGAAAACCAAAAAATGAAGCACTTACAAAAAAAAAGAAAGGAAAAGGAAAAGGAAAAGGAAAAGGAAAAAAACATCATTAGCAAAGTAAAAATCATAAAAATTGAAAAAATGACTTACCTGGTGAGATGAGTTGAGAAAATAAAAGCAACCTAAGAAACAGAGGGATGTTTGAGGAGAGGAGGAAAAGGATATGAGTGATGAATGAAAAAAAAAAAAACACTGACAAAATATGCGATTTGAGAAAATATGCTATTTCATGTTGAGCTGGTGAAGTGAAACAAATGACACACCACAAAATGAGACATTGATAGCAAATTCAAAAACAAATTCAATATGCAAAAAAAATAGTCAATCTAGTTCTTGAAAATGGGAAAGGGTGATGGGTAGTATTTTGGAAGGCATGGCATTGGATTGAGAGGATGAAGAAGTATTATGAGATTCAATAGGAGGTGGTGGTTCAGGAATTTCATCTTCATAGAGTTTGCTCCATTCATCTTTCAAATTTGCATGGAGATTGTGCAATATGAGACAAGCTTTAATCCACTGTATGACAACCTTCATTTCATTTTCATTCAGTAATTGAGATCTCATTTCTCTTAGAGAAGAAAAACATCCTTTCAGTATACCAATTGCATGCTCAATTCTGACACGGGATTTGGCAAGATGATTATTGAATCTTAATCTTTCACTTTCTTCATCACCAGTACCACGAAAAGCTGGGATGACATAAATTCCACTTTGATAAGCAGAGTCTGAAAGAAGATACTGGTTCTCATCAAAAAAAAATTGAGGTTGTTGAGAAATAGACATTTGTTGAAATACTGAGGAATCATGACAAGCCCCAGGGAAGCCAGCATGGAAAGCAATAAATTTCTTGTTGATATCACAAACTAGTTGAAGAGCAATATAATATCTAAAGGTTCCAAAAAGGAAAAGATTAGTGGGAGGTTAAATTGAGAAAGTGTAAATGAGATAATCCAAACCTTTTTTTACGATCAAAATAGTTATTTCCATCTCTAGCAGGTTTTTGACTTAATGGGATGGTGGTACCATCAACAAAGCCAATGCAACCAGGAAAGCCTTCTTTTTGCATCACCTGGGAGTTCTCCAAGCGTTCATTCTTATTGGGCCATGTCAAAAGTTGATCATCAAGGGAAAGAATCACAGTAATTACATGCTTTGTATAAAGGTGAACGGTTCCTTGACTAATCTGAAAGAGGTTTTCAAGACGGGTTAAAGCAGTACCATTACCATTTGAACCAAAACGACACAGTGCAACAGAGAGTTGAATAGCAGGATCTCTTTGTGGACAACAAGAATTGTTCTGGAAAACTGAGTGATCTCTTATCAATTCATGTAAGGTGAGAAATCCAGGCAAAGTTGTGCAGAACATTTGTTTAAAGCTAATTTCAGGAATTTTGGAAAGAACATCAAGGTAATATTGTGGTTGGTGTTGTATGGAAGGAGTTCTGGATACTAGGTAGCAATTATCCAGCATGTCACACATGTAAGCGAAGTCCAGTTCAGCATTGGAATTAGTATCAGAATTAACCAATAGATCAAGGGCTACAGCGGTAGCAAGGATGTGAAGCTGTTGACGGATTGAAAGTGGCATGTTGATGAGCTGTGATGAAGATTAAGGGCGAGTGTATGATGAAGGGGCTGCTTAAGTGGTGGGAAGTCACGTTTTTCACATGTTGAATAATAAGCCCTTAAGAATTAGGTGAAAAAAAAAATCTAAGGTGATGGCGTGTCTGTACCTAGTGCTGACTAATCAAGAAGAAGGAGTGGAGTGTTTTGATGGCTTGTTTTGACCAAAAGATGGTGTCTTTGGGAACAAAGACGCCATCAAAATACACCCGTCCAGGGCAGGTGTATTTCATTTTTTGATGGTGTGTTTGGTACTTTTTTTGTGGTGTGTTTATGTGGCATATTTGTTCAAGTTTGAGACCCCCTATTGGGGCAAAATTATTCTAAAAGAAATATTGATAGTCTTTTGAAACTTACTATAAGTTAGGGTAAATTTGTATTAAATCTATAACCAATTTTTTTTAAATCTTTTTTCATCTAACTCTTCAACAGTCTCCTAACATAGACACAACCATTTCAAAGGGGGAACTTCTAGAAGCTCACCCCTCTATTACCCGTTTTGAATCCAACTTGATGTTCCATTATATGTTAAAAATACACATAAAATGAAATTTTTGATCCTTAAGAATATAAAAAAGGGAGAAAAAGTCCTGAACTAGACATCTAGTTCAGTTTTTGGCTTCAGGGTAAAATTTGGGGTCAGATTCTCAGAGACTTGTTACATGAATATCTATGTGACAATTCCACGGTAGTCTGAACTAATATAGTTGCACCACAAGCTTTAAAATTACACATTAGGGGTTATCATATTTGAGGGAGCCGCAATTAGGGATGAGGAGTTTTTTTCCCAGGATCAGACATTATTAATTTTGGAAGATTCTTATTCACTATCCCTGGGGCTAGTGGATAAGGAATCTATAATAATGCATTATCCTGCCTCTTATACCCCGATTTCTATTCCTCATTCCTGATCCCAAACTCATCACATCCATGATGGATTTTTTAGAAAGTCACATAACTTATAATTGCTGATTCCATCCTTAAGTCTTTCCTCACTCTATGCTACTTAATTTTGGTGGCAAAAACTTAAATTTTTTATTCTATATACAAATCCCAACTTCACATTTGGCAGTGAATTCCCACTTCCCTCATCACATAAGCCTTTCACCAAAAAATATGAAACACCTCTCTACTAGGTCACTACTTTACTGGACTATAAATGCTATTTCTTTACTTTTAGTTAATTATTATAAATCTGACTCTGATTTGGAAGATTCTTTAGCCTATATGTCTTTTTTTTCAAAAATTGTTAAATAAACCCAAGGGGGCCAAATCTTAATTATGATCCCAGATATGATCTCCACTCCATTCCCAACTTCCCTCAAGTAAACTTCACTCAACTATTTCAAACTTCTCCTGATTCTTTCTTAAAACTTTATAAACTCATCTCCAAACATCCTATCTTTCATAACAATTCTCAAAATAAACAGCATGATCCTGCTATTCAACTTACTTTTGCACTATGTTGCTTTGGCTAAAATTGAAATGGTGCTGCTGTACGAATTTGAATAATCTCTTTAACATAAGATATGGTACAGTGATATTATACACCAAGTGCTGTATGATTGCTATTCTTTCCCTCAAGTCTCAAAAACTTGCTTGGCCAACTACACAACAGAAACTTGAATCCTATCAAGTAATGCAATCCAAAGGTTTCCCTGAATGTTTAGGTTTTGTTGATGGCACAACTATACCTTTGATTCAAAATCATGCTCATGATGGAAACCACTATTTTGATTTCAAAATAAGATTTCTTCCAAATTTTCTTCAATTTTACATCTTTCATAAACTAACTTTGTATATTCTTTGTAGATACTCTATTGTTGTTCAACTTGTATGTGAAATCAACAAAAAGTTTATTGCTTTTCATAGTGGCTTCCCTGGCTCATATCATGACTCTTTTGTCTTCCAAAGAATGAGGTTTTCTCAAAGTCCTGACTCATACTTTGACAAATCTCAGTACCTCCTTTCAGACTAAGTGCTGGAGGGTTGTCTAGAAGAAGAAGAAGGAGAAGAAAATGGAAAGGAGAAGAAAATGGAAAGGAGAAGAAAATGGAAAGGAGAAGAAAATGGAAAGGAGTAGCAGGAAATAGGAAGAATGGATTATAAAAAGGAAATGATAATGATTTAAAATTTATAAATTGAGGGGAAAAAAGCATGAAATAAAGAAATGCAATGACACTTTATGAGGAGAGACACAACAGAGAGGCTTTAATTTATTTAAAAAATATTTATTTTAAGTAATTCAAAGGTTCTGCGCAGCTAAAAATTATTATTACTAATAGACTTAAAGCAACCTTAGTTAATTATTTAATATTTAAATTAGAATTAAAATACTAATAAAATAACAAATAATGTATATATATATTTTTTAAAATATGTTAGAGTATGAGAAATAAGTGATCCGGCTACAGGGGGCTACCCAAGGCCTTTATATAGGCAAGGAGCCCTCTGAAGCGCCACATTCATGTATATACAGTTAAAAATAAAATAAAAATAACATGTAACAAAATTTGAGTAAGTGCAAGGGAACCCATGAAACAATTAACTAACACACATGAGTAAGAGCCTAAAATGCCCCAAATTAATCCCCAAAATTTACAATAAAATTAGGAAGTAATTAAATAAGTTTAAGACACAATAAAACAATTATTTTAATTTAAAACATGTCTGATAACTCTTTTAAAGAAACCAATTTTAAGTGAAACATAAAAAGGAACTTATTTTAACACATAAAAATAGTGTAATTAATTAATTTAGTATAAAAAATGAGTATTTAATTATTTTAACTATTTTTATTAGTTTAACAATTATTTTAAGTTAAAAAAAATTATTATAACAAAATCACTAATTTTTAGAATAAAACATTAATAATTTATTTAATAAAGTGTTTTAACTGATTTAATACTTTGATGACACAATTATGAATCAAAAAAGCGCCCAATATTATTGTTTAATAATATATGTAAGGCTTTATTTAATATGTATATTTAATTAATTAATCTAATTACATTTTAAGTTAATTTTACACTTATAGTTATAATATATGTTTATAATTAATTAATTATTAATTTATATTTATTAAATACATGAAAATATGCCATAATTTATAGAATATGAAATATATTATGCTTAATTTAAATGTCAAATAATATATATAACAATAAAATTAATATAACACTTATTTTACTTATATTTAATAAGATACTTATATAATTTTATTATGCAATAAAATACTAATTTATATACATAAAATGCATACTTTTATGCCCTCTTACAGGTCCAATAAATTAACATAAAATTTACTATGCTGCTGGTACAGCCTGGCTTACACTAAGCATATGCAAGGTTAAAATACATTATACCTGCTTTCCATGGTGCAACTTTACAAAATGACCCCAAAACCATCTTTAATTATCACCTTGCCCAATTTCAAATATGGATTGAACATGTTTTTTAGTATTTTAAAGGGAAGATTTTCTAGTCTCCAGGAGCTCAGAAATCAATTTCAAAAACATTTTGAGATCAAAACTGCAAATTGTTGAATTATGGCTTCCATTATACTATCCTAGCTGATTTAAAGGATGAGTGGAATGATATTTATGAAGAAGAGGATCCTGAACCAGCACCAGACCTCCCCTCCCTTGAATCACAGAACATTCATTCAACAAGCATGTGCTCTGTCATTATTCCAATCACCCTCCACCATTTTGATGCACAACCCTTTTAATTTTTTGTTTTCACACTGGAAAAAAAACATGCGCACCTGATAGCAGGTTTCAATCCCTATCTTTGCCTTGATTCAATTAGCTGTAGCTCTTCTGAAAAGACTGTGCACTCAACAATGAGAACACTAGCTCAGGCAACATCAAATCAAATTTACTATTAAATCAAAAATGAATATTGGGATAGTCACCTGATAGCAGGTGCCACTTGATTTTTTGTGGTGTCATACTCTCCAAATGTCTACTTTGTATACTTTATTCACTTGGGTTGGTATTTTTATTTGTTGCATATTCATTTTTATTTTGAATTTACAGTGAAGAACTCTTTTTTAGATGGCTCATTGCTTTTCTTTCACCAGCTTAACATGAAATTGCATATTTTCTGAAATAAAATATTTTTTCAGTATTTCTTTTTTTTCATCCATAACTCATATCCTTTTCCTCTTCTCCTCAAATATGCCTCAAATATTTTGGTTGCATTTTTTTAACTCATCTCACCAGGTATGTCATTTTTTTCATTTTTGCTGATTTTTTGTTTGCTAATCATGAATTTTTTTTGTTTGTTTTTGTAAGTGCTTCATTTATTTTTTTTCAAGTTTAAGTTAATACTTTCTGTTTTTTCTCTCCCTCTTTTCTCTCTTGTCCTGTTCTTTTTCCCTCCTTTCTTCCCTTCTTGACTGTCTCAATCCCCCTTTCCCCCTTATTCTCTTCATCACCCCTCACCCCTCATTCCTCACCTTTACCCACCTTTTATCCCCTTTAGGTTTTCTTTTTCCTCCCCTTAGGTACCCCCTTTTCCCCCTTAAGGGCCTCTTTTCCCCCCTTTACTCCCTTTAGGCTTTCTCACAACTCTCCCCCTTCCCCTCATCCCCTCCCCCCTCTCCCCTCTCCCCTTCCCTCATCCCCTCCACTGCTGTAGACAATCTGTCAGTACAGTCTAGTATATAAGTATGATATAATAGTGTTATTTTATGGTCCTACTACTTATTAATAAATTATTTAGTGATTAAACCTCAGGGGAAGACTAATAGAATAGTTATACTCAAATTAAACTCACAATACTTGGATTTAAATGCGTGCTAGTGGTGGAAAATAGAAGAATAAAATATAGTTATAGCTTTTATAAAGATAATATCAATTTATAAGGGCTTTATAATATATTTCTGAATGTTAATAATTGTAGTGTAATGTTTGTTTGAAGTGTAGTAATTGAATGATGATAATAAACCGTCAAAATCCCTCCTTACTTATACCCAAATCCACTGGAGTGCACAGACCTTCAATCCAGATGATGTCACTGCTATCCCCGGCAATTACAGCACTGTGAGGGCCCATCACCTCCCCATGGCGTCCACTTCAAGCAGTTTCAACACCCAGACCTCCAGTAAGGACCCTCCATCACTATTAATAATAACACAGAGTCATACCATAAATAGAAAACCCAGATAAAAGCGGATACCATAAAGAAACAGGTAAAATAAATGATCAAAAAGAGATTTAATGAAACTAAAAGCATATAAAGGAAACAAATAAAATGTCCAAGCCCCCAATAACATCCCCAAGCATCCACATTAACCCAAAAACATATTTCCAACCCATAAATCCGTGAATAACCATCCAAGGAAGTAATTTTAGTTGTCCAAACTGGGTGTATGCGCCTGATATAGGTGTCTATGCTTCTGTAGGCGTTGTGAGTCCACTGATTTCGTCCATATGACCTAAAATAAGCAGAAAAACAAAGGTTATAGGCTATTAAGGGGCTAAAACCCACTTATATACCTAAATATACATAATATACTGCATATTTCACTGAATATGAGATTTATGTATACATATAAGCTTATGTATGTCAATAATTACTTCATATCACTTAAGATAAGTATATTATGACTCCATTAACACCTTAATAAGTATTATTAGGCCATGGATAAGCTATTTAAACTATTATAAATTATATAATAGAATAATAATAATATATATATATAATAAAATAATATATATTATTATTTTAACCTTATTTTTAAGATATAAGCTTAATCTAGTTAAGGTTATCTTATTTTAAGCATAAGAAATACTCAGTCCTAAGGATATTTAGGCTGACACTCCCTCACCCCAAAAAAAACAATAAAAAAAATGTTAAGACATTTTAATTAATCTTAAGGAATGAAATAATAAAATAAAAAATAATTTTTATAATACATATACTGAATGAACAGTATTATTTAGATTTAAATTTTTTCAAGAGATTTTTAAGATCAGAGATTTCATTTTCTGGAATCCACTGGTCATATTCACTTGATTTATTTTTAAATCTTAGTAGATACTCAACTCCCTTTTCTTTTGTAAGGTGTCTCTTTTTAAGTATCTTTTCAATTTCTGCTTTTTCCACTATTTCTTCAGGTTGCTGTTTATGCCTTCCTGATCTTCTTGGAAAGAGAGCAGTATCATTAGAATGGTATGGTTTTATAAGAGAAATAGGAAATACTGGATGTTTTCTATCATAAGGTGCATATAGAATAACCTCAACAGCATTATTACCAACCATCTTTTTAACTACAAATGGTCCAATGAATGGATCCTTCAATTTAACATTACCATTTAAATTGAAATGTAGCGTTGAAATAAGGACTTCATCACCCTCTTTGAACATTTGTTCTTTATGGGCTTTATCCCATCTTTTCTTTTCATACTCAAAAGCCATATTTATACATTCTTGAGCATGTTTTCTGCAAAGTTCCTGCATCTGAAGAAAAGATTTAGTACCTGGATGAATATCCAATCTAGGTAACTTATTAAGAGTTTTAGCAGGGGTATTAGGTACATAACCCAACCATAACTCAAATGGCTTTTTGCCAGTGACAGAATGTACTGTACTATTGTATGCAAATTCTAACCCTGGGATAAGGGTTACCCAATCATGCGTGAATTTGTCATTGTCTTTAAAATTAAGACCAAAAGCACAGTATCTTCTTATCATATCTTCTAAGGTTTGTATCATTCTTTCTGCTAGCCCATCAGTTTGTGGATGGTGTGCTGTAGAAAGTTTTAATTGACACCCTGAAACATCCATAAGTGACGTCCAGAACTCAGAAGTAAATTTAGGATCTCTGTCAGAAACTATTGCTTTGGGGAAACCTGCTGTATTTAACATTTGTGTCCACCATAAAAAAGCTAAGTCCTTTGCAGAAACCTCTTTGTGGGTAGGAATAAATTTACACATCTTTGTAAATCTATCTACAATTACCCAGCAGGAGTTATAACTCTTATGTCCTGCTATTGGCAAACCTGTTACAAAGTCCATGTTAATGATTTCCCATGGAGCTTTTGGTTGCTCAATTTGTTGTAATAAACCAGCTCTTTTTCCTGTTAATCTTTTAGATTTTTGACAAGAATCACATGTTTCAACATATTTCTGAACATCCTCAGACATGTTAATCCACCAAGCTGTGTTTTTTACTCTGGTTAATGTTTTATGGTAGTCAAAATGACCTGCTAATATATCATCATGACATATACTTAACATTAACTCTTTCATTGAAGGGGGAATTACAATTACATTACTTAATTTTTTTCTGTAATATATAAAACCATCCTCAATGGAAAATTTTCCTTTCTCTAATGCCTCTTTATACTTATCTGGTAATGTTTTTATTAAAACATTCATTGAAGCATTAGATGGATCATTTAATATTGTAGTTAATTTACTTAAGTCAGGATCTGAATTATAATTATCAAGAATTGATTGCATAAATTCATCCTCAAGATCTACAATATAAATGCCATAAATGTTAATAATCTCTGATTCAGGAACATAAGCAGGATTATCATCATTATTAGGCAGAGGTACTCTAGATAACAGATCTACATTAGAGTGCAAGGTTCCTGCTCTATGTGTAATAGTCATCCGTCCTCTGTATTCTTGTATAGCTAATTGCCATCTAAACATGTGTCTATTAGGAGTTTTCATGTTTAAGAGTGACTTAACTGCACTACAGTCAGTTATTAACTCAAATTTTTGGTCTTCAAGGTAATAATGTAGCTTTTCAAGAGCCCATACTACTGCCAAACATTCAAGTTGAGTAGCACCATATTTTAATTCACCACTTCTCAGAGTACGTGAAATATAGCAGATTACTACTTCTGACATTTTACCTTCAATAAGTTGTTTTTGATGCAAAGCAGCACCCAGTCCAATAAAACTTGCATCTGTATATAATACAAAAGGTAATTGGAAATCTGGTAATCCCAAGATAGGAGCTGTCATTAAACATTCTTTCAACTTATTAAAAGCTTTTTGTCTTTCATTATTCCAAATGAAAGCTTCTGATTTCTTTATCAGTGTGGTCAGTGGTGCAGCAATTGATTGGTAGTTTTTTATATATTGTCTATAATAACCACACATTCCAAGAAAAGATTGTACATCTTTCACATTTTGGGGAATGCCAATATTCTTTATTGCAGCCACTTTATTTTGGTCTACACATATTTGTAAGCCAGATACAATATGACCAAGCACTTTTAAAGATTCAAACCCAAATTTACATTTTTTCAATGCAAGGGTCATTTTTATTTCATCCATTTTCTGAAATACTTTCCTTAAATGGATTAAGTGTTCATCAAAAGTTTTAGAGAACACTATGATGTCATCAATGTATACCATTAACCATCCCTCAATCATTTCATTATGGAATGTTATATCCATTAACTTCTGAAATACTGAAGGAGCATTCTTTGGTCCAAATGGCATTCTGACATACTTATAAATTCCCATGTGTGTTGTTATCAACAAAAAGTTCTGTGAATTCTTCTCAACAGGAATTTGATGGTACCCTTTATTTCCATCTAGGCAACTTATATATTTAGCACCTTTAAGGGTAGCATGTATAGAGGCAATCCTTGGCAAGGGATAAATATCATCTACTGTAAATGTATTTAATGCTCTATAATCACCGCACAGTCTTGCTTTATCTTGTTCATAAGAAATCAGCACTGGTGATATTACACAATATTTTGGTGTAGTTTCAACCTTCTCAAGAATGTTCATCTTTAATAACATCTTAATATTATCCTCTATGTCTTTCCTCTTCATTGGTGAAGCAGGATATGGTTTCTTTTTAAGACTAGCAGGAATATTATCCATGTCACAGGTTAAACTAATTTTCATTTCATGATCTTTTACAAGGCCAAGTTCATTTGTACCATGTGCAAAAGCCATTGGAAAAGCTTTAATTAATTCCAAAATATTATCTTTCTCAGTTTCACTTATCTGAGTGCCAAATGATGCTTTTGAAATTTCTGTTTCCAGAAGTTCCAACTCATTGGATTCTCTTCCTTTAGACGGGGAATTTGTTACTGACTCAATGTGTAAGACTGTGTTAAAAGAATTTATTTTAAATTTCCTTTTACCATTCATGCCAATTGTAAAATTATTATTAGCAGGGTCTAATTTTACACCAAATTTAGTCAGAATATCATTTCCAATGATAAAACAGTTACTACAATTTGTATTATCCATTACTACAAAGTCACAAGTTACCCTTACATAACCATGTTGGTGTTTAAAGAAAACAGCAGCTTTGTATTTACCAATGGGGTGTAGTACTGATCCAAAACCTCTCCAATTTTTATTCTGAAGTGGTTCAAGCTTAAACTTATATTCACTATCAATTTTCTGTAATGTATTAGTGGAAACAACTGAACCAGCAGCTCCTGTGTCTAATACTATATTAACATTTTCACCAGAAATGATAGCTGGAACCGTGATAGGTGTCATTCTAAAGTTATCAGCTTGTATATCCTTAATGATTTCAGCATCCTCAAAATTCATTAAAGATTCATTTGAGTCCATATTTAATATTGGATTTTCAAAGATGGACAAATCATCTTCCAACATACAGACTTCATTTTCATCACTATATGAGATATTGCTGTCATAATCACTTGATTCTTTACTTTTTTCAGTTTCAGTTTCAGATTCACGTTGATTTTCAACAATATTTATGTTTTTCTCACATTTGTGACCTTTTACCCAAGGTTTGTTACACTTATAACAAGTATTTGTTTCATACTTTTTAGGTACTACAGGTGCAGTAGGTTTTTTCTGCTTCTCCTGAAGTGTTTTTGAATTCTGAGTTTTTACAGGTTCAACATTTTGTTTATAAGTGGAATACCTTGATTCATACTTATGGTTTAATAATATTTCATTGCAAATATTAATAAAGTCAGAATATTCAGTAACATTTAATGTTCTAGCTACAACAATGTCTCTGACAGATATAGGTAATTTGTATATTATCTTATCTTTCCATAAGTTAAAATCCATATGAGGCTCAATGGCTTTTAATATTTTGTTTAAATTCATTAAAAATACCATAGGTTTGTCACCATTCAACGGATTATACCTAGTCTTCTCATACAGTCTCTGCTGAGTAAGCCTGAATTTAGAACCTCCAAATTGTTTTTCAATAAGTTGTTTCCATTCAGCCCAAGAGTAGTCTCTACCCTCACTTAAGACAGCTTCAAACCATAATAAAGCAACATCCTTAAATAAAGAAATTAATTTTGATGTTATCTCTTCATCTGGTAACTTATATGAGAATTTCAAGTTGTCAATTCTTTGAATAAAATGTTGCCAATCAGAGCTGGCTTCCCCATCATAAGTTGGGTACTGATCTATCTTAGGCCAGTTCTTCTGATTGGATTTTATCTCACTAATCTTAGGTAAATTCAACAACTCATTTACTTTTGATAAATGGTCTTGTATTTCTTCCTGCACGGATTTGTGACTTACATTTTCAGATTTGACACTACCACCAGATGGTTTCAAATGTGGTGGTATAGGGAAGGAATGAGATTCACTTTTGCCAATGAAAGGATTATTATTATATTGATTATACTTATGATTATCCTGGTTCATTAGTAGATTGGCAGTTTCAATCTCAACTTTAGTTAATCTTTGTAGCAACTCAGAGACACTTTGATTTGTCTGTGCAAAAGATAACTTTGTTCTTGATTCAGTCTTTAATAAGTGTGTTTCATATAATTTTTCTAACTCACAAAATTTGTTTGAAAGGTCATTATATTTATTACTCAATGAATCATATTTAAGAGTTAGAGACAAATGTTCTTTCTCTAATTCTTTATTACGTGTTGCTAATTGAGAAATGTTCAATGTTAAGGATGAAATTGTATCACTAGTGAGCTTAACTGTCTGTTCCTCACAATCAGTCATTCTATTCCACAATGCTGAAACAATTCTATGGACAGTTGGATTATTGTTAAAATATTCCATGTCCTCCTTTTCAATTCTCTCACTCTCCTGTGAACTTCTCATCTCACTAGTAGGTGGTTGCAACTGAGGATTAACTGTATTATCATTGTATATAGTACTGTTATTATGGACAAAAGACAAGTCAGGTGTATCTACTCTAAAACCTAAATTTCTTAAATCCTCCTCTATTTTTTGTACAGATTTAACATCAATAGAATTACCTATATTGTAATTATCAGTATTATGTCTAATCTGAGAGGGTAAGTTACTTACCAAGGGATGGTTGCCAGTCCTGATTTTTGGCGCTTTTTTCCCTTGTAAGGGTGAGCTGAGGAAGTCAGATGAGGGGGTGAATCCCTGTTGCAACTGTGGCTTGTCCACTGTTGGTGAAACCAGTCCCATTTCCATTTTTCTACCAGGATTTTCTCCTGGGAGTGAGTGGACCCTCCTTGGGTAGGGGGTTGCTGATTTGATTGACTGGGCTGGCCTCCCTTTAATTCTGCCATTGCCTGATTCATCTGCTGAAATCCTACCTTGCAATTGTTTTGCAACTGCTCTACTTCTTTGAAAATGAGAGATTTTGATTCCTCTAGCTTCAGAACCTGTTTGGCCAGGTGGGACAGTTGATCCTGAAGAGGAGGAGACGTCTTTTTGATAGTTATCTTTTTTAAGAGGGCGTCCTTTTCCTCTATACTCATGCTTTCTGGCTGGGGGTACTGTTGTCCCTCCATGGTGATGTCCTGGAAAGTTTTTATTAGCTTTAGACCTGGTATTATAAGCAGGCTGTTCACTTACACTATCCTGAGGAGCACTCATATTGTTCAGAATAACAATATTTTACGTCTACAAAAGGAAAAAACTCTTTGGAATTAGTAGACAAAAGATATTAGTAATTATATTACTAATAAAAAAGCAATGGAGCTTACCCTGAATTTATATCTTTATTTATTTAAATAAAATATAAGAAAAATTCGAAAAAATCTGTTAAAAATATAATAATAAGTTTAACTAGACCTCTATAAGGGTGAATAATTAGCTTACCAAGCTTTATCCAAATACCAATTTAATTGGGTGTTATATTGGTGTCCAAATACCAAGTGAAATTGGGTTTATATTGGGTACAGTTACTACTGTAAATATCTAATTTTTATGATAAAAAATTAGTACAATTATTATAAGGGTTCTTTTCCGCAATCAATGAGCTATGATGACCCACTAATATTCCGCAGACCCAAATATTTGGTTAATTTTGAGTTGTACTAAGGTAAAAATCACGTCCCAAGGCTTATACTAAATAATAAGTAAAATATAAGGAAAGACCCCCAATTGTCAGTATAGTCTAGTATATAAGTATGATATAATAGTGTTATTTTATGGTCCTACTACTTATTAATAAATGATTTAGTGATTAAACCTCAGGGGAAGACTAATAGAATAGTTATACTCAAATTAAACTCACAATACTTGGATTTAAATGCGTGCTAGTGGTGGAAAATAGAAGAATAAAATATAGTTATAGCTTTTATAAAGATAATATCAATTTATAAGGGCTTTATAATATATTTCTGAATGTTAATAATTGTAGTGTAATGTTTGTTTGAAGTGTAGTAATTGAATGATGATAATAAACCGTCAAAATCCCTCCTTACTTATACCCAAATCCACTGGAGTGCACAGACCTTCAATCCAGATGATGTCACTGCTATCCCCGGCAATTACAGCACTGTGAGGGCCCATCACCTCCCCATGGCGTCCACTTCAAGCAGTTTCAACACCCAGACCTCCAGTAAGGACCCTCCATCACTATTAATAATAACACAGAGTCATACCATAAATAGAAAACCCAGATAAAAGCGGATACCATAAAGAAACAGGTAAAATAAATGATCAAAAAGAGATTTAATGAAACTAAAAGCATATAAAGGAAACAAATAAAATGTCCAAGCCCCCAATAACATCCCCAAGCATCCACATTAACCCAAAAACATATTTCCAACCCATAAATCCGTGAATAACCATCCAAGGAAGTAATTTTAGTTGTCCAAACTGGGTGTATGCGCCTGATATAGGTGTCTATGCTTCTGTAGGCGTTGTGAGTCCACTGATTTCGTCCATATGACCTAAAATAAGCAGAAAAACAAAGGTTATAGGCTATTAAGGGGCTAAAACCCACTTATATACCTAAATATACATAATATACTGCATATTTCACTGAATATGAGATTTATGTATACATATAAGCTTATGTATGTCAATAATTACTTCATATCACTTAAGATAAGTATATTATGACTCCATTAACACCTTAATAAGTATTATTAGGCCATGGATAAGCTATTTAAACTATTATAAATTATATAATAGAATAATAATAATATATATATATAATAAAATAATATATATTATTATTTTAACCTTATTTTTAAGATATAAGCTTAATCTAGTTAAGGTTATCTTATTTTAAGCATAAGAAATACTCAGTCCTAAGGATATTTAGGCTGACACAATCCTATAGTGCTAGCTACAGGCCATGACCAAAGGAGTTAGAGAAAAACCAGAGAGAAAATCCCCTGTCCCTTTATAAAAATAGAGATAGATTTAACTGCTAAATTAAATTGAGTCTTGTTTTCTAAAACCCCTTTTCAACACACTTAAATTCTTGATCAGCCTAGAAAGTGGACACCAGACAGACTACCAGATCAAGAACTGAAAATCAGACCAATTTCCACACCAGAGAAAGCAATGATACTGTATCTGGGTTTCAAAGCCACTCAAGAGATAGCAATAATACTTTATATAGCTTGGAAGTCTATACCACAGAAAACATTTACAAGAGTCGAGGTCAAGTAAGAACTAACCTTTTAACAACCCAGCCAAAAGATGCCACAAAAACACATAAAATAGTGAAGCACAGAGATTCCAGTTATACCAGATGATTGATGATAAACTAGAATGTCCTTCAACTTGCTTAACTATCACATACACAGAACATCCTGGCCTTTTCCCATCCAAATCCAGCTCTCCCACCTTTATACATGCATAAAAATGCCTCTAGAGGCTTCCACGCATGCAGGTGGGCAGGCCACTCAAAACCAGAGAATTTTCTTAGAGGAAGGCAGGCTGCATTTAGGCCCTTAAACACCCAAAAACCCATAAACACCATCTAAAACAACAAAAAAAGTAACTACACAAAAAATAAGCTAATCACACATAACACATACCAAAAGTAAGAAAAAACAAAGGGCATTAAGCTGAGACATAATAAGTGACACTTACTTAAGCCTCCAAAAACACAACTGAGAATCTAAGATCTAGCAAATACCAAAAACAACAACATAGCCCCAACTATACCCTACATACCAAATACCCCTGAATACACACTCCAAAGGCCTACCTAGCTTTCAACTACAACAATGCTTTTCCCCCTCACCCCTCCCCTCTTACCTGGCCTTCACCCTCCATTTCTTAGCTAATGAATCACATAGCAATTTTTTAGCTAGACAAGGTGAGAGGGGGGGAGGTGGGAAGTGTTGTGAGGTGGCCTAAAGGGGGTAGAATGTGGGGAAAAGGGGGGTAAGGGGGTTTTGAGGTGATCAAGAAGGGGGGGTTGAGGACACCAAAAAGATGTAAATGAGCCAGACAAGGAGGGGTAATATGGGAGTATGTAAAATATATTTTTTATTATTTTTATTAACATTATTTTTTTTTGTTTTTTTACAGAATATTATAAAAAATATTTTTTAAAATTCAAGCTGAATCAAAAATAAATTTGGTGTGTTTATTATTATTATTTTTCTTTGGGAATAATTTTTCTAATACAAATTTTTTTTTTGGTTTAAATTTTGGATTATCATTTTTTAACATTTTTTTTCAAGGACTTCAAGTGGTATATCTTACACCAAATAACTTTAAAATTTATTTTTTTGGAAAATTATTATACTTATGTGTTTTTTTTTTTGGTTACTCTTTTTTTTCAAAAACAGTTTTAGTGTTTGATTTCTTTTCAAAAAAAATTATTTGCATTAATTTTTATCAATAAAATTCTTAAGGTTGAATAAACAAACTAAATTTTCTGAGTTTTATTTTTTTACCATTTTTTATGGGTTTTTGACACAAATTTTTTTTGGTTTAGAGAAAAAAATGTATATTTTTTCAGAATCACCTCTTACTTATCTATCATTATCCTCTTTATCATCTTTATCATCCTTCATTTCAATCATTATCCAAAATATCAAAAAAAAATAAGGATAAAAAAGGTCAGCAGAATAAAATAAATTTAGAAAAGAAAATTCATTTGGATTGTTTATTTGGCCATATATCAAATATTTTTCACTATAAAACTTAAGGGTTTCAAAAAAATTCTTATCCAAATGAGTTACCAGAAGATTTAAAATATTTAACTGGATCAGGAGATGATGAAATCAAAGCAGTTATCAGTAATTCTTTTAACCCTCAATTTATTTATGAAAATCATGCTTTTAATGGTTAAAAAGATGAAACCTTTAATAAAATATCTGATTTCATAATAAAACTATATCAAATGGATTTGATTTGCTTACCAATAAAGGATACAAGTTTTTTGGATGGTATTATGATTTGATTTGGTTGGAGACCAGGATTTTTTAAAAGCTATTTTGTGGGATGTCTGATAATTTTTGTTTCATTCTTTAAATCATGTCACTCATTTTATTTCCATAGGCATCTATTCTTTACTTAAAGAATTATCTAAAGCTGAAAAATATGATGATTTTAGCTTATGGGACACCTTACCTTCTTTTAGTACTTTTCTTGCTCTTTGCCTCAAAAAACTCTGCAATAAAGAATTTGAGAAGAATCATTAACTTGTTCCAAAGTTGGAATACCAAATTTGTGTGACCTGGAATGGGAAGAAATTAGCAACCAATATCTTTTATTTTCAAATGTTATTATTACTCATTCAGGATTCCACAATAAGATTCATATTGATAGGAATGACACCAAATATCTTACTTTTGGAATTTTCTCATATATCAATCCAATATCTGGCCAACCAATACCATCTCCAGCTAAAATCAAAGGACATGGTTTATATTTTCCAGACCATCAGTTCATGATTGGTTTTGGATTGGGAAATGGAGTGATCAAAACAATTTGGAACTCTTCTAAGGATCATCACAAAATGACCAAAGCTCCACCTGGCTTGGAATCTTGTCAATAGTTCACGCATTTTGGATGTTCATTTCAAATCAGTCAAAAATTAATTCATCAAATAAACAAGGTAAAAAAAAGAAGGTAAATTTAACAGATATAAAAAAACTTTCTGTGGATCAAAAAAGTATGGGGATGAGTAAAGTCATCAAATATTTTTTATTTTTTCATAAATTTTTTATAAATAACTCTTATATTTAAATTTCCTAAAGTAAAGTAAAGGGCCAACAACCTTGTTTTGTATAAATGGGAATCACGAAAACATTTATTTTTTTCATGAGGTTCCTTGGCCTACACTTGTGGAAAGTCCCAAACATTTGTTTCTAGATTTATCTGAATTTTGGCTAGAGGAATTTTAATAACTTTAAAACTAGGGAAATTGATATATATTAGTTTTTTATATATTACTTTATGTAATTGTATTAAATTTTGGTGATTCCCACCCCTTACTTCAATAAAATTCAGGGGGTGTATTGCCAAATTTTCAAATATGACATGCAAAATTGATGACTTGTAAAAATTATAGCAATACTCATCCCTTAATTCAATAAAATGCAGGGGGGGTATCTCCAAATTTTCATATCTGACATGTAAAATTTTTGACTTGTAAAAATTTTAGTGATACCCATCCCTTACTTCAATAAAATTCAGGGGGGGTATTGCCAATTTTTCATATCAGATTTGGCAAATTTTTGACTTTAAATTTCTGTTGATACCTGTCCCTTACTTCAATGAAATTCAGGGGGGAGTATTGCCAAAATTTCTTATAAAACTTTCAAAATTCTTGACTTGAAAGAATTTTGGTGATAACCATAAAATGTAGGGGGTAGTAATGCCAAATATTCATATAAGACTTTCAAGATTCTTGACTTCAAAGAATTTTGGTGATACCCACCCCTTACTTCAAGAAAATGCAGGGGGGAGATCAGCAAATTTTCAAATGAGACTTGAAAATTTTATTTAAAAAAGAATTTTTAAAATTAAAATACAAATATTCAACTAATGATGGATAGAGTAATGAAATACAGGAAATTATTGTTAAATTTTATGTATAAATAATTATGAATAGTTGAAGTATGAAAGAAATAAAACACACTAGTGATTAAAAAGTTTCATTGGAAATTCATATTTCTCATAATATTTATTGGCTTTAACACATTCCATTAATAAAATTTTCTTCTTTGAATTTTCTTTGAGATCATTCTTAAATTTCATCTGTTCCATTAAGTTTTGATTCTCAAGTGTTTTCTCCTCTTTTTTTGATTTTTCAATACTAAGAGTTAGCTCAAATTTCTTCTCCTTCAAGTCTTGTGCCCTATCATCCTTCTGTAAAGAGAGCTTGTACTTCCTCTCCTCCAAGTCTTGTGTCCTATCATACTTCCATAAAGAGAGCTTTTACTTCCTCTCCTCCAAGTCTTCTTCCCTATAATCCCTCCTTAAATAGAGCTTGTATTTTTGCTTTTCAAAATTTAGAGTCTCTTTAGCAACTTCCACTTTTTCTAGAGTGATGAGAAATATTAAAAAAAAGTAGAAGAAAATCTGAGTAAAGTATTAAGAAGTATGGTGTCAGTTACCAGCATCACATTTCTCCAAAAATTGTTTGAAAGAAGAAAAAGTGGTTTAAGATTAAGTATCACTTTTTCTTCTTCTTTGAGAGTGGAAATTTAGACTACTTGAAGCCCTTTGCTTTTTCTTCAAGGTCACATTTTCCTCTTCATCATTGTCACTGGCTTCAGACTCAGTTAATTGTGGTTCCTGCATTTGTTCTTCAGCCTTTTTAGAAATATGAAAAGTTAAATAAAAAAATAATTGATAAGATAAAATAAAAATAATCATATTTGAGTTATATTTTTTTGGTTTAAATCTCCATAAGGATCTATAGCAAAGCTATCTATATTTTTTGAATTTAGAAAAGGGGAAGCTTGAGTGGAGGAAGAGGATGGGAAAAGATTTGTTTTGACATAATTTTTGGAGATAGCATTTTCACCATCCAACATTTCTTCAGGATTAACATCAGCTCACTCTCCAAAAATAGAATCCATCTCTTTAATGTAAGGACATGTAGATTCAATTTATCATCAATCTATTTTATGCCCTTACTGATATTGTTGTTGTTAATACCCAAACCAGTGGAAGATAAAAGGGTCCTTTCCCTCTTGTATTTGGCTTGTTAATTCTTGAAACATTCAGAAATCTGTTTAGGTAAAATATCTATCCTTCCCTTGTTCTTATTCCATAATTAATTGGCCATTAGTGGATAACCATTAACTTTTGATGCGGGGGGCCATCCTACTTTAGTTTCACTTTCAGTACCAGAACAAGAATCATTGTTAGATTTAGTTTTCAGCCAGTTCATAAGAATGAGATGATCACCTTTTTTTAATTGAAAGGTCTTTTATTTCTCAGCTGAGCAGGATAAAGAGGGAGTAGTGAAGTTTGAAGAACAACTGGGGTAAGGCTGCCTTTGAGAATATTTATTATGATCGGGCATGTTAAGATAATTGGAGATGAAAAGGAGAAAAAACAAGCAGATGAGATAGTGAGGTTTTATGAATGGAGATAATAGTGAGGATGAGATGAGAATGGGAGTGCACAGAAAGGTAGAAGGCATATCCAGAGAGGAGTCAAATATGTGTTCATGAATGAAAGTAGGCCAAGATGTGGTTATGACAGAAAGTTATCCAATATGTGGTTATAAAAAATTGAGTAGAAAAAATTTGGATAAGAGGTCAAAAATGACACATAAAATGTCTAATAACTCAATTATTAGCCAAAATAATTTCAGAAGCTGATTGGGTTATAAGGATTTTTATCTGAAATTAATTCAATTGTGGATCAGTAAACTTTTATACCCCCTATTTACTATATAACACCAGGAAAGAATCATGGGCACCTAATAGAAGGTGCCAAAACTTATCTTTGACTTAACTCAATTTTAGCTCAGCTTTAATTATTCTGGAAAGACTGTGCACCAAACAATGAGCACACTAGATTGCACAACATCAAATCAAATTTACTCTTAAAGTAAAACTGAATATAGGGATAGTTTTACTTGATTTTTTTTGGTGTAAGTACCCTTTTTTTACAGAACATTATAAATGTTCAATATAATTTCATCCCGAGTGTCCTTTTTTCTTTTTCAAAGCTTTTTTTTAACTCACCATCTCTTAAGTTTTTTTGGTTGTGAATTTCTTATTAGATATTTCCAACACCACACACTACCCTAACTTCCCCTACCCACTTCAATCCACTTGAAAATAATCCCACCAAATCACTGTCCACCTTAGATTACTTGAAAACCACACCACACAACCCTTCTTCTCCTATCTACTCAGAGATTTTACAATTGGATTTATTGATACATTACTAAATTTCAAGATTCTTGGCAAAATTGAAAATGTGAGTAAGGAAGTTAACCCTTACAATCTAAGACCAAGAGCTGATTAATCTGTTGCATGAAATTCAAATGGTAGAGCAAGAGTCTACAACCCAATAAAAAAGCAGCAACACTCCTCACATTACAAAAGAAGAAAAAGAAAGACTAATAAACAAAATTTCAATAAAGAAATCAAAAAAAACGTTTCAAGAGCAAATTCATCCCCTCTCACAACTTCTAAAAAGCTTAACAGTAAAGCTCAACAATATGGTGGACCAAATTAGCAACCTGAAAAGAATGAAGCTCAGGGGTTTATAGATGTCAATCAAGCTCTGGTAAGCCTCAAGTATCAGCCTATTTTAGTATTCAAAAAACCTTTCACAACTCTACCAGAAGTAGCTCCAGATCCAGCTAAAGAAGAGGAACAAAAAATTACAGTCAGAAAATGGAAATGGGACTGTTTCTCACAGAGCTACTGTCATTGTATGATAGTACTTAAGTATGAGTCAATAGTAAGTTTCAATGGTCCAAATACTTAATAATTATTGATTTATGGATTAAAAAACAGGGTAATACTAATGGAACTATTATACTAAATTGTTACCTCACAATATTTGGATTGGGGCATGCTAGTGGTGGCAAATAGGCTAATAAAATATATTTATAACTAATATAAAGATAAAATAAATTTATAAGGGATTTAAAATATGTTTTTAAATTCTAATAATTTTTTTATATTGCTTAATTGATGTTTAATAAGTAAGTGATGTACAATAACTGGCCAAATCCTCCTTTACTTATACCAATAGCCACTGTAGTGCATAGACCTTCAATCCAGATGATGTAAATTCTATTCCCAGATATTAAAGAACTTTGATGGCTCATCACCTCTCTATGGCTTCCACTTCAAGTAATTTCACCACCCAGACCTCCAGTTTGGGCCCTCCATCACAATTAATGATATCATACAACCATACCATAAATAGAGAAAACAGGTAAAAGTGGATACCATAAAGAAACTGATAAAATAACTCATCCAAGGAGAATAAAATGAGACAAAAAGAATATAAAGGAACAAAATTAACTTTTCAAGCCACCAATAACAACCCCAAGCCTCCACATTGACCCAGTAATCATATCCCAACACATAAATCTATGAAAATTCATTGAAGGAAGCAGATTAAGTTGTCCAAACTGGATATATGCATATGATAAAGGAGTATATTCTTGTGTAGGCATGGTGAGTTCATTGAATATTTCCATGTGACCTAAAAAAAGTAGTAAAATAAATCTTATAGACTAATTAGAGGGTTAAACCTGCATATAGACCTATATATACATAGTATAACTGCATATTTCACTGAATATGAGGTTTATACTTACATATAAGCTTATGTATGTCTCTAATTACTTACTATCACTTAAGATAAGTAAATTATGACTACACTAGCACCTTAATAAGTATTATGGGGCTATTAATAAGCTATTTAAATTAATATAAGTCATATAGTGATATAATAATGATATATACAAGTTTCATAACCATATATTTAACTTATTAGCTTAATGAATTTCAGTTTATCTTATTTTAAACATATTAAATACTCATTTCTGGGAATACTTAGGCAGAAAACTACAATCATCGGCCTCATCAGAGCTCCAGAAGTCACCCTTACAGGGGAAAGAGAAAAGGGGAAGGGGAAGTGGAATAAGGCCAAGGCAAGTTTACAAACTACTAATCAATTATATAATACAAATAAATATTACTTGTAGTTAATGAATTTAATAAAGATAGATTCAATATAATTGATAAGGATCTTAAGAATTACTCATTTGAGCACAGTATTGTTGCTTTATCTTTACATGATAACACTTTTAATAGTTTTATTGGGAGAAAGGATAATACTAAAAGAATTAAAGCTGAGCCAAATGAACTGAAATTTTAGTCCAAAAATAATGATGAGACTTCTGAGTTAGACACTGATAAGATTGAATATTTCATAAAAGAAGATCCAATGGAATCAAAAATCATAAGTAAATTATTATTAAGTATTGAAAGATTGGAAGAATTCCAAAGAGAGTCCAACAATAATACAGAAAATGTATTATTAAATGTTACAAAATCATTGAGTACTACTGCCAATAAATTAAAGGTCATTGAAAATTCAAATATTTAATCAACAAATGAAAATAAAAAATTAAACTCTGATACAATGAATTTATACAGTAAATTACAACATTCAAAGAATACAATTGCTAAAATTGAGGAATGGGTAAAATTTTCTTTTTCAAATATAAATGATACTTTATCAAATGTACCTGTAATAAAAGATAGATTACAGAGATTAGAAATATAAGTAGCAATAATATTGAAAAATACTGAAACAAATAATGAAAACACCTCTTATGTGAAAAATATACCATTTTATAAAAAAAACCAATTATTAAAAAAGAAAATAGTGTCACAGACTCTGAGGGTAAAAAATCAGTAAAATATAAAATACATGATCATCTATCCAAGGTAAGTAGATTAATAAATATTCCTCAGTTTAAGGAAGTCAGAAATAAACAAAAGAAGTGACCCAAGTTAAATCAGTACCCTTCTTTCGATAGGGATTCAAAATCTGATTAAAAACAATTCATTCAAAGAATTTATAACTTACAATTTTTATACAAATTACCTGATGAAGAAATTCCATCAAAATTAATATCTTTATATACAGGTGTGGCCTTATTATTGTTTGAATCTGTTCTGAGTGATGGAATAAATTACCCCTGAGTAGAATGGAAGTCACTAATTGAAAGACAATTTATTGGCCAAAATTTAGAATCACTTGAAAAAAATTGTATGAAAAAAATAAGATATAACCCAAGTACTGTGGAGAAAACAAAATTATATTTAATGAATTCAATAAAATAATGAAAGCCATGGAACCAAAAATGGATTATTATGAGTGGAAAGAAAAAATGATATATAAAATGCCTATATCAGTAAGAGGCATTATTGTAGCTAGAACTGATACCGTAAGAGATAATTCTGTTTTTATTAATATATTAAATGAAATATTATTCAACCACAAATAGGAGGTAAAGTATAATCATTATAAGCAAAATGTTGAGGTAGTAAAATCTACTACAAATAAGTTTCCAGTGGAGAAGAAAAACCTACTTCTCATCTTGTATCTAAGAAAAAAGAAAGTAACACTTGCTATAAGTGTAATTAGCCTTGGGTAAAAGGTCACACTTGTAAGAAAAGAATAAATGTTATTGAGAACTCACATGATTCTGAAACCAGTAATAATGAATGTGAAAAGTATTATTTTAGTGAAGATTTTAAAATTAACATATCTTATAGTGATGATGATAGTGAGGTACTTGTATTAGAACAGGATCTAATGTTCCTAAATGATACAATAACTCCCACAGAAGCATCTTCAGCTTCCATTGAGGAAGCTGAAATAATCAAAGATTCAAATAATGATACTTAAAAAATCACACCTATTAGAGCACCTTTTATAATATGTGAAAAAGAAATGAATGCCATTCTTGACACTGGGGCTGCAGGTAGTGTATTTTCTGTTAACACATTAATGAAACTTGATAGTAAGTATAAAGAAAAATTGGACCTGTACAGAGAAAGTACTTGCGAGGCTTTAATTCAATATTATGTTCAATTGGCAAATACAAGACTTCTGTATTCTTTACATATAATAATGGAGATTTAAGAGCAGTGCATAAATTTCTACTAATGGATAATAATAATTATAGTTATTGGTTTATTATTGGCAATGATTTATTGAACAAATTTAGTATTAAACTATATCCTGAAAATAGTTTCTTCCCAATTGGAGTAAATGTGAAAATGAAATTCAATTTATTCCATTACTTCAAAAGAAGAACAATTAAAAGGTGGAAGATCAACCTTGGAAATGGTTGAATTGGAAAATGAAGTCCAAAAAGCCTCTTTTATTCCTTAACTCTCAAAAATTGAATAAGAAAATATTTTGAGATTGATAAAATTATGTCCTATGAAAGTTGGCCATGGTTCAAATGAACTAGCACACGCAGAAAAAGTTGGAAACCAGATGTTAGGTTCAGTTCAAATACTGAATTGATTCAATTTAGTATGTGAACTGAACCTGATGTCTGGTTGCCATTTTTCCCCCTGTGTAGGATTGGTCAAAGACCATGAGATAAAAATCTCCTTAATTTTTGACCTGGAGAATGTTCCTGGAAGCTTAAAAAATAAAACTTACCCAGCTTCCCCTGCAAAAAGGAGAGACATTGAATACAATATTAAGATGTTTCTAGAAATGGGTATTGTAGAAAAAGTAGACACAACTACTAAATTATGTGTTATATATATCACCAGATTTAACCTTGTTTGAAAAAGATAAGGTAAGATTATGTGGTGATTATAGAGCTCTAAATACATTCCCTGTGGATGATATTTATCCTCTCCCAAGGATAGCTTCTATCCATTCTACCTTACAAAGAAAAAATTATATTTCCTGTCTAGATGGAAATAAAGGTTACCATCAGGTTCCTGTGGAAAGGAATTCTCAGAATTACTAACTCATAATCACCCACATGGGAATTCATAAATATGTGAGAATTCCCTTCAGCCCAGAGAATTCACCTTCAGTCTTCCAAAAATTTATGTATAGTGTTTTTAATCATGAAATGGTTGAAAAATGGCTCTTAGTATATATTGATGACATCATAGTGTTTTCCAAAACATATGATGAAAATTTAAATCACCTGATAAGAGTATTTAAAAAAATGTATGAAATTAGCATGACAATAGCATTTAAAAAATGTAAGTTTGGTTTTCTATCCTTGAAGGTACTTGGACATACTGTATCTGTCTTAAAAATTTTTGTTGGCCAGAATAAAGTGGAAGCAACAAAAAATATTGATATACCTAAAAATGTGAAGTACTCTCAAAGCTTTCTAGGTATGTGTGGATATTATAGGCAGTATCACTATGTAATATAGGGGGTGGACTTGCTAGCAAGTTGTAAACCTTAACTCAGATGGAACTCAGATGGAACTCAGACTGAACTCATACTGAACCCATACTGAACTCTACTTGAACACCCACCTTAGACTGTTCTTCTGAGTGGTGTTAATCCCTAATTCTATGGTTCCTTTATCAATAGCTCAATGTGTGTTCAATCTGTGGTGAGTTTGGGTCTAAGGTTGTGGACTCACTAGCAAGTCTTCCCCCCATATTGTGTGGTGTATTTAAAATACTACCAATCCATTGCAGCCCCTTTAGTAAAATTAATCAGGAAAAATGTGGCTTTCATTTGGAATAATGAAAGAAAACATACCTTTGTTAATTTGAAGGAATGTTTAGTTTCAGCTCCCATATTAGGACTACCAGATTTTAACCTCCCTTTCATCTTGTATACTGATTCAAGCTTAACAGGGTTAGGTGCTGCTTTACAGAAGAAACAGATAATTAATGGTAATTTATCTGAAGTATTTATCTGTTATATTTCCTGAACCTTAAGAAAAACTGATCTAAGGTGTGGTGCTACTCAACTGGAATGTTTGATTTATAGCTTTGATACCCTCTATTAAAAAGAATAAGTTTAAGTAAGTTTAAGAAAAGTAATGAATTAATAAAATAATGAAATATATTACTTAATGAAACTAGAATTTTAATTTTGTAATATTTTAATATTTTCAATAATTAAATAAATAATTATTGAGTCACAATATTTATCAGTAAAGTTTACATATCTTAAGTAAGTTACTGGCTGATACTCCCTCAATCTAAAAAAAATGAATTTTAAAAAACTCTAAGTGTTTTTTTTTATATTTCTTCAATAGAATTTTTAAATTGGAGATTTATTTTTCAGGAATCCATCTATCATAGTCAGTAGGCTTTCACTTATATCTTAATAAACACTCAGTTCCCCTTTATCTAGTGAGATTCTGTTCATTATAAAGTTTATCAATTTCAGATTTTTCATTTACTTCCAAAGGTTTAAATTTTGGTCTTTTCCATATTTTTAGAAGTGAAACAGAATCATTTGATATATAAGTCTTTACTAATGATATAGGAAACACTGGATGTTTTCTATTATAAGGAGCATACAATAAAACTTCAACAGCATTATTTCCAATCATATTATTTTAGAAAATGGAACAATGAATATATTTTTTAATTTATTGTTGCATTTTAAGTTGAAATGTACTGTAGTAATAAAAGCTTCATCTCCTTCTTTGTAATTACACTCTTTATGGGATTTATCCCAACTTTTATTCTCATACTTATTTGCACTTTCAATATATTTTTGTGCATGATTTCTACATAATTTTTGCATTTTTAAGAAAAGACATGAGGTGATAAAATGATGTTGATGATAAGGATTTTTGCACAGGTGTCAGTATTATTTTACCATCTGAAATTCCAAAAGGATTATATTTTAGAGTCCAGTAAAAACAAATGGTGTTATCAGAATCTCATGATAAAACTGTCCTCAATAAGATTAAAAGTAACTATTCAAGTCATTCCCCAATTGTTAACAAATTAAAAAATTCAATTAACTTTTAATTTCCTCATAAATTTGGCAATTTTTGAAACATTCCATAATAAATTCTTTTTTTTAATTTTCTTCCTTTTCCAAATCATGAATTGCCATTTCTCTTGGAAAATAATGGTCTTTTGTTTTCTCTGAGAAAACATGAGCTCTTTCCATCTCCTCTGCATTGAATCTAGCCATTTCAAAATTTGATTGAAGAAAAAAATCTTCCTCCAAATCTAAGGCCCTTTGGTCTTTAATTATCATATGATCAAACTAAATCTTCTCAAAGTCAAGGGCATTTTC